>PKRV01000925.1:833567-951323 GCA_003709505.1 Hyphantria cunea
CTCCAAAACCTCTGCATTAGATTCATATTTGGATTACGTAAATATGACCATATCTCTGAATTTCGTTCTAAACTCAAGTGGCTATCAATACACGTAGATTCAATTGATGTATTATGTAAACTGTTATATCTGTTGTACAATAAAGTGTATTCTATTCTATTCTATGTATGTATATATGAGTAGTATGAGTAGATGTGTACTTATATATGAATGATGAATATTTTGAATTTGGTGTTTTTTTTTTTGTAAATATTCACATTTGAACAAATCTGAGATTTGTGCACCCTACTATTGGTACCCTTATTAATGTCACTAAATTATCCGTATAAAGGTTGTCTGTAAGAGATCGCCATGAGCGATAAGACCGCCAATTGTCACATTTGTATGTTGTAATTCCTTTTTTTTCTTTTTAATTTTTTTTTCCATGTGTTAAGTGTGTACAATAAAGATAAATAAATAAAAATAAAAAAACCTAAAAGTCACTACCAGCGCTCGTATTTTCCTCCCACATAGGGGGCTGGGCGTGAGAGAGCATCTCACAAGGCCGCCATATTGTGGGTCACCATGCATTGTCCTCATTCGCATTGAGGATGGTGACAACCACTCTTGGATTCTACTCATGCTTTCTATTAGGAAAAGCAGAGCCATTTTGGTAGGCAAAACATAAAAAAAAACTATCAATTGCTTCTGCAATATAATGATACAAAATAACAATATAATAATCTAATATATAAAATTCTCGTGTCATGGTGTTTGTTACCAATGTCCGCCTCTGTTAGACTACGTTGTGGCTACGTAATCTTGCCGTTGGATGTTTTTAAGCCGCCCAAAGAAGAAGTTTATAATTAAGTTCCACTGTTTGTTTCCTTTTCAGATTCGGGAGACGAACATCCACCTGTGGTCCAGCACTTATTTGCAGTACACTATTATTCATAGCTTCTTTTGTTCGTGATGGTAAATTTTCTTTATGAGATTTGGAAAATTCTTTTTACGCCCATCAGATAACCAGATCAAACTTTTTTTTTATAAATTCTTTTAATTAATGAATACATCTAAAGCCACAAGTGATGTAACGACATTCAAATCATCCCCATATGTGATTCTTGAATTGCAGACTTCAATTATCATCAGCTAACTGGACTGTTTGTTGGTCCTTTACACTATCCACATTCATACATGACTTTTTTGTTACATTCAACTCAGAGAAGTGGAAAGTGATAGTTGTCGATTCAATCAAGACAATTGTTTTTATTTACAGGGTTACCCCGAGCAGGTTTAGCGATAGCAGCACGTCTCTTCTCAATCATAAGTTATACAGGTGCTATGCAGTGGTGCACTGAGATAATTCCCACACCGTTCAGGGCGTCTGGAGTATCTATTTTACATATGAGTGCTTATTTAGCCAATGTGTTTTCACCTTTTATTGTGTTCTCGGTAAGTACTTTAATTTATTAAGTAATAAAATAACTCATTGATACTCATCTTTAGGATTTTTTCTTCCAATACTTTTTTGAATTTGTTCATCTATAGCGTATGCAAGTTATTTGAATAGAGTTATACAAAAACAGGTATCTATTTCGAGTAAAAAAGCAAAAGCAGCAAAGCGATTCGGCTGTATAAGTCTGTCCATTTATATTGTTATTTATTTATATTGTTTTTGGCGTGAAATTGGAATGGAATTGGATCCAGCAGTGGACTGCGATAGACTGATGATGATGATGATGATGATGAATCCAGTGCTTTATATATGCAAAAATAATTGGCTTCGACTGCAGAACAGAGAATAAATGTATATTGATTTATTAACGTAGACCCTAGACCGTTGGGGCTACGAGCTTGAAATTTTGGCAGCTGATGTATTTCATGTAGTGAAAATCACCAAAATAAATCATCAAAGGTGTTTAATAACAGTTGAGTGTTTGTATTGAACTTTGTTACTTCAAAAAGCTAGAAATCATGCGAGCGAAGCTGCTGGCAATAGACAGTATTTACATAAGTGCTGTGAGAAGGCTGACCAATTTCAAGGTTAACAAGGGAGATTTGTCAGGGGTGAAGCGACTTGCTACACTTTTATCTACTGGGATACTTAATGGTTTATGGAAAAAATCATTAAAAACATTATGTAAATTTAAACCTTTTCCTCATTCTTAAAAAAATACTCAGGTACTAAATATCGATTGGTGGTTGAGTTTCGACGAATTTTAAAATTATTTTATTAGAGACGAAGTCTTATTTAATTTCATCGATTATAATAACTACAGTATAATAATAATGCGAACTTCACACATCTCACATACGGCCGTTTGTTTCCAAACTAGAGGTAGTGCTAACTACTGTCTATCGATAACATTTGATCCATTCTGTTTTGAGAAACTTTTTTCTCCATAATCCTTTTTTCCAGAAGCCAGGAATATGTGGTGTTTTCTCCAAAAGTCACTCCGACGGTCGTATGATCCTAAACTAGGCCTAATATTCACTACTGTTTATCGAAAACTAAAATATTAGATCTATTCTTTTTTTGGGAATCTATTATCTCCATAATATTTTTTCACGATTTTCATTCTGCAAAAGCTTCTCGTTTGCAGAAAGAGAATCGACGCGAAACACTTGGGTTTCGGTTAAGGTCATGGGACTAACAACTGTGTGATGAGCACTGACATTTGTTTTGTCTATCCTGGTTCTTTTTTTTGTTGAACGGATAAAAAATCCCACGTTATTTCAGGTCCTCTCCGAATTGACGCCGTGCCTTATTAGGTCCTGTCGCGAGGGAAATTATTGCCCTTAATCCCATCGTAATATTCCCGCTCTCAACGCGGCTGTAGGCACAAATCTGGTTATAGACCTACACGTCCATATCCACCAGGATATCGAAAGGCGGGAAACGAGCCCGTACTATCGTTGCCTCAGATGCTGCCTAGGTCTACGTCTGGGTGAAATTTATCTATAATATGTTTATAATTGGAAATACTTATATATAATCATGATGGTATTATGTGCAGTCTGGTTACAAGTTCTGACTTGTTTGCCATGAGTGACATGTGAAAAGTGATTATTATTATCTGTGTATCTATCATACTACGTGAAAAAATGATATTTATTTTTAAAATATTACAGGATCGGATATGGAGTAATATGCCACTTGTAATATTCAATGCAGCGGCGTTCATAACCACAGCAGTCTGTTTATCACTGCCAGAAACCAAAGGTCTACCAATGCCACAGACCAAGTCTGACGGTGAAAAAATCATTAGAGAACACTCCCTTTTCAGGTAAATGAACTGTTTTGCTTACAAAAAAATCTTTATTATTTCCTATTCTTTTAGTCATCGCCGCGTCGTCCAGCTCTGTGCAGTGGCGGTCTAAGATAACAACAGTGTCACCAGCCCCATTCATTCTGTGCGTTTCATAAGATCCATCTAAAGGAGCAAACTGCGTAACATAACACCACTGCAAAGAGAATTAAATCTCGATACCAAACTCCATACCAACCCATCTTGGCTGCGTGGTATAGTACGTCAACCCTTTTTTAAAGGAGCAGCAGATCTAGATCGAGTTGATTATATTAAGTCGTGGTCTCGACTAGTTGACTTATTATCGTTGGCGATTGCATTGAATGAAGCATACTAGATAACGTTGCTGCTCATTCTCTAGTCTACGGAAGCTTCTCCTGTTCAGCCTCTCTTTCATCAGTCGCCTTGTACGACACTCGAAGTGGATTAGTGCCATTCTATTCTGGTGAACACTACACCGTATTACTATAGATAAAATTAATTTAACTGTTTCCCGGAACGGGAATGTTCCAATTTACTTAATACTATTTAATAGTTTTAAGGGAACTTCGAAACTAGTTCTGAATTTGACTAAATATTTTTACGTGTATATAATTATATACGGGATATCATTGTTAATTTATTAAACTTTTTTTGGTTTTATTAAAGTTTAGCTCCACTTAAACTTGAAACTATTTGTTTACTTCTGGCGGTGAAAAATTAAGAAATGAAAATGATAGTTTGTGTTAATGTGTCATAATTTAGAGGCTTTAAAATCGGTGATAACATTTTGGTTCTTTTGAATTTTCAGCAAACGAAGAATAGTCATTGAAAAAAGTGAAAATAACGCAGAACTACGAAAATTATCTGAAGATGTTTTATAATATTAATTATATAGAGATTATTACTATTAAGTAAAGCAGTTCACAAGTTGTGCTGCCATTTAGTTTAAATATTTGTATGCATTGGTTTGGTTTATATAGTAAAATATAAACTACAAGCAACAATGTTTAGAGAATACCAATCATTTTACTATTATAAATTATCTAATGACTTTTACCCGCATCTACGTCGGTTATCGTGGTTATGAGTAGCCTATATCCTTTCTCATGAAGAAAAGTATTGCCATGGCAAATTGCATTGACACGGTGCAGCAGTTTAGCCGTGAAAGCGTAACAAGCGGAAAGATAGACAGATATGGCTATTTTGAAATTTTTAATGTTGCTTTTAAAATATTTTAAACGAGAAAGTTCTTCATTAACTGAACGTACCATGTTTCAAGCAAATAAAGAGAATTCGAAAGACGAAAGGTCGTAAAAACTCGCCCTTTCTTGGGCGCATGTCACAACTTTTCGTCTTTCGAATGGCCAGCTGGAACGGCTTTTGAGGGGACTTTTACTGGCAGGTAGCTGATGATATAAGCAGTTACTTAGGGTACTTTCTTTAGACTAGGTTTGCCACACGGTGTCAGCTAGTATATATCTAAGGAAAATAAGTGTTAATAAGAATTAAAAGTACAAAGTTATAGATTTAAACAGTAACTTATTATTTATCTTATATAAATCCACAGGCAGGATTACTTTAGACTATTTTTAAAACGACTTTTTTACTGTGTCAGATAACTACTAATGTTTTCCATTTAAAAATTACTGATTTTTAACTTTTGTATCACTGGACATGCTTTTTTTATGGTATGCGCGTGATGGTAAGCGAGTACCGTCCCTCATGGACACTCGCAACACCAGAGGCGTCATAAGTGCGTTGCCAGCCTTTGGGGGATGGGGAGGGGGATGGAGGGAGGGGTTGGGGTGTGGACCTACGGTAACCTCACTCACTCAGTGAAACACAAGCGCTGTTTCGCACCGGTTTTCTGGCGCACTTACTAAAGGGCGCTATAAGAATGTATGTACACGGGCACTTCAAGAGACGCCGCTAGTTTTTGGCCTACTTTCTATTATTATTTGATAATTATTGACGTGTGTCTGACTCTGAATATTTATTTATGTAATGCAGAGAGCTAGTTACAACTATTACAAGTACATCCTGTGAACATAAAAAACAGCACGATCAACACGGTAATTCGAGCACCTGCATTCTCTGTTCTATTAATTAACAACGTTAATGATTATTTATGAAAATTGTTGTACAATACGTCATAATTAATTAATTATAATAAATCGTAACATGCAATTCTTTAAATCTATTTTCCTTTGAATACTGTTTTACAGTCGCTTTATTCTTTTTTCTTACTCCAATTTTGGTCTCCTTCTTTAGTCCCTTCTGAATATGATTACAATTTCAAGAAAGACTAACTACAGGTGATCGACCATTTAAATACTAGCCATTAACTATTGTTCCGTGGAAGAGACACGCTTAGGCATGAATGGGCCGGCTCGACCGGAGTGATACCACGACCTCACAGAAAACCGGTGTGGACCACTCTTTACGCTTGCGCTGTGTTTCGCCGAGTGAGTGAGGATACAGGAAGCCCATAACCCGACCCCGCCCCATTCCCATCCTCCTCCGCATCCCCCAAACGCTGGCAACGCACTCTGACGCCTCTGGTATTGCAGATGACCATGGGCGGCAGTAATCGCTTACCATCAGGCGATGATATGTCTGCTCGTTTGCTCGCGATTCCATAAAAAAAATGCCTTTGAAATGCGCCAGCCCTAGGCTGGAGACAAATTGAAGTAATCAAGTAGACGGAAAAAAATACCAATGAAGAAGTTCTAAAAAGAGTGAAAGAGAAGTGTATGATCATATCTACTATGGAAATTAGAAGAGGTACCATACCTTATACGCCACGATAATTTTATAAGTGAACACCATAGAAGGAAATATAGACGGAAATAGAGGAAAATAAAGACAGAGACGTTGTTCTATCGACCAGATGAAAGGAAAATTGGGGGTTGCGACATAAATGGGGTCAGCGAAACAGCTTTTATAAGAGACGATAGGGAGGGCGGGAGAAAGCTGCATCGACCAGAGCATAGTTCTTAAGTAAATGGTGATATTTGTATTTAGAAATATATAAGTATGTTCATTAACAGTCTAGTTAAGTGTTTAAATATGCGAGGATATATTAAACAATAATTATTTTGATGTGTGGGAACCAAAGAGTGCCTCTAAGTGCTGAGGTTATGTTTCCATTGTTTCTAAGACCTGCTAGTGTGATGTTACGTAAAATGTATATGGAAGTACATATAAGCCCTTATATTCATAGATTCAGTATCTATGTCTATATTGTTTATGCCCTTGTTATCTCTTGACATGAGTGAGATGGCTTATCAATTATTGGTAATCAATATCTAAGGTAAGGCTATAGAAAATAAGAACACAGTATGAAGGAGTTAAAAGATATATCATACGTAGATAGATAGATAATACTTTATTTGTACACCAGGGTTAACTTATTAATCTACAGATATAACAATGAATCCCTATTTCCCTTGGTCACGCTATCACACGTGAACGGCTGGACCGATTTCACTATTTTCTTTGTTGTGTTTGTTATTGACAGGAGAAGGTTCTTATGAAAGAAAAAAATAAAAAATTTGTGATATAAAAAAAAGAAATAGTTAAGAAAATTTAAGAATAGTTATTTAAGAACGTTTCCACAGTATAACATCACGCTATGGGATAATAGTAGACGCAGACGGGGCTGCGTGGGTCACCTAGTTTACTTATTATTCCATAAAGAAATGACATCACAACAATAAATTCCACAAAGAAGTGATATCACAACTTTAAATTTAACACACAGAGTTTAGTAATAAAAGAGTTTACATTATAAAAAGTGAAATATTAGAATGATATCAATGTATATAAATAAATAAACGATTAGGGCCTTCTAGCACATAGTAAATTTCACGAATGTAGTGAAAGTACTCTAAGGGTATTATATATCTACGTACTTCGTATCTTACTTATCTATGTAAGGTAAGATACTATAAGGAGACAATAAAGAAAAAAACCCAGCCATTTTAGAAACGAAATGAGCGCGTAAAAGAGGACGTCAAGTGATCAAAAGAAATAAAAGTAGAAAAATTATTATACCGTGTCCAAATAAATATGGTAACAATAAATACCGTGGCGGAGCCACGCTTTGGCACGAATTGGCCACCTCGACCGGAGTGATATCATGGCTTCACAAAAAACCGGTGCGAAACAGCTCTTGTGCTATATTTCACAGAGTGAGTGAGGATACCGGATGCCTATACCCCAACCCCTCCCCATCCCTGAAAGGCTGGCAACATACTTGTGACTGGTTGTGTGGCGGGTGTCCATGGGCAGCAGTAATCGCTTACCATCAGGCGATACGTCTGCTCGTTTGCCCCCTATACCAATAAAACATAGAAAGAGATGACGGTGATTCTAGATATTAAACGTTGTTTTATTAACAACTACTTGAGTCCCGTGGTGTTACCTGAGGTTATTATTGTATCTTTACAATAGCAACCGTGGGTAACGCTTCGAGGTGAAGCCTTTCTGAAAAAGCCTGTTGTTGGTTCTAAGTTGGTATTCCAATTGTACAAATACACACATGCATACATGCCAAAACATTTGTATCAACAAAGTCTTTAACAATTCATTGCTGCATATTGGCATCTTCTTAGAAGGTTTTGGCATTCGAAGCTGATCATGCGGGATAGGTATATAGGGTTTATGTTAAGTTTTCCTTCTATCTGCAATGCTCTCCAGTGTAATTTACTACCTTCCTTAATCGACTCGAAAGAAATCGTCAACCCATAATGTCCCACTGCTGGACTCGGGTTACCCTTGGTGCCCTGCTTGGACCCTCTCAGGAGAGGGTTAAAGCCATACGAAATAGGGGTGAAACTCCGCATTTTTAGTTCCTCATGAATATTTTAATATAAGTACCACATCCACATTATTGACATCTATTATTATTCGCACACCTAATTTTTGTACCTCTGTAAGTCTAAATTTATTTGTATTAGTTCTTATATGTATGATAGCCTTATTTCTATTACTTGTATTTGAGTTTACGCCATATCTGTTTATTTTAATACAGTTTTTTCTAAAAGGCACCTACTTCCTGTCTCCTCTGCATCGCCCAATTGTTGAAAGGTATTAAGTCCGCCAATGCACCAAAAGTGCATGGTGTATAAATATAAATAAATAATTTAATGTAAATCATTTCAAATTTTCACGTTCAAACTATGGATGAACGGATATCATGTCCCTCCGACCAGGCGAAGTGATCATGTCTGGCGGGCCACTGCCCAACAGTTGATGTTGTAAAGTTGTATATATGTCAATCGGCGCGAGAAAATCTATTGCGCGATGCTGGATTGGTTGTTTCTTCGCACACTACGTTACTCCGTGTTTCAGTGTATCTTTGGCAGATGGCGTTGTCATATGTTTATGTTGCCGCTGTATGTGGAAGTCGTCACACAAACGTTAAATAATCATCTATTTAAGCAGTACCATTCGGCGCATTTGGCGAGCATCTAAAAAACCTCACCCTTGCCCGATTTTCTGTTATCGTAGTCTAGATACAGGCGTTTTCTGTTCTTTTTATTTCTGTGTAGTTCACTTTTTTATTTAATGTGTAAACTATAAATATAAAAATAACAGTGAAAAGACGATGCATTCTAGAATTAAAATCACTTGTAC
Source organism: Hyphantria cunea (assembly GCA_003709505.1). NCBI lineage: Eukaryota > Metazoa > Arthropoda > Insecta > Lepidoptera > Erebidae > Hyphantria > Hyphantria cunea. The sequence goes on from PKRV01000925.1 coordinate 842,480, forward strand.
TTATTCCATTATTTTATTTATGTTTATACATGACCGGTTTCGCCTTACGACATCATCGAAGGTTAAAATGTATTGCAACAAGTTCCATCAAGTGTCGACATTGGAGAGTATAAATTGATAAGACGATGGTATGGCCTTATTATTTCTGATTTCCGAAGAAGACAAATGTTGGTTACAAAACGTTTTCAGCTCGTGATGTATTCGTAATCGATTCAATTGTTTTAATTTTAATCTGCATCTTGCGTATTAATGTCTTACTACCTGACTGCGAAAGAAGAAGGGTAATGTTTTTCCAGTGAATCCAACGGTGGTGGCCACCATACTCACTGCGAAAGCAGGCAGTACAGTATCGCGTCCCCCACTATGGCGGTTTAGTGAGATGCTTTTTTACGTCCCGCTTAAAGGACCCGGGAGCATAGTGGGAGGGAAACACATGTGCTGGTAGTGAGTTCCAGTTTTTAATAGTTCGGCACAGGAAAGAAGGCCCAAACCGTTTGGTTCGAGTGCGTATTTCTAGGACTCTAAGGCAGAGACTTCCGAAGCCAGCACGTGTTGTTCTGTAGAGGACGGGAGAAGGTGGGATCAATTGGAAGAGCTCTTCAGAGCACTCTCCATGGTAAAGGCAGTATGGAACTGCCATACAGGCGATATCTCTCCGCAACTGCAAAAGCTCTCGAGGTCGAGAGCATCGAGCAAATACTGCGCGGATTCATCACTAAGATGAGCACTGTACTCCAAGCACGAGCGAACCTGGGTCTTATAAAGAAGACATAAATGCTCGAACGTCTCACACTGTTTAGTATGCCAAGTTTCCGCGAGGCCGTCTTAATGATGCTCTAGATTTACTCCCGCGGGTTGAGGTCCCGCCAAATATCCATACCTAGTTATGTCTATATGTATTTATATTTCTTTGGCACGCCCTAAAGCCTAAACGGCTTGTCATATTTGTATGTGAGTGATGTCAATAGATTCGTCATAGTTGTGAGAGTGAGACTGGGTACATAAGGATTTTTGGAGTCAAAAAGAAATCTCAACAAAAAAACATGTTATCAAAATACATCGAGTGTGGTTTCAAAATAAATATTTTTTAACGGTGATCACGAGTATATGTACATATAACTTATATGTTTTATATATGATATTGACACAGTCGGGTTCTATTTTTTTAATAGTTCATTCCTTGTTTTACATATTTTATCTCTATGTATGCAACATGTTTTGTAGTGTTGTTGGATCTCTTGCAAATAACATAGAGGAAGACCGGCAAAAAGATGGGAAGACGATCTGCCAAATGGATGGAGAAGATCTACGCTAGACCGAAACAAGTGGAATTAATTAGAGGAGGCCTATGTCAGAAGACAACCTGACCTGTTTGCTGATAATGCTACTTGATCAGATATCATTTAATTAATTTTCAATTTAAAAAAAAGAAATCGTAAAGCAGGTTACAGGAAATAAAGGCTATTTTTATTCATTTTATCTCTATGTATGTGCTCCAATAAAGAAAAGATAAAACTTGTGTACATAAGTATAAAGTTGTGATTTTCCATAAAAATTAACGTTTCCGAAAACAACAAGATTAGTGTTGGAGATAAATTATGATATGATATGGCGTCTTTGCACTATGGTTTAGTCTTAACCATCTATGGTTAGTTCTATGAACGTCAAAACGATATAAAGGAAGACATACATGATCTAGTATTGGATGCATAGTTTTTAAACATAGCACCCTTGCTTATTTTTTTGTTTTTAGGGTTTTGTACTCACTAAAATTGTAAACTTATATGATCACTTCGCAATCCGTATGTTGATCACAAGAGAAAGAGAGGTGATTAAAAGATACGGCATTTTATGTTCCGTTTTTGACATTCGCAAGACAATCAAAACCATAAAATTTGCCGTGAAACAGTGTCGTGCACAACACAAATAGGTAAAGAAAAAAATCTGCAAACCGTAAAGTAGTTACATCGCAATTAATTTTTTTGGTTATTACACTAACCATGCCTTATGTCGATGTATATGGACAACAGTTTTCCAAAGACAATGCAATACGGGACCCTCAAAGCTCTACTCTGTCTGATAGAAGATAGCATCTCACCAGGCCGCCATAGTGAGGGTCACCATGCTGCATTGTCCATCTTAGCATTGAGGATAGTGACCACCACTCTTGGGTTCTACTCATGCTTTTCATCAGACAGGGCAGAGTCGTTTTTGGAGCTAAAATATAAAAAAAAAGAAAGCATGAAATCCAAGAGTGGTGACCACCATACTTAAAACAGACTCAACTAATAAAATACAACTTCGTTGCATTTTTAATTCACGAATGTCGTCATGAGCTACGTACTAACGCTAAACAAGAATTTTGAAATACAATATTACCATTAAAGGTCAATTGTTCTTTAACGAATTATAATAAATTACTGTATAAAGTAGGAAACTCAGTATACCTAAAATAACGCCTTGCTTTTATGCAAAACAGTAACTACAGAAATATATAGTAATTAAATCACAATGGTTTTGTGTTGTCAAGTTCTTGAAATAAGAATTTTAAAAATAATAATGGTCTATTTAAATTATTGCCTTGAATGAGGCTTGTTATCAAATACAGGTACGAAAAAGTAATATAATACTATGTTAACAAAATATATGAGTTTTCTGAATCCTGTCTTCATTAGCGTGAAAAAGAAACGGCCTTGCCAATACTTGCATACGTCTTGTACATAAGTAGGCAAAAAATAATATATGAAATGCTTCCTGAATGTTCTAGCTTTGGTTTACTTCTAACATAACTGTCCCACGATGCGCCTGTTGGTTTAGTGATTAGATATCCTGACTGCTGAGTCAGAGGTCGTGAATTCGATTCCATCCCAAAACAAATGTTTGTCTGATGAACACGATTTATTCTGTGTCTGGGTGTAAGTTATTATGAAATGAAATAATTAATGGTCGCTATTTTTTCATGAAAGATATGTAAGAAAAACTTTTGAAGGGGGGCTTTATGAACGCAATAGATCCTAAAACAATGATTTTTAGGACTTTTGTCTGTTTTGTCTGCACGTTTGCGCGCCATCTCAGAAATGGCTTTACCGATTGGAATGTGGTTTTCACTCAGCTTTGCCAGACTTTTTTAGTCATATCATTATCTGCAATTGAAATGTCGCGTTTCTGCACCCGCGCCGCACCAGAGTCCTTTGTGACGGTGTGGCCACCGATTATCAGCGTATTAACGCCGGAGTTCTTCAAGGCTCCGTCCTGTCGCCTACACTGTTCCTTCTGCATAGCAATGACATGTTAGCCCTTGGCAACTTTCACTGTTATACAGACGATAGCACAGTTCATGGACAATGTTTTGGACATCCTTCTGAGAAACCAGCAGATATTGAAGGAAGATGACAAGAACTTGTCGCTCTGCTTGACCATGTTTTGGGCCGCATTTTTAATGGGGCTATAAGAATCTGGTCGAGTTTAACGCCAAGAAAACACAGGTGTGCGCGTTCTCAGCCAAAAAGGCTCCATTCCTTCCCCTTCCCGCTTTTCAGTGCACTCAAATGGCATTACAAAGTAGGCTCGCTATCCTGAGCATGGAAATCTGCCGAGATCTCTGCCCACGCGTATACGTTGAGAGTGTCACTAAAGTGGCCTTGCGGAAGCTAAGTGTTTTAAACAAGGTGAGACGTTTTTTCTCGCCCGAGCATCTGTGTCTTCTTTACAAGGCCCAGGTTCGCTCGTGCGTGGAGTACTGTTCTCACCTTTGCGATGGTGCCGCATGCTGTATTGTCCTTTTTCACATTGAGGATGGTGACCACCACTCCTGGACTCTGCTCATGCTTTCTATCAGGCAGGGCAGAGTCATTTTATACATAAAAAAAGAGACTCTTAAGTAAAAAAATGGGATTTTTTCATCGAAAGCGGGACATAGTAAAGAAAGTATTAACATATCGCATCTAATCAGAAATTATGACACATGAGTAAGAGTAAAGTAAAAGGTGATTCGCAATATTTTTATTTTCTGCTACATCATCCTTAATTCGTGAAAAAACTAGGGCCTTTTCCTATTTGTAATGTAATGGTGGAGTTTTTTTTTTATGCCTGCCAATTTTATTGACGATGCAGCAGTGCCAGTTCTCCCCAACATGCGGGACAAAACCTGTAACGCGTGGGACATTGCAATTTTGATCCAAAAAGCAGGATGTCCCGCCAAAGTAAGGACGTCTAGCAACGCAGTTTTCACTAATGCGTGACTCCACTTAACTTTTAGTATTTGTTTTAATTCAATCAGTTCATAAATAAAAAAGTAATATTAGTTTGAAGAACCACCGCTATAACCGATTTTCATGCAGGCGGAGCCGCAGACAAAAGTTAGTCCATAATATGTATGTGCTTAGTACTAGCTGAGTTCCGATGTTACCTGCGGTACAAAGATATTGTGTGATATCTTTTGAAATTGTAACCTATGTGTTATTCTAATATATCAGCTATATTATTGTAAAGTTTCATTCAAATCCATTCAGTAGTTTTTACGTGATAGAGTAACAAACTTCCATCTGTAACAACCTTTCGCGTCTATAATATTATATAATAGTAGGATGTTTAACAGCAGTATGATTTCCATATGCTTTGTCTACTATAGAACCAAACGGCGATGTAAGGATATAATAATGATAATAGTATTTTACCAACAATATGTTAAGTTGGTTTTGCGAGTTAAAGTGATTTTAAATTTCATGGCTTTGCAGCCAGTCTCGTGCGTATTTCTTCATTTGTTAACTAAGTAGCAAAGGGTAAGTATCACATGATCCTCTTAAACTACGTGGACTGTCTCTATGAGATAACATAGATCTTTATCTCATAGAAACATAGTTCATGTCGTTTTTCAGTTGTTTTTGTATGTGTTTCAACTACAGGTGCCCTATATCCCTATATTTCTGGCTCACTGGATGATTCATGGCTTTGCGTGGCTTAACGTGCTCTCCGAGTCATGTGCAGGAGACACCATCATATCCCATACTCCGGGCTGTTATTGAGAATTTCTTGTAAGAAAAACCCAAAAGCAGTCGCTTACGCTGACGACTAGACCAACGACGCAGTTTCTTTCCTAAATAACAATAAATTTTATGGAAATGATAATACTTTTAATTTCTGATTCCGTTAACCTCCGCACTTGTAAGGGCCTCTACCTTCACTAAACCTTCATAGTGGAGGTCTCCGTTACTAATTGTAATATTAATAATATTTCACTTTGTTTATCATATTATGAACTACTAACTACGTCCCGCAGTGTTATTCGCAGTTCGTCAGGTATACTTAAACGGATTTCCTTGCTCATCAGACGGGATCAATACATTTTCCACATATAACTAATATCAACACAGGGTCCCAGTTGTCTCCATACCAAATTATATCAAAATCGATCCAGACGTTAGAACGTCAAGAAGTGACAAACACACTACACACTACACTTTCGCCACAAAATCACAAACTTTCACTTTTATAATATTTGTGTGATACACTGTCTTTCTGAGAAAATTTTCTAGCCGTCAGATCGATAAGAAAAGGAGATAATCACCTTGCAAACTCAGGCTTGGCTTCTATCCTCTAAAATATAAAACCTTTTTTTTATTTTGATTATTAAGGACACATTTATGATATTTTTATAACATGCACACAAATATATACCACCAGACACGGACGGACTTGCTTGTTTTTTGTTACCTTATGGTGGCTTAAAACCATGTACTGTCCTGTGTTTGTCAGAATAAAGCATTTTCTTTCTTTCTTTCGCTTTCTAAATTGACAACATTCATGCCGTCGTGTTTCGTTAGTGAGTGTGAGACCGGAGACATGTATATATTTACACGTATTAAATAGGCTGCCATGGGTCACCATGCTGCATTGTCTGCATTCGCAATGAGTATGTTTCGGCTCATGCTTTCCATCAGGCGGAGTAGAGTAACTTTGGCAGGAGTGATTTTTATATTTATAAATACTCCGTACTTATATACGTACGTTCTATAAAACTTCTTAATCGGTCGCCACAGGGGCAAATTACCCTAAGCAAGAATTGAATCTGAGATATATAAAGCCGAATGTATCACTGCCTTGAAACAAATGACATCATAATCTTACGGCCGCGGTAACAAGCTGCCGTAAGTACAGCGTTGATACTTAAGTACTTGTTATTCATTTGTTTCAAGTGGCTATGCCTTATCATTAAGTTTTCACAGTTCTAAGGCTAAACACGTTACCGCCACAGTATTAATTTTTAAATAAATAAAGAATTCATTGTATTATGTGTCTATCAAATACCAGAGAGATAAGTGTTAGTTTTCGTTTGTTTTATTTATGACCCTAATTAATCTTAGGAATAATAAAAGCTAGGAAGATGATGATGAAAATTAAAAACGATAATTAGGGATATTATATTTTGTTTTTTATAGAGTGGTGTTGAAAATGACACGAAACCCATGGACGATGTTCATATTTTGGATAAAGTTTTAACTCATGTGGGGGACTTCGGGCGGTACCAGATGCTATTATTTTTAATCATGTTGCCCTTGGGATACACATATTCTTTCGTCTACTTCGTGCAAATGTTCATCACTGCCACACCGAGGAACTATTGGTGTAGGGTGCCTGAGTTGGCTGGATTGAGTATGGAGTTGAGGTAAGTTTGCTTGCATTTATTTTGAACTACCCTTTGTCAGTGACTAAACGATTGGCCTAGTGGTTTGAGCGGACGCCACGCACCGCTTTCTACTGCGCTGAATATTGTGGGTTCAAACCCCACACGGGACAGCACTTTGTGTGATCCATAAATTATTGATCTGAGTCTGTGTTTCTTGCGTCCGTTACATGTATGTTTGATAAATCCCCTGTGACACAGGATATGTTCCTAATGCGGCAGTTTCTGTAATTGCGGGGAAACAATGGCCTTTAAAATCTATTTCGTTCCTCAAGAACCAAAGTTACACCGAATTTCATTAAAATGGATACAGCATTTAGCCGTCGTGGACATAACGTTTACTATCGTACTTATAATATTACTGTACTACTAATATATTAGTAGGGATAGCTGTGTAAAGCGTCACTTTACTACTGTAATGAGAAACTAAACAAATATTAATATAGTCTAAACATTTAAAAATATTTAGGATTTATTTGTAATTAGCTAACACACATTAAGATACATCACGGCAGGCGAAAAGTAAAATTGGCACTAGGTAGCTACGCAGTTAACATAGTTCTTAATTGCATATTTTTTTATGGTATAGGGGGCAAACGAGCACACGTATTGCCTGATCGTAATTGATTACCGCTGCCTATATATATATACCCGCAACACCAGAGGCTTTTAAGCGATAAGGGATGGGGGAGGGGTCGGGGTATGGGCCTCCGGTATCCATATTAACAGTGTAAAACAGCGCCAGCTCTGTTTCTTTCACACCGACTTTTTGTGAGGTGTGTTATCACTCCGGTCGAGCCATCCCATTCGTACCGATGCGTGGCTCTCATTCCATGATTGACTTTGTATCTAAACCCTATTCTTTTCAGTGTCATTCGGAAGGTGAGTGACATTATTTAACCTAAAATTAGCCCCATGCTAACGCGGGCAATTACGGGCAATAACTTAAAACAATAAAATCCGGTGAGAGGTAACGAAGTGATTGAACAGAACAGTCAATATTATCTAAACTTCCAAAAAGCTTGTATTTTTTATTTATGTCCATCTGAGCTTCCTACTGGCAGCACAGTCGTGGACTTAAAAAAAATATACCTCTGGTTTTCTTATAATTTTCTTTAACACAAACTCTGTTGGTACTGACATTAGCGAACGCATAAAATTATCCAATTTCGTGCATCAATCGAAAGTTATGCGCATGCGCAATATAACACACGCCCCATTAAATAGATTCTTTGAAATTGTTACCATGTTCTTTACTTATTTTTCACCCGACTATGGGAAACCAAATCGAAGGGTAACAGTTTTGAACACACTGAGTGTGTTCGTAAATGTTCCATCGCTACGCGTAAACTACACAATCGATTTTTATGCCAGTTGATAGGTATTTGAAATTTTACCAAAAGCTTTTATGTTGTCGGATAGTAGTTTTCAAACCTTTCTTTTCTAGCTGTTTTAAAATACAGTATTATAGTTCAATTCAAAACTAAATGTACCAATTCAAAACTAAGTCGTTTTTAGGTCCCTTTGGTTGATAGGGGAACGTTGGGATTGTAGTAGCACCGTTTCGAGCAACCAATTGGAGCGTCAGTTGATTGCACTTCGATTTTGTTTGTTTTGATTTGTTACACTATGCGCGATCTTCCCCCACTATTCCGATACCTGGCCAAGTTACGTGCCAGCGCCTATAGCGTATGCCGATCCTCAAAAATTAAAGTATATTAATGTCAAATTTCATTGGAGTGGGTGCTGTGGCTTATAGACAGACTGAGTTACTTTCGAATTTATAATAAAAGTATAGATTACATTGTCGCACAGTAACGAGTCGGCTAGATATGAGCTGAAGTTATGAGAACAGGGTCAGGTTTAACTATGATAAGTAGATTACTACGATTGATAACGAATGATATATATGACTAATAAGACGAGTAATACCACAATAAAGTAGTACCTCTTAATCATATATAGTTAATATAACCCACAATGGCTTACACACGATTCGAACTAAAAGGAAATAAGTACCTACCTACTAGTAGTAGGTAGGTGCTTATTAAGTAAAAATTAAAATGAAGAATTTTTGAAGTGAAAACTTCTTTAGCAGCGTGTGGGTCAATAATGTTAAACTGGCGCCAGGACACGTGACCTGATCATAATGGGCCTAAGGGCTTTCGGTATCGTCCTTCACTTGGTGAAACACAGCGCAGCCGCTGTTTCATACCGGTTTTTTGAGGTAGCGGTATCTATCACTCCGGTCGAGCCCATACCCCAATCCCTCCCCCTATCGCCCTATCCATCCCCCAAGGGTGGCAATGCACTTGTGACGCCTCTGGTGTTGCGGGTGTCCATGGGCGGCGGTAATCGTTTACCATCAGGCGATACGTCTGCTCGTTTGCCCCTATAACATAAAAAAACATAAATACATTCTCTGTCATTACAGTGTAACGCGTAGGCCTATTTGGGCTTATACTTTGACAGAGGAGAACGCCCGCGTATGGTTACTTCTTACCGTGTTGCTCTATGGCGTACAATCATAACTTGTCACTTAAACTAAACTACAACGAGTATTTCCAGTAGAATTAACGCCCGTTTTCCTAGTGGTTGGGGACCTTAATTCTAGAAGACCTACACTCTAGAAATCGAGGATTCGACTTCCACCCCGGACAAAATCAGTATGTTGGGAGCACGTTTATTTGTTCTACAAATGTTTGATTGTAAATTATCTATGATTATCATATATTTGCCTAGTAAATTTTACTCTAAAAAGTAAATGCTAGTTAAATAGGTTTGTTTAAACTGAGGTGAAATCTGCGTTATTAGCAACAAAGATTTCTTGCTGATGAATTACATGAAACAAACAGTTTTATTTACGCAAACGGTACTAACGTTATAACCAAGTTTAAGATAGTAACATTTCATACAATAGTTACAAAAGTATTTGAAATAATATATAAGAGACATATACTCAAAGATTAAACATGGGCGTGTATAGTTTTCTATTATCAATACATATAATAAAATCGTCACTAATCGTTTTTTAAACATTAAGTATTTTATGACAAACAATTATAGGGGAGCTTCATGAACGTAATGGAAGCAAATGGAAAAAAACTGTAGTTTTAACTTTCGCCCGCGGTAATCCCGGACCGATACCACTCTCAAACCTTCAAGAAAAGAGCGTACTCCTTCTTAAAAGCATTTGTGACGCTTCTGGTGTTGCGGGTGTCCATGAGTGGTTGTAATCAGAGTTCGCCGGGTCAGCTTGTCAGCTTGTAAATAAATATTTTTTCTCGGTATATAATATTGTAATACATAAATACATACTCACATCTTTCTTCACTTATGTAATACACGCAACAGAAGGCCTAATGTGGATTTAGTGTACATCAACTAGATTGGCATGGTGACCGTGTTAGGCGATAGGATTGGCCTGCAATGAATTTTTGACCAATCGGACGCGTACGTGTGAGGGCCCGAGCGAATCGATGTAAAAAAAAACTGATATTATGTCATTCTGTGGATTATTAACTTTAATCGTTGTCGTTTACCTACATGCCATGCTATTTGCTATATTCAACGTATTTACTACATGCGATGACTGTTTGATTTGACCATGTGTAACTTGTTAGTATTGACACTAAAACGTCAATTTTGTCCTATATTTTACAATGTCTTTACCTGCGTGTTTCCAATCGGATTGTACGTCAAGATCGTTTTATTATAAGGTAATTTATAGTATAACAGCAACAAATAAAAATTAATCACAAAAATGTATGCAGGTATACCCATAACTATTGATCGACTGCACCAAACTGAATATTGTTTTTTGTGTATTTGTTTTTGTTAGGGCAAGGTCTGAAAGTCTATAAAAGAAATTTTGAAAAAAGGAGGTGTTATATTCTCTTTGTCCACTTAGTTCTATGCTCTACAGCACTGCAAAAAGTTGCAATAGGCTCGCAAAAGATTTTTTCAATAATTTAGAAAATATTCACAAAATTAAATAATGCGATACGAAATTCGCCGGGTCTGATAGTTTAAAAAAACCAATCAAGTCCGAGTCCACCTCGTGCAACAAGGTTCCGTACAAAATTTTAGTTAAATAGGGACAGACTTTACTTAGCCGTTAGAAAACTGATGTCCCCATATATCAATTATAATAAGTTTACATGCTATCACACAATAACCAATTATGAAACAACTATCAATTTGCATGACATTGCTTCAACCCAACTTTTACTATTCAAGGTCAACAGGAAATTAATATAAATTGAAATGAATTGACACATGAGCACCTACATGTCAATGAGCGCCTACATGTCAATGAGCGCCAACATATCAATGAGCTTTGGGTGTAATAGACATTTATAGAGAGATCGTTTTTGTTTTTTCGAAAGACGGTACCCATTTCATCTCATCCACATTTTTTATATTTTTTATCATTATTTTTATTACGACGAAGACTTGGAGATTCGAAGACTTGAGATTTGAAGACTTTAAATACTTGACGTTGGCAGAAATAGCTGTTTAGCTGGTTGCACTTTCATCAAAAGAAGAAGAAGAAAACATTTGTACTTTCTAAGTGTATTTGCGAAAACGTGTACTGATAAGCAATCCTTACATTATATTACTGTGTATAACAAAAGTACTGTCATAATATTTACTACTTGCTGTCGTAATTGTCTGGCGATATAAAAGAGTGATCGTGAATTAAAAACTCAATTTCTTCGAAAAACTCAATTATTTGGAAACAGGCGTTTAACGATATATGCGAAGATGATCGTACAAAAAGTATTTTCTTTAAATAATTTTACTTAAGAAAACTTGTATAATAATACTAACCAGTCAGAGCTTATACTATGAGTACTGGATAACTGTTTATATATAGAAGACATTCAAACTCATAAACAAATTCTTGTATATATCGAATTTTTAACGATTGTATAAAGAAAAACGCTTGCAACTTGGTTAGGGGGGCAGATTTGTAGAATTTATATTTAGAAATAATATAGCGAGAGAGAGAGAAAGCCTATTTCCAGCAGTGGACTGCAAATAAGTTAAGGATGATGGTAATTATGTAGTAGTAGTCTGATAACCACAACACAGACGTTGCCTAATTCGTGATCAGAATAAAATGAGACAAAATACAATAGGATAATTGACTGTATCGTAAATAAATACTGATGTCTCTTTCATTTTAAACATATATTACAAAACAAATCAGAAAATATAATTATTACAGCTTTTCATTTCTATTACAAATTTAAATCATATAAACACTGAGTAGCAGATTAGAGTATCTAAAACAGTGATGTCACAAGTTAGGTTTTAGTACATTTTTCATACAAAGTTATCCTTTTGACAGATGTTAAAAAGTAACTAATTTGACTAAGGTGTCAACTACCCTTTTGATGCTAATAGTAAAAGATAGTCCTAAATAATTATTCTGTAATTATAACAGTAATTAATACCATTCCAGACGAAATCTATCGGCACCCGGAGCTGCAAGAGGTAACTGGGATCATTGCCAGACTTTTGACGCAAACTGGTCTCAAATTTTAGAAACGTTGATACCACCGCTTGATGGGACTCCAACTATACCTTGTCAGTATGGTTGGGAGTTTGAATTGAATGATATACCATACGAAACTGTTACTACTGAGGTGAGTGCTTTTGTTTCGTCGGAATCACCAGTTTAGAGCTACGCTTACATAGAATTTCCGAAAATTTCACACAAAACACCCTTCTAGTTTCAAACTAAGCAGGGCTTGTATTATGAATGCTAGATTATACTTTTAAATGATACATATTATACATAGAAAACACCCAAACTCTGAAACAAATATTTGTAGATCACACAAAAAAATCGATCCGACCCAGGAATAGAACCCGTGACCTCAAGCAAAGCAGTCGCATACGCTTCCACTGCACCACCGAGGTAATCTATGCAGATTTAAGTTCGTGGTCACCGTATGGTGCATTCGCAATGAGTATTCATTGTGAATGCAGAAAATGCAACAAAGCAACTCACCAACGGAACACAACAGCACAAACTTCTGAGGGTAGTACCGCGCCGGTAAAGCCGGCACGTTCGCGCTGAAATCAGCGTGGCTAATTAAAGAGTTGTTTTTATCGCGTGGTTTATATTCTTAAGCGAAAGTGTTACTCCAATAGTTTGCGACGGTTTCTGATAAAATATCAATTGTTTACAGAGGAATTGGGTGTGCAATCAAGCCAGTTACGTACCAACGGCACAGTCAGTATTCTTCGTTGGTTCTGTCTTAGGAACTTTTGTCTTCGGATGGACAGCTGATCGATTTGGCAGAGTACCAGCTGTCATAGGTATGTAACAGCCATGTGGGCCGACTGACATGATACCGTTGTTACAGAGGCAGCACGATGTTTTTTTTTTTTGTTTTAGTTTTTCTATAATTTGCACATATCTAGAAATATTTAAGTAGTATAGCACATAAAATTTCCAGATTGAGATAGAGTGTTCTGTTTGAGAAGTGTAAAGTTTATATTCATACTGTTACTCTATTTGTTTGCAAAATGAATAAACCAGACTTACTACATCTACATAGATAGACATAAATAGGTATTTAAAAAAATACTATTGTAAAAGATGGTAACACATTTGGAACTAGTAGCGTCTTTTACATACAGCGCAACCAAAACATACTACAGTGCCATCTATGGAAGATACAATCAACTACGGAGTAGCTGCTAATCCTATAGCGCGATATATCACTATATACATTCTTGTACCGATTAGGATGTATACAAATCCCTAACATTATTTGATGGGCCACGTTCGGCCAGGCATGATCACTGCGCCTGGTCAGCGGATCTCCCTTGTGTTGGAAAGACATAACAACCACATTCCTCCTGTTGACTTTTGAGTTGCATGTATCCATGGACGTCGGTACCCACTTACCCTACTCACATCTACTAGTTTGTCCACTATACCATAAAAATTATCCATCTACTTTCAGCTACGAACTTGATCGGTGGCATCGGGGGTATAGCTACTATATTCACAAATGACGTATGGGACTTCATCCTCTGCAGGTTCCTCTGTGGTGTATCCTTTGACAACTGCTTCATGATCCTGTATGTTTTGGGTAATTATTTCAAATAATACTTACTCAGTATCAAATGACCGGTCTATAAGTAGCAACAATAAGCAAACGTTGTTGCATGTAACCTGCCAAAATACCTAACATGAATGCCAGAAAATTAACATGAAAAATTCCTAGTCAAAAGGTCTCTACAAATGATAAGCTTCTCATTTCATATTCAAATCAAATTGTCTAACGCAGTTCTTCAGTTTTAGGTGCGGGTATTATAATATATCTACAGTCTTTGACTAAAAAAATACTAATACTAATATTTGAAAAAATACTAATAAATCTTCATCAAAAATATGAACATGAACAAGCAAAACAAATTGCTTCAATTTAATGTTAATGATGATGTTAACGAGATTCAAATTGAAGCAAACTACGATAAACTATTAATCCGACGTCAACCATTTCCTTCTATGCAATTTTCTCCATTATCTGCTATTATGTTAGGACACGAATAAATCGCACAATAGATCAAGATGACTTATTATTAGTTGAGAATCCATTTGTACCGGTTGACAATGGAGCCATTACAATGATTGATTGTGATTTAAAACATTTAACTGCAAGTACATCACCACATAAACATTATGATTATCTTATTTTATTCTTTAATACTCACATTACTCTATTTTAATAAGGTTAAGTGGTTTAACCTTTGATAATACTTTTAAGGAAAATAGTGATTATTTTGTTTTAATACGAGTTATTTCGTTCTTCCGTGTGGTAGGTTAAGAATAAGGATGTTCTCGGTGATGTGATTCATCCTATAGGAATTGTATTTTAAGATCCGATAAAGTTGCCAAACTAAAGGAAAAGCACTGCGAAAAAGAAAAAACTTGATCGTGGGTGTATAAAAACTTTTGACAAAACCCTCGACAACCCTCCACAAACACAAGCGTGTAAACGGGCTGTTTGGCTTGGGTTATGTGAGCTTGTGATAGCTTGTTACCGACCCGAGTCGGTCATTAAGGATTGTAGTTTGGAGCGACTGCCAAGTCCTCGCAGCATGTAGACATAGCATAGAATGAATACTTTTTTTTAGGTGTTGAAACCCCCTCGGGCCTTCACCCTACCGGGGTTTGCGGCGGGGCGGTGTGTCGGAATCGAACCGACTAAAACCACACGGTATGCCCCTCTGCGCCTGAGACGGGAGGGACCCGGGAACCGCTTTCTTACACCATCCTGAGCCCTCCCAGCGCCTGCCTGCACTGAAGCGGGCACCGTCCCCTGATGTTTAACTCTCAATTTAGGTGACGTACGGCACACGCGTAATGTCGCCGCCAGCGTGTGCTGGGCGGAGTCCTCACTGCATTCGCAGTGGTGGCAGGCGGGACTCAATTCCCTCTTGACGACCGAGTGTAGGTACTTCCCGAAGCAACCGTGCCCGGAAAGCACCTGCGTCAGTCGGAAGGAAAGGATCCCGTGCAGCCACCCTGCCCACTCGAGGATGACCGGCAGGAGAGTCTTCACGGTGGCGAAGCCAGCGCGTGTAGCCGCCAGCCGCGACTACCGTCGAATCGTCGTGGCTCGACGGGTGGCTTCACGCCACTCGCATACCTTTACGGGCGGAGGGCGAACGCCACTCTCCGCCCGGAATTCAGCCACCCGTCGATAAACTTCGGCGAGCACTTCCGCCTCCAAATCCCATGAGGGTGTTCCGGCCAAGGCGCACGCCGCCTCGGTCGACACCGTGCGGTATCCACGTATGGCTCTGACCGCCAATATCCTCTTAGCCCGCCAGAGCACACCTTCTGGGCGGTCAGAGCCGACACCCACACCAGTGCACCGTACAGCGCCATCGGCTGGGCAACCCCCGTGAAGAGGCTTCTCGTTGCGACACTGGCTCCACCCTGATTGGGCAAAAGTCGCTCTAGGGCGGAAGCAGTATCGACCAGCTTAGGAGCAAGTTGTCTGAAGTGCTCGTCGAAGAGACACCTACCGTCGAGGATCAGGCCCAGATACTTCATCTGGGCCAGAACCGGTACGAAAATCGAGTTGACCACTATGGAGGCGCCGGGGAGGAGGTGGCCCGCCACCCGGAAGCCCAGCGCCTCGATGCGCCTACTACCAGAGAGATACCCCTGGTGGCCAGGCACGCCGCCTCCTTCGCCCTTCGGGCTGTGTTTAAAACGTCATCGGCGTAACAGATTACGCCCAGCCCGGAGAAGAGACGCTCTCGAAGAACCCAGTCGTACCCCACGTTCCACAGGAATGGTCCTAGGACAGAGTCCTGAGGAACGCTGCACGACATCGGTCGCCGTCTTAAGGCGCCCTCTCGGTCCTCGTACACGACGGTACGTTCCTCTACATAGTCTGCCACCAGCCGCCTCAGGTACTCTGGCACCCCGTGGTACTAGAGCGCTTCCCTGATGTAGTTGAATGGCAGACTATTAAAGGCGTTGGCGATGTCCAGCGACACCGTCAACATCACGCCGCCACAGCTCACCGCCTCTTCGGTCACGGCTCTCAGGCGTATCACGGCAACGACCGTCGAACGCCCCTCTCGAAACCCGAATTGAGTGTCCGACAGGTCGGGGCCCACCTCGCTGAGATGCCGGACGATGCGGGCAGAGAGTACCCTCTGGAACAACTTGCCCGCCTCGTCCAGCAACACGATAGGCCTGTAGGTCGCGACTGAATCGGCAGGCAGTCCCGGCTTCTTCAATAGAATTACTTTCCCGCACTTCCAGCACTCAGGGAATCGGTCGGACGCCAAGAGAAGTGTCTAACACCTCCCTGAGGCGGTCCGACATAGCATAAAATGAATACTATGCCAACCTGTCTAGCCAGTAGAGCAGTGGATCAAAACCTCTTTCCTATTTCCAGCAGTGGACTATTTACATTTGATGATGGTGATGATGCCGACTAACAAAAAATAACTGAGAAATTAAAAGAAGTATTTTTATTGTTAGTTACTAACTTCATAGTCGCATTACACGTTTAAAGACCATCCGAACATTCAGTTCTACTCTAAAAAAATGAACGGTTAGAATAAATGCGCGATATTGACCTTCAGTTTTAACGACATTCAATACTAATTATGTACTTTAATGCAGTAAGGTTTATACTTATTGATTTGTTTATTCTCAGACGGTAGTAATGTAAATTAAATGCTTTAAAATCCATTATCATTGAGCAACGTAAATTAACTATTGTTAAATATTGTATTTTAAAATATGCCATTAACGACATTTTTCCCGCGGCTACGCTCGCGCAGAATTAAATATATTGTTTATTTCTTTAACCTCACTATATTTTTATCAAATCCATCACTGGAAAAAGGGTTTCATTCAAATTTCATCCCCCATTTTACTCCCACGGGGGTGGCATTTCCAAAATTTCTTTCTTAGTGCTCTTACATTGTATAAAGAACCTTCATGCAAAATTTTAAGATTCTACTTTCAGCGGTTTGGGCTGTATGTTGACCTCTGGGTATCTTAGTGACATCATTAATCAAGCCATTAATATTATTTTGCAGTTCTGGAATATGTGGGAAGTAAATACCGCACTGTGGTCGCTAATTTGGCTTTTGCATTATCTTTCGCGGTTGCTGGTATATCTCTACCCTGGATAGCGTATTATGTTGCTGACTGGCGTACATTGTTATGGGTGACGTCACTACCCATGTTTCTCGTTCTGATAATGCCTTGGTTCTTACCCGAAAGCGTAAAGTAAGTTTTGTGTGAAATTGTTATTAAGAGTAAACCAGAATTATTTTCATTTTATAGGTTAAAGCATGTGTTAGTTACTTTATACATACACGAAAACCACTTTTAATTCCGTTGACTGAAGTCTATTGCTATCAATTACCACTTCACTAGTGGTCTCTACAGACACTGGACTTACTACTGCTATATGATCAACCTCCAATTATATATATAGCAAAATAAAAGTGCAGTTCATTGTGTGCATTCAATTACTAAGTTCGTAAATGCTGTAGAACGGAAGGCAGCGTTGCAAATTTTCTAGGAATTTTATACCGAATGAAATTTATTTCAAATATTTGTTTAATGAATGAATGAATGAAAAGAAACCAGTCAAGTGAGCGTCAGTTGTCGCACTAGCGGTGGAGCTTAAAGAGATAAGAGGAATGGGAGTAGGGAATGGAATTTCAACAATTATTTAATACAGTTTGGCTTGTATAAAAACCATCGGAGAAGATTTTTTCCCATTGATTTCATGCTGTCTCCTTTAGCTCCACCGCTATCGAAGCAGCTGACGTTCGGAGCTGTTATGAGTAAGGGGAAAACTATTATTGTTATGATCTTCAGCTGGTATAAAATGACACTCTCAACCATAGCGCTACTTATTGTTAAAAAATATTTTATTCATAAATATTACATTTTCTTCTCCGATATTCTGATTATATCATAGGTTAGTTAAACACCGATTAATTTGTTTCCAGATGGTTGGTAAGCAAAGGTCGCGTTGAAGAAGCTTTGGCAATACTCAAAAAGCTTGAGGCCATGAATGGAAATAAGATTCCCGATGATGTCTTGGACGAATTTAGAGTAAGGCTTTTATAGGAACCATTTATTTCTACTGCTATAAATATTGACAAAGTTTTCTACTTTAGTCAACTTTAAATGAACATAAATTTTTCGTATTAGTGCTTGCGACGCCTCTGCTTGTTTGCCCGCCATCCCATAAAAAAAGAACTCGAAATACAACAGAAGATACAGCGTACCTATTACTGAATAAACACAGACGTGTAAAGTAAAAGTGCTAGATAACCTAGATACTAGTAAAATATATGCCTCCAAATATAAAAAATCCAAATATGATTATGGTCCAGAAAAGCAAGTAAAAATACTTAGGGTATATAACTGTAGAGAACCCAAGATTGGTTTGACTTAACAGACAATATCTACACCATACAGGATAAACAAGTAAATGGAATTATAAATGTATTTTACAGACTTTTGGGGAGAAAGCCAAATTAGAAGAAAAACAGTCAATATTGGTAATGCTGTCTAGTAGAGAACTGCGTTGGGCTATGTTTAGTTTGATTATAGTATTCATGGGTTGTGGAACTGTTTTCGATGGTCTGTCGCGCTTGGCTGACTCATTTGGCTTGAGTTTCTTCGCCATCTTCAGTTTTAACGAAGTCTTCGAATTAGCAGCTATTTTGTCCGTTATTATTATTCTTGACAGGTACGTATCGTAACTTCTGAACAAGATTTTACAAAACAATATTGCAACACCCCCAAAAACAGTTTATGGTTTACACTAAAGCAGCAATAAATACTTGTTTATACGCTGCATTATTGTATTGTATGCATTAGCTCCATATTCACAGAGAGCCAAGAGGCCGAGTAGAGCCACTTTGGCAGGCTCATACTTAAAAAAAGAAAAGGCAATCTTTCCATTGGAAATTTAACTTTTTAAAGCAGGCATACATTAGTGTTTTATTAATATGAGCACTTAACTTTCACTAACAAATTAGCCTTAGGAGCAAATGGCCTATCTTTAAAAGTAGCAACTAGTGTAAATTTATGAAATGTGTCTATGTTATTAATTTTTAAAATTGTCCTCAGGTTGGGCAGAAGAAATTCCACAACAGGCTCTGCGTTTATAGCCAGCGTCTTAATCCTGATCGCCCTCTTTGTGCCTGAAGGTAAATATTAATTCTAATAACATTTTTTTTTCAACAGTACCTACTTTTATTAATATATAAATATACCATTCATAAAGATTTTGACTTTTATATTGCTTTAATTGGCTGTAAGAAAAGGAGAATTAAATTTTTTTCCATTATTTTTTGTATTTGTTTTCCATATCTCTGTTATTTACGAATCGATTTAGTCAATCAATTTATTACATACACTGAAGTTTGTGTTGCGTGAATCATACTACATTGTATTTCTAAATATTACTTTTAATTTTTACATATTTTACATTACTCTCCGTAAAAATTGGCTAAATTGTAGACCATATAACAAATTCGATTAAAACTTGATCATAGTTTAAAAAACTCAAACACACGCTTACAAAAGTTACAGACAAACAAACATATACGAGTTAAAATATAACCTTCTCCTATACATGAACTAAGTAGAAATGATACCGAATCGCTATACAGCATTCGTGATATTCAAAACCAGTAAGCAGTAATTTACGCTGGATAAAGAACTGTCGTTAATTATATATGAAAAGAAAGGGTAATTACTATATCATTCCTTGATATCTTGTAGTCTTATCAATTTCGAATGTTGTATTCTGGGAAACACAATTCTGAAACGCATGTTAGAGATGATGGGTTGGGATCCCACCAAAGACAAATGTAGTGCGAGACCGGAGGTCCAATAATGGAGAAGCGTTCGGTTACTGCATTGTGGCATTGTCTTTATTTGAATTGAGTATGGTGAACAACTTTTCTTGGATTATGCTTTCCAACAAGCATGTATAAAAAAATGTGATGACCACGATCAGTTGGTGTATATCTGCGGTCTGGTTATATTAGAATAGAATAGAATAGAATAAACTTTATTGTACAGCAGTTAAAACAGTTTACATTCGGGAGCATAACATATAAACGACCATGTACAAATGGCGGCCTTATCGCTAAAAAGCAATTTCTTCCAGGCAACCTTTAGATGGCCAAATTGACTGTAGAAATTCGAAGTCATGGGTAATTTGGTGTTAAAAAAATAAATAATTAAAGGAAATCATTCAATTAAGATAAATACCTTATAATAATGTTACACATTAATACAGTCAAATAAATACATAAATATATGCAATATCTACACTTTCGATATAAATGAATGAAAAATAATAATAATAATAAAAAAATAACATTTTTGGCAAATCAGAACTTAGGAAGGTAGGTAATGTTCTTTGAGCATTTTTTTTTAAATGGGCAAATATTTGGCACGCCTTATAGCCATTGGTAAATCATTCCACAGTCGGGCCGCCTGGACAGTAAATGACTTATCATCTATATATACTACATACATAATAAACATAATAAACATGGTGCAGTGAGTTGGCACTGCCAGTTCCAGAGATTCAGATGACCTCAGGGATTTCGAATGTGTGTCACAAAGGAAAACAAAACGTTCCTTTAAGTAAGGTGGAGTGCACGGATGAAATAGAATATTATAAAGTAGGGAATGAATATGAACATTCCGTCGAAGGCGAATTGGGAGCAACTTGAGCAGATTGCGATATTCATATACATGATCATATTTGCGTAGTCCAAATATGAATCTAATACAAAAGTTTTGAAGGCGCTCAACTTTGTCAAGTTGCTCCTCCGTGATATAGAGATAACTGACATCGGCGTAATCGAGTATAGGAAGAAGAAGGGATTGTGCAAGTGCAATTTTAGTGGCTGTTGGGAGAAAATTTCGTAGTCTTCGCAAGGATCCTGCCGATGCAAATAACTTTCGACTGACCTCTCGCAGTTGGGGACCCCAAGTTAAGGTATTATCTATGTAAATACCTAGATTTTTAACACAGGTACTCATTGGTAGTGCAGTACCGTTAAACATTATGTTTGGAAGCTGTGTCCAGTCTATTCTTGACACCATCCTAGGACTGCCCACTACAATAACTTGAGTCTTAGAAGGATTCACTACAACCCCATATCGATTACTCCACTCACACACGCGTGCCATATCAAGACTAATGGTTGAGAAGGCTTCCGATAATTAATGTAACGGTGTTTGTGTATAAATTTGAAAATCATCTGCATAAATGTGGTAGGATGAGGATAGAGATTTAGAGATAGAATTTATGAATATAGTGAAAAGTAAAGGAGATAAAACGCCACCCTGTGGGACCCCAGCAAACGTGTTACACCAAGAAGATAAGGATTCCTCCAGACGCACACGCTGCTTTCGTCCAAACAGGTAACTTTGAAACCAATCAATTACTGTCGGAGATATGTTGATAGAGCGCAATATGCCAAGCATGATGTGGAAATCTACACTATTAAAAGCATTGCTGAAGTCCAATAAGGCAAGAACTGTGAGATTTTCACTGTCCATGCCTTGCCTGATGTCATCCGTGACACTGACCAACGCACTCACCGTACTATGACCTGCACGAAAACCTGATTGGAAAGGATTTGAGTTGATTTCTATTGAGGAATGAATTCAATTGGGTGTGAACAAGACGTTCTAAAACTTTTGAAAGAAAAGGCAATATGGAAATAGGACGATACTCGGAGAAGGATTTAGGATTGTTCTTTTTAGGGAGTGGAATAATTAACGCTTCTTTCCAGATTTATGTTTTACGTATAAGCTATATTTAATATGAGTCGCTTTTAATGTCAAAGCTCTATGATTTTAATTTTCTATTTGCAGGTCTTCCGCAGGCGATTTTAGCAATATTGTCACGTTTCTTCATGACGATGACCTATACGTCTAGTATGCAGTGGTGTACAGAGGTCATACCGACACCATTTCGAGCGTCAGGCATGTCAATTCTTCATATGAGTGCATTTACGGCCAATATATTTTCACCCTTTATTGTTTACGCAGTAAGTTTTATTTTCTTTTCGTAAGACTAGTACTTAAGATTATTTATTTTTAAAAGATTGTTTTTAACCTTCAACAGTTTATATGACAAAAATATGTATGTTTTATTGTTGAAACTAAATATTGGGCTTCTGCTGTAAATCAGAGATGTGGTCACTTTCAGTGCTGTAGCATAAGTTGAGCTGTGGCCTTTTAACCACACGGCCAGACATTTCAGTTTTTATATTGTTTTTTTTTTTGTATTTGCTGTTAATCGTCACTATTTTAAATATAATATACATGTATTAAAGTTTATTAGTCCCATAGGTATACTTAAATGCCACAATTTTTATATAAATGATAAAATTAAATAACAAATAGTAAATTTACCGTGGGAGAACCACGCTTCGGTAAGAATTTTTCGGCAATCATTTATCCTGCACACTGTCCTCAAGCAACACTCTCTATTTCCATATGATGCCTCTAAAACCAACAAGCGCCTCAAACATAAAGTTTGTCCTCGGACTGAAATTCCCAGCACAGCATTCTCTGAAAGATTTTCCGGCTTTCTTGGAAGATACCTTTACAATAAAATAAACCAAAGGTTGAGCATTTACTCCTCTTCGAAATTCCATTGCAAGCGTACTGTTGCACACTGGCTCAAATCTTTGAACTATGAGGATACTGAGAAGCTGCTATATGTGCCTTTTTGATTGAATAAGACATGTGAACACATTGGCTCAGCATTCAAGTCTTGTTGGTGGATGAGTTGGCTTGGTATCATCAGGTCCTCATCATTCGAAGGGTAGCTCACACACACATTCATACATACATATATACACCACCCACACACACACACACACACATACACACACACTAACACACAATATTCACTCACATTTATATTCACACAGACTTTTTCATTTTTATCCATCTCACATGTTACGGAAAATTAATCTTATTACACCCTCTTTGCCTACTTATCTGGAGTTAGGAGAGGCTGGTTATTCTGTCATACAGGTTCTACTTAGTACGGAAACCAGTCTCTCACACAGATCTCTTTGTTTTCTGAAATTTTCTGTGTATATTTTGATTTAACAGATTTTTATAATTTTGTGTAAGAGAAAAATATGTATAATAAATTAAAAAAAAAGAATGGGCCGGCACGACCGGTAGGATACCACGGCCTCACAGAAAACCGGTGAGAAACTGCACTTGCGCTGTTGCACCGAGTGGGTTAGGATACCGGAGGCTCATACCCCAACCCCTCCCCCCATCCCCCAAAGGCCGGCCCTCTGGTGTTGCGGGTGTCCATGAGCGGCGGTAAGCGCTTACCATCAGGCGATACGTCTGCTCATTTGCCGCATATTTCATAAAAAAATCGAACATCTAACACATAATGCCATATATTCTGTAGTATGGTGTAAGAACTAAGTGAAACGCTGTTAATTTGAAATTACAAACAGACACTTAAATTTTGATTATATGCGCAATATTTGGGATTCGCTTCATTGCATTACTGCTTATACAGGGCACATAACCCAAGCTAATAAACGCAAAGCGGCTTTTTGCTCTTAATATAAGTATTTATGTGATCGGATCAGCATCTCCTTCCATCCCTCTATAGATCACAACTTTTTTCAACAAGCATTTAACACACACTTGTACTTATTCTATATTAATTCATTTACACCTGTCCGGTTTCGAATTTATTGCATGTGCGTTTGATTTTGGAATGTATTGCAAAAAGTTCAATCAAGTGACGACAATCGAGAATATAAATTAAATAACAATTGACATGTCTGTTGGTACAGTGGTTGGTCACCCTAACTCCTAAACTAGAGGCTTGGTTCTCAGGGCAAAAAATTGAGGCGCTTATAGCCGAGTTGCACTCGTTGGTTAGAAACAATCGGTCAGTACCTGGATGGGCCGCTAGTGGCATGATACCATGAGATATATGATGATACTTAAAATCTGTTATTAAGTTAAAACCGGTTGAACTTTTAGCCGACCCCTAATAATCTTGGAAATAGAGGTTAGGAAAAAAGTTGTTGTCTTTGGAAGTAATTCATTTTAATATATATGTTTATAAAAAAGTTGTTCAAGCAGTCACCACGCCCTTTTTCTGCACTGTGTTGTGAGTTCAAATCCCACATGGAACAACACTGTCTGTTCTACAGATTGCTGTCCTGAGGCATGAGGAGTCTGGGTGTTTTTAAAAAAAAACACAGGTGTATTTACCAGGAGTTCTAGCAACAAAAGTACATGTTCTGCCTACTTAGTGATAAGATGCCGTCTGTAAAAGGTATCCACAACCATGGATGCGAATTAGTCGAGACCGGGATAGTTGGCGCTCTTTGAGGATGTCTTCGTTCGATGGACGGCAATAGCCTAATTAAGATGATGTTGTTATATATTACAGAGTCGCGTATGGGATATGTTACCGATGGTAATATTTACAATAGCAGCGTTCATAACATCGTCTGTCTGTTTGACTTTACCGGAGACTAAAGGCTTGGCACTACCGCAGACCAAAGAGGATGGTGAAAATATAATCAAGGAACACTCTTTGTGCCGGTAAGTTTTACATATATAAGCTTTCGATTAATTTGAATAGTAATTTAAAAAAATAGCTACGTAGTTAAGAAATCTGAAAGGTATTTACTACAGAAAAAGAATGCCGTCGATCTCCCTGATACAATTCCTAATTATTCCTACATATAATCGATTGTGGTGATGTGTCCTGACACGTGTCGATCTGAATGCAGACCTCCTTAATAGGCTAGACCGTCTCCACATTAACTTTATTTGATTCATTTTTAATCTTTCCAAGAATCATCACGACCTGCTTCACGTTCCCAATTAAAATGGTGATCAATTCGTTTGTGTCTACGAGCGCTCACTTTTTATTTCTCAACTCCCCATGCTCATCCACTTATGTTGACTCCCATTTACATTTCCTGTCCTCTTATCCTGTCTCCTTCCTTCAAACCCAAATTCATAAGCACCTCGTTTTTAACCCCCGACGCAAAAAGAAGGGTGTTATAAGTTTGACGTCGATGTCTGTCTGTCTGTTGCATCGTAGCTCTCAAGCGGATGGACCGATTTCGATACTGTTTTACTGGTTAATATCGGTCCAGTAGTGTAAGAGTATCAGCTATTTTCCAAAATAGTGTATGGCATTTTTGGCGTATGATTACCCGAATCAATGCTTGCGTAGGGGATTTTTTAGCTTGTTTGTGTGCAAGCAGTGCTGCAGTAGAATGCGCGCGCGCACACTTAATATTAGAATGTTCACTAACCTTTGCTTTAAATAATTCTTCTCTTGATTTACATCGAGTCAGTAAGGTTAATGGACTCCAAATTAGGGGAAGAGGTAGGAGATTGAATGGCCCGTTTGTGCCTCTTTACCATTAAGTGGTCCACTTCCTCATTTTTTTTTATGGTATAGGATGCAAACGAGCAGACGTATCGCCTGATGGTAAGCGATTACCGATTTTACTCCTTTACCTACCTTAAAGAAACTTGCAACGTAGGGTCACACATTACTACTATTCTGTTAACCTCTCCAACTAAACTATATGTCAAAATTAAATTTGTAAATCATAGTGATCATTTGACGGCCTCGTTGCTGCTCATTTGACTGCTGTCCTGGAGGTCTCGGTTTCGATTCCCGGGTAAATTGTATGATCTGCAAATATTTGTTTCGGAGTTTGGATGATTTCTATGTATATGTATGTATTTACACAAAAAAGTATATATGTATTAGTAACAGTTGTCTAGTACCCATAATACAAGCTCTGCTTAGTGTGGGACTAGATGGCATTATGTGTTAGATGTCCAAAAATCTATTTTTTTTATTATTAATGTACATATCTTTTTCCCCAGGAAACGAAAAAAGACTGAAGATAGTAAAATATCCACAGTAGAAGCTAGATAAAGGATAATATAAATACAAACTGACTTCTGTGATATCACTGTAATATTCCCTTATTCGAATACGATGGAATCGAAATCAATAAAAAATCGAATAAACTCTAAAGCTACTTGTGTTATTATTATTAAAGGTTATGAAAATATTATAAAAGTGTTTCATTAAGTGAATACGGGTCGGTGTCGTAAATTACTGGGTCATGTGAACCACCAGGATATCTTTAGGGGCATAAATCAACAACATTCAGCAGTCGTCACTTGTAAGCTGTTCAAATAAATATACAATTATACAAGTCTTCCAATCGTCTATTGCTGGAAGGAAGGACCATCAATGTAGAGGTAGTTTCCTAACAACAACAACTAGACCACTTTACAGAATAATGGTTTTATTGCTACTAAATAATGTACAAAAGTATGTGTTTAAATTAAGTGCATAATGTAATATGAGTGCAATACAAATACGTTGATGTGAGCTAATTTTGTTAACTATTACAAATGTACAACTATGCTCGTACACTGTTGAAGGGGAGGGGGTAGCAACCTTCGATTATTCTCCCTTGTCACATGATTTTTGTATGGAGTCTGGCATTGATGTATTAGAATAGGTATTGAAATTGTATGGAACAGATGCCGTACAAAACAATAATGTTTGTGGTATCCTAGTATTTAATTTATTGTTGTATATAGAATAAGCTCAGGGCAAGTTGCACGTCTACAGTCCTTGATAAACAAATATGTTATTATCAGCCAGATAACTAC
Source organism: Hyphantria cunea (assembly GCA_003709505.1). NCBI lineage: Eukaryota > Metazoa > Arthropoda > Insecta > Lepidoptera > Erebidae > Hyphantria > Hyphantria cunea. The sequence continues at coordinate 869,440 of PKRV01000925.1, forward strand.
AGGTTTTGGTTTCATTAGTCTTGGATAAAGATATTTACATTAGATCAAGATATGTTTACAAATAAATAAAATTAGTGTCTATTTGTAATTGCAAATTAACAGTTTTTCACTAAATGCATATGAGAGTATATGGGTACGTCACTTACACCAAAAAATATTTAGTGAAAGTTTTGTCTGTCTGTTTGTTCCGGCTAATCTTTGGAACTGGTGGGACCGATTTTGATGGACTTTCTCTGGCAGATAACTGATGATATAAGATGACAAGGCTACTTTTTCGACTAGATTCGTCTCGCGGTATTACCCGCTGTTGCTGTTATGTTATGTTTACAAAAACAGTACTTTCTTCAACGATACCAGACAGAGCACCAACAAGATATTCAGCTGCTTCATCCACATAAGGAATATAGGTGATAAATTTATATTTTCAATTTTGCCTTTAGCTAACTCGTAATTTATTTTTTTAATTGTGGCTCGGCAGTGCCAGGATGGTATCGAGAAAAGACTGGACGCAATTGCCTAACATTACATTTAACGGAACCCCATTATCAATAAGTATGTCTGTTAAAAATTTGGGAATCTACATTGATAACACTTTAACTTGGGGCCCTCAATTGCGAGAAGTTAGTCGAAAATTGTTTGCATCGGTGGGATCCTTACGAAGACTACGCAATTACCTCCCAACAGCTACTAAAATTGCACTTGCACAATCCCTCCTTCTTCCTATACTCGACTATGCTGATGTCAGTTATCTCGACATCACAGAGGAGCAACTCGACAAACTTGAGCGCCTTCAAAATTTTTGCATTAGATTTATATTTGGATTGCGCAAATATGATCATGTTTCTGAATTTCGCAATCAGCTTAAATGGCACCCGATTCGCCTTCGACGGAATGCTCATATTCTTTCCATACTTTATGGTGTTCTATTTCATCCGTTTACTCCACCTTACTTAAAGGAACGCTTTGTTTTCCTCAGTGACACACATTTGAAATCCCTGAGGTCATCTGAATCTCTGGAACTGGCAGTACCAACTCATATTACAAGATTCTACGATAAGTCCTTTACGGTACAGGCTGTCCGATTGTGGAATGCTTTGCCGATGACTATACGGCGTGCCAAATCTTTGCCGGTATTTAAAAAAATGGTCAAAGATCATTACCTGTCATTATAGTCTGTTATGTGCCTAAACATATGTTAATATTACCAGTCATATTGTTTATTTATTTTTATTTTATTGTTCAATAGAAATGTAAATATTTAATTTTTGTGTTTTATTTATTAGTATTAACATGTATTATGATATGTGATTTTTATCTTATCATTCACTTTATAGAATTCACTTTTAAACTTTATATTTTTTTTTCGCTTTTTGCACCTAACTGCCCATGGATTCGTATTTGTTTTTTTTTTTACCTTTTTTTTTTCCCATTCCAAGGTTGCCTGGAAGAAATTGCTTTTTAGCGATAAGGCCGCCATTTGTACACGGTGATTCAATTGATGTATTATGTAAACTATATATTTATGTAAACTGTTATATCTGTTGTACAATAAAGTGTATTCTATTCTATTCTATTCTATTCTCGGTAGTTATTATGTAAGTTCTTAGTGCAAAGGCTGAGTAGAATTGGTTTATGGTCTGTGTCGTGAGACTCAAGGACTAAGATTGTAGCCTTTGAATTGCCCCTAGTAAAAGTGTGATCCAAGCAAGCATTCAATCTAGTCGGGTATTGGTGGCCAGGCCAAAGACCATGATAAGCCATTAAGTCCAAATATTGAGCGGTGTTACTTGTAGAAATATCCGGTGATATGTCTATATTTAGATCCCCTACAATACAGATAGACTTAGATGACCTTAGAGTACAGAGGACACGATATTGTGTTGATAATTTTATCACCAGTCTAGATATACTGCTTCCCGCTGCAGCAAATAGTTAGCGACTTACCTCCCCGATCTGAGAGTTCCAGGATAGGTACTTATCTACACAGATTCCCAAGTTTTTCACCGTGCCGCTGCAACACACAACTGGTGTCTGGTGAGAGTTAACTTTGCAGTGCAGCCTGGAACTACCCACTATCATGACTTGTGTTTTGGTTGAGTTTATGTTTAGTCCATGCTCCCTACTCCAGTTGCAAATTTGAATTAAGTCTCGATTAATGACGTCCACCGCTTGAGTTAGATTATCTGGAGTAGCTTATGAATAAATTTGGAGGTCATCTGCATAAAGATGGTAGGAAGAAAGTAATTGTTTTGTGATTGAGTTAATAAAAACTGCGAAAAGTAAAGGGGGTAGCACGCCGACCTGAGGTACACCTGCAGATGTTGTGCGCCAAGAGGAGTGAACATTTTCAATACAAGCACTCTGCTGGCGAACATACAGGTAGCTACGAAACCAGTCAATTGCCGATGGAGATATGTTAAGAGAGCGCAGTATGCCCAACAAAACATTAAAATCGACGGTGTTGAACGCGTTGCTAAAGTCTAGCAAAGCTAGGAGCTTCAGCTTTCCCTCGTCCATCGCCGACCTAACGTCATCCGTAATGTGGACTAGAGCTGTGGTAGTGCTATCGCCTGGACGGAAACCTGACTGGAAACAATTAAGGAATCAGTTTCTTGAAAGAAATTAAGTCATTTGCGTATAAATAAGACGCTCGAGGACTTTAGAGAAAAATGGAAGGATAGATATGGAACGGTAATCTGAAATGGAGGACGGATTCTATTTCTTGGGGAGAGGAATAATTTTAGCCATTTTCCATGCAGATGGAAAAGTGTTGATGAATATGGAGTAATTGAGAATATGGCAAATTATAGGTAGGATTTGTTCAAGGATTCAAATTCACAACTTTATGGGTCACATAAAGGGTTTTATAAACGAATTCATAAAACTAAATCTTTTAATATTTCATCACCAAATATACACATGCATTAAAATCATAATACGAGCATAAAGTTAAAAGTTAAAATAAATACACTACAAACAAGAAAAAATTGAACTCAACTATTTGACATTTGTGTTATATGAAGTATTTTCTTTTATGGAATAGGTGGCAAACGAGCATACTTATCGCATGATGGTAAACGATTACCGCCGCCCTTAGACACCCGCAACACGAGAGGCATCACAAATGCGTTGCCGACCTTTAGGGGATGGGGAATGGGATGGGAGAGGGGTTGGGGTATGGGCCTGCGGTATCCTCACTCACTCGATGAAACACAGCTCAAACGCTGTTTCGCGCCGTTTTCTGTGAGAAATAATATATAAATATTTCGGTCATTTCACACACCACGTCATCTATCATCAAAATAAGCAGATAATATATTATAATAGCTAGTTTGACTGAACGAATACTTATATATTATTTTGTAAATATATAAATACTAAAATAATATATAAATCCCCTAACTCCGGAACAAATATTTACAGATCATACAAACATTTTGTACGACCTACGCTATCACTGTGCCCTTGAGATAGTGCCAGTCTAACGAAGCCTATTTTCTAAACCTAATTGAAGTAAGTATTTAAACATTACTCTAGCCTTTATCTAATTTCTTATCTAATTATCTATTTAATGTTAGTATGAATACCGCATATTAAATGTTGAAAACAGTGAAACAAACCGGAATTATATACTGGTATTATTCAAAATACGCATAAAACTTCATTTGTACCTAATTCATCGCTTGATTTTTTATATGCGTGAGCAGGTCAGTGACTCTATTCTGCCTTGTAGAAAACATGAGCAAAATCCAAGAGTGTAATCGCCACCACGGTCATTATACTCATTACGAATGTAGACAACGCAACATACTAAATACACCTTCAAATGTAAGAGATGTAACAGGGATATGTTTGGGCTTCAGACAATCGATAGTAGTACAACCTATTTTCTAAGATCAGATTCTAGCACTTCCATCTCTATATATATTTGAGTTTCAAGTCTCATTTGTAAAGAAGCATCCTCTTTTATTTCCTACTTTGTCGTACACCGTTGACAAATAAAATGTTTGTAAGTAAATAATAAGAAATAAATATACAAAACTAATAAATTTTAATTAGAGGAATAAAACAAAAAACAGCAGAAAACCAATTGCACGTCACCTTTACCAAAAGCGCGAGCTAAAAAGTTGCAACTGCGTTGTGAAAAGCGTCACTGTTGATAAAAGTGACGTTTAAGTGGTGTCATTATACAAGGTAGCTACCGTCGAGGAGTTCCGTAAACTGCTCCTCGTCTTCATTATCTGACCGCTAATGATACTTATAGCTCTTCTAGGTGTAAAGTTCCCATCAACACAAATTAAACTAGTCCAAACTAAATCTTGGAGGAATTCACCACGACTACATTCCGGCTCCATCATCAGATCGACTTCAGACGTTCATTAAATTGTAGTGCTTTAAAATAAAAGATAAAAAAATACCAAACGCATTAGCCGCTGCTACGAATTTCGAAGTGTCCCCTCGATTTCTCTGGGATGCCATCATCACATCCTGGTAACCTTATCATGGGACCACGCTTGAAATATCTTCTTTCCAATAAAATAAAAAGCATTAAATTTAGTTCATAAATGAGGAAGTAATAAGCGAACACACATAAAAAAAATTACGGTCGAATTGAGAAACCTCCTCCTTATTGAAATCTGTCAAAAATAAAGTTTTTATCAATATCTATTGTTAAATTTTCATCCAGCGTATGTTATATAAACAGTAGACAAATTCTTGTTATTAATACAAATATTTGAAATCTATGTAAATAAAAATGAATGGTAGAAATGTATGAACGCGCATAACTTCCAATCGACTGCACCAAATTAGATCTTTATCTTGCCATGGGTTTTATTTTGTTAGAAAAAGGTTTGTATAAAAGAAAATTAAAAGATAAAGTTATTTTTTGTCCATACCTACACTACCTGCGGGAAGCTGAAGCGGGCATAATTACTAAAACAGGTTTATCAGATATTTAGAAAATATTTACAGAAGAAAATATGGCGGTACGAAGTCCACCGGGTCAGCTAGTATTTAATATATAATATAATTAAATGATTATATGATGAATTATTTAAAGAATGTGTAAAATAAATTATCGGTATAGATTATTTGTGACAGGCAACACTAGGACGTATTACCCATGGAAAAAATAGTTCCGAACTTATGTTGCAGATGGTTTGTGAGCAGAGGTCGAGCTAATGAAGCCGTAACAATATTGAAAAGGATTGAACGTATCAACAAAACGAAGATACCTGATGAAATTATGGACGAATTTATAGTAAGAACTGGCAAGCTTTATATTTATTTTCACTTAAACAGTCTACATAAACTTACAAATCACTACTACTCTACACGTCTAAAAAAAAACTTTTTACCATGAAACATACGAGAAGTAAATAACACGAGCTAATATTCGAATTTTAAAACAAACAATAATTGGACTGCTTCCTCTGCCGGTATGCCTGACATACACCTGAAACAGTCAGTTTGACGTGTATCGAAGTGCCTGATAAAAACAGCTCTGCAAGACATCTCGTTACAGAAACGCATAAGTTTCACGCTAGCTCCTCTCATCAAAATTCTCGACAATAACTGGAAATGATTTAATAATAAGACATTTTTGTCTATATGTATACTTTATCTTACTTTCTGTGCTGGAAATGATGCCAGCTCAGTACAGCACCTAAAATTGTCTTTGTTATTATTAATATCTTTTAGATTAGTGTAGAAGAAACATTTCACATTGTCAATTTCTGCTTATTATCTTTACTAATGTTTAGGATTCTGAAGCTTCTTGAAAAGTATGCTAATGATAATAATATCTTCTCTTGCCAGATATTTACAAATCAAAACGAAGTAGGAGACAGGCAGTCCATCTTCAGTATGCTCAGGAGTACAAAGCTGAGGAATGCGATGATCAAATTGATAATCGTATTCATGGGATGTGGATGCGTGTTTGATGGAGTGATGCGAAGATAATTGTTTACATTTACAGGGTTACCCCGAGCAGGTTTAGCGATAGCAGCACGTCTCTTCTCAATCATAAGTTATACAGGTGCTATGCAGTGGTGCACTGAGATAATTCCCACACCGTTCAGGGCGTCTGGAGTATCTATTTTACACATGAGTGCTTATTTAGCCAATGTGTTTCACCTTTTATTGTGTTCTCGGTATGTACTTTAATTTATTAAGTAATAAAATAACTCATTGATACTCATCTCTAGGATTTTTTCTTTCAGTACTTTTTGAATTTGTTCATCCTATAGCGTATGCAAATATATTTGAATAGAGTTATACAAAATTATATATTTAAACAGTTACTTATTATTTATCTGATTGTCTTATGTAAATCGAAAGGTAGGATTAGTTTAGACTATTTTTAAAACGTATTTTTTACTGTGTCTGATAGCAGCTAGTGTTTTCCGTTTAAAAATTAATAATTTTCTAAGTTAATTACACTTAAAAACAGTTTTGTATTAATATCAGTACTCCTTCAACTCTACATTTTAAGAATTTTTGCATTTTTATGATTCGTGCCAATATCAAATAAATAAAGTTAAGGATATAATGATCGATTAAGTGTTAAAATATAAAGTCTAATGAAAATAAGTAGCATTATCATATTCTATGTAATTAATACTAAGCTTTACTTATTATCTTCTCGTGATGTGTATCACTGGACATGCTTTTTTTATGGTATGGATGGTATAGGAGCAGGCGTATCGCGTGATGGTAAGCGATTACCGTCGCTCATGGACACCCACAACACCAGAGGCGTCACAAGTGCGTTGCCAGCCTTTGGGGGACGGAGAGGGGGGTGGAGGGAGGGGTTGGGGTGTGGGCCTCATTATCCTTACACACTCAGTGAAACACAGCACAAGCGCTGTTTCGCACCGATTTTCTGTAAGACCGTGGCATCACTCCGGTCGAGCCGGCCCATTCGTGCCGAAACGTATTTAAATAGTCGATCACCTGAAGTTAGTCCCTCTTTAAATTATAATCATATTCAGGCGGTGGCGCTCATAGCCCAGTTGCACTCGGTGATTAGAAACAATCATCGAGGGTAAGCAACGATGGCGCGGTCAGTACCTGGATGGGTGACCGCTGGTGGCATGTTACCATGAGCGTCTCCGTGATTCGGAGGTCACGTTAAGCAGTCGGTCCCGGTTGTTATCATACGATAACAGTCGTGAAGCTTAGTTGGAGGCCTTCGGGCGGCTTAAAAACATCCAACGGCAAGATTTACGTAGCCACAACGTATTCTTGCCAGCCCCCAACCCGCACTTGGCCAGCGTGGGGACNGTCTCCGTGATTCGGAGGTCACGTTAAGCAGTCGGTCCCGGTTGTTATCATACGATAACAGTCGTGAAGCTTAGTTGGAGGCCTTCGGGCGGCTTAAAAACATCCAACGGCAAGATTTACGTAGCCACAACGTATTCTTGCCAGCCCCCAACCCGCACTTGGCCAGCGTGGGGACGAATGGCCTTAACCCTCTCCTGAGAGGAGACCCGAGCCCAGCAGTGGGACATTATGGGTTTTTGTTTGTTTTTTTTTTTAATTGCACGTGACGATTTATTATAATGAATTAATTATGACGTATTGTAGTTAGTATTTTCCATAAATAATCATTTAAGTTGTTCATTCATAGAACAGAGAATGCAGGTGCTCGAATTACCGTGTTGATCGTGCTGATTTTTTATGTTCACAGGATGTACTTGTAATAGTTCTAACTAGCTCTCTGCTTTACACAAATTAATACTCTGCATCAGAAACGTGTCATTAATTAACAAATAATAATTAATTTCGTTTGGCCAGCGTGGTAATAGTAGGCCAATTATTCACAAAATTTGGTACAGTACAGCATGGTGACCTACGCTATACCCACACATCATTGGGTCTTAGTTACGAAAGAATTGCTAAATGTTGGTTTCAAATGGTGTGTGTGGTGAAGTGATTCTAATTGCTGCCTGGGGTTTCAATTCTATCCCAGGTGTGTGATGAACATGATCCTATGTTCAGTCCGAGTGTAGTTTATGTATAATATGTATGTATTTGCGTAAACGCTTTATTAAATCATATATCTTAAGCATTGCTCTATATTGTTGAGAAACTTAGACGATAACGAAACTAGATGAATTTAAACTATGATTTTAACCATGGGAAAGCCACGCTTCGGCATGAATAGGCCGGCTCGACCGGAGTGGTACCACGGCCTCACAGAAAACCGGTGTGGACCACCCCTTGCACTTGCGCTGTGTTTCACCGAGTGAGTGAGGATACAGGAAGCCCATAACCCAACCCCGCCCCCCATTCCCATCTTTCTCCGCATCCCCCAAATGCCGGCAACGAACTTGTGACTCCTCTGGTGTTGCAGATCACCATGGGCGGTGGTAATCGCTTACTATCAGCCGATACGTCTGCTCGTTTACTCGGGATTCCATAAAAAAATGCTTTTGAAATGTGCCAGCCCTAGGCTGGAGAAAAATTGAAGTAATCAGGTAGACGAAAAAAATTACCAATGAACAAATTCTAGAAAGAGTGAAAGAGAAGTGTATGATCATATCTACTATGGAAATTGGAAGAGGCAAAATGGTACCTTATACGCCACGATAATTTTATAAGTAACACCATAGAAGGAAAAATAAACGGAAAGAGAGGAAGAGAAAGACCGAGACGTAGTTATATCGACCAAATGAAAGGAAAATTGGGGGTTGCGATATATAGGAGGTCAACGAAACGCTTTTATATAAAGAGACGATAGGAGGGTGGGAGAAAACTGCATCGACCAGACCGTAGTTCTTAAGTAAATGTTGATATTTGTATTTAGAAATATATAAGTATCTTCATTATTAGTCTAGTTTAATGTTTAAATATGTGAGGATATATTAAAACAATAATTATTTTGATGTGTGGGAACCAAAGAGTGCCTCTAAGTGCTGAGATTATGTTTCCTTTGTTTCTAAAACCTGCTAGTGTGATGTTACGTAAAATGTATATGGAAGTACATATAAGCCCTTATACTCATAGATTTAGTATCTATGTCTATATTGTTTATGTCCTTGTTATCTCTTGACATGAGTAAGATGGCTTATCAATTATTGGTAATCAATATCTAAGGTAATCTAAGATATAATATTAAGGCTATAGAAAATATGAACACAGTATGAAGGAGTTAAAAGATACATCATACGTAGATAGATAGATAATACTTTATTTGTACACCAGGGTTTACTTATTAATTTCAGATATAAAAATGAATCCCTATTTCCCTTGGTCACGCCATCACGCATAAACGGCTGGACCGATTTCACTATGTTCTTTGTTGTGTTTGTTATTGACAGGAGAAGGTTCTTATGAAAGAAAAAAAATGTAATATAAAAAAAAGAAATAGTTCAGAAAATTTAAGAATACTTATTTAAGAATGTTTCCACAGTATAACATCACGCTATGGGATAATAGTAGACGCAGGCGGGACTGCGTGGGTCTCCTAGTTTACTTATAATTCCATAAAGAAATGACATCACAACAATAAATTCCACAAAGAAGTGATATCACAACTTTAAATTTAACACACTGAGTTTAGTAATAAAAGAGTTTACATTATTAAAAGTGAAATATTAGATTGATATCAATGTATATAAATAAATAAACGATTAGGGCCTTCTAGCACATAGTAAATTACACGAATGTAGTGAAAGTACTCTAAGGGTATTATATATCTACGTACTTTGTATCTCACTTATCTAAGTAAGGTAAGATACTATAAGGAGACAATAAGGAAAAAAACCCAGCCATTTTAGAAACGAACTAAGTGGCGTGAAATTGGAAAGGCCTATGTCCAGCAGTGGACTGCGATAGGCTGATGATGATGATGATGATCCTTCTATCGGCGGATTTGGCGAGCACCTAAAAAACCTCAACTTGCCCGATTTTCTGCTATCGTCATTTAGTGCGGTATAATTTAGCCTAGATACAGGCGTTTTCTGTTCTTTTCATTTATGTGTAGTTCACTTTTTTATTTAATGTGTAAACTATAAATATAAAAGTAACAGGGAAAAGACGATGCATTCTAGAATTAAAATCTCTTGTACTTATTTCACTATTTTATTTATGTTTATACATGACAGGTTCGCCTTACGACATCATCGAAGGTGAGAATGTATTGCAACAAGTTCCATCAAGTGTCGACATTGGAGAGCTTAAATTGATAAGACGATGGTTTGGCCTTATTATTTCTGATTTCCGAAGAAGACGAATGTTGGTTACAAAACGTTTTCAGCTACGTGATGTATTCGTAATCGATTCAATTGTTTTAATTTTAATCTGCATCTTGCGTATTAATGTCTTAGTACCCGACTGCGAAAGAAGAAGGGTAACGTTTTTCCAGTGAATCCAACGGTGGGGGCCACCATACTCACTGCGAAAGCAGACAGTGCAGTATCGCGTCCCCCACTATGACGGTTTAATGAGACGTTTTTTCTCGCCCGAGCATCTGTGTTGTGTGTGTGTGTTGTTTTCTGTTACCTTATGTTGGCTTAAAACCTTGTACTGTCCTGTGTTTGTCAGAATAAATTATTTTCTTTCTTTCTTTCGCTTTCTAAATTGACAACATTCATGCCGTCGTGTTTCGTTAGTGAGTGTGAGACCGGAGACATGTATATATTTACACGTATTAAATAGGCTGCCACAGTATGGGTCACCATGCTGCATTGTCTGAATTCGCCATGATTATGTTTCGGCTCATGCTTTCCATCAGGCGGAGTAGAGTAACTTTGCCAGGAGTAATTTTTATATTTATAAATACTCCGTACTTATATACGTACGTTCTGTAAATACTTCTTAATCGGTCGCCACAGGGGCAAATTGCCCTAAGCAAGAATTGAAAAGGTGAATCTGAGATATATAAAACCGAATGTATCACTGCCTTAAATCAAATGACACCATAATCATACGGCCGCGGTTACAATCTGTCGTAAGTACAGTGTTGATACTTAAGTACTTGTTATTCATTTGTTTCAAGTGGCGATGCCTTATCATTAAGTTTTCACAGTTCTAAGGCTAAACACGTTACCGCTACAGTATTAATTTTTAAATAAATAAAGAATTCTTTGTATTATGTGTCTATCAAACACCAGAGAGTTAAGTGTTAGTTTTCGTTTGTTTTATTTATGACCCTAATTAATCTTAGGAATAATAAAAGCTAGGAAGATGATGATGAAAATTAAAAACGATAATTAGAGATATTATATTTTGTTTTTTATAGTGTAGTATGAGTGATGTTGAAAATGACACAAAACCCATGGACGATGTTCATATTTTGGATAAAGTTTTAACTCATGTGGGGGACTTCGGGCGGTATCAGATGCTATTATTTTTAATCATGTTGCCCTTGGGATACACGTATTCTTTCGTCTACTTCGTGCAAATGTTCATCACTGCCACACCGAAGAACTATTGGTGTAGGGTGCCTGAGTTGGCTGGATTGAGTATGGAGTTGAGGTAAGTGTGCTTGCATTTATTTTAAGCTAGCCGTTCTCAGTGACTACACGATTGGCCTAGTGGTTTTAGCGGTCGCCTCGCGCCGCTTTCTACTGTGCTTAATATTGTGGGTTCAAACACCACACAGGATAACACTTGGTGTAATACACAAATTATTGATCTGTGTCTGTGTTTCTTGTGTCCGTAACATGTATGTTTGATAAATCCCCTGCGACACAGGATATGTTCCTAATGCAGGAGTTTTTGTAATTGCGGGGAAAAAATGGCCTTTAAAATTTATGTCATTCCTTAAGAACCAAAGTCATACCGAATTTATTAAAATGGATACAGCATTTAGCTGTAGTGGACATAACGTTTACTATCGTACTTATAATATTACTGTACTACTAATATATTAGTAGGGATAGCGGTGTAAAGCGTCACTTTACTACTGTAATTAGACACAAAAAAATATTAATATTGTCTAAACATTCAAAAATATGTAGGATTTTTTTGTAACTAGCTAACACACATTAAGACACATCACTGCAGGCGGAAAGTAAAATTGGCTCTAGGTCTAGCTACGCAGTTAACATAGTTCTTAATTGCATATTTTTTTATGGTTTAGGGGTAAACGAGCACACGTATTGCCTGATCGTAAGCGATTACCGCTGCCTATGGATACCCGCAACACCAGAGGCTTTTGAGCGATGAGGGACGGAGGAGGGGTCGGGGTATGGGCCTCCGGTATCCATACTAGCAGTGTAAAACAGCGCCAGCTCTGTTTCTTTCACACCGACTTTTTCTGAGGTGTGTTATCACTCCGGTCGAGCCATCCCATTCGTACCGATGCGTGGCTCTCATTCCATGATTGACTTTGTATCTAAGTCCTATTTTTTTCAGCGTCATTCGCAAGGTGAGTGACATTATTTAACCTAAAATGATCCCCACGCTAACGCGGGCAATAACGGGCAATAACTTAAAACAATAAAATCCGGTGATAGGTAACGAAGTGATTGAACAGAACAGTCAATATTATCTAAACTTCCAAAAAGCTTGTATTTTTTATTTATGTCCACCTGAACTTCCTACAGGCAGCACAGTCGTGGACTAAAAAAAATATACCTCCGGTTTTCTTACAATTTTCTTTAACACAAACCCTGTTAGTACTGACAATAGCGAACGCATAAAAGATAGGATTATCCAATTTCGTGCATCAATCGAAAGTTATGCGCATGCAATAATAATACATGCCCCATTAAATAGATTCTTTGAAATTGTTACCATGTTCTTTACTTATATTTCACCCGACTATGGGAAACCAAATCGAAGGGTAACAGTTTTGAACACACTGAGTGTGTTCGTAAATGTTCCATCGCTGCGCGTAAACTACACAATCGATTTTTATGCCGGTTGATAGGTATTTGAAATTTTACCAAAAGGGTTTACGTTGTCAGGTTGTAGTTTTCAAACCTTTCTTTTCTTGCTGTTTTAAAACACAGTACCAGTAGTACTAGTTCAATTCAAAAGTATATATACCAAATAGTAGAATTGTGTATAGATTTATTTTTTAAAGATCACGATATTAATTGGTTTGTTTCTTTTGATTTAATGAAGAAGTATTATAGCTTTGACGAATCTAATTAAAAAAATGATTATAAAAAACTTTGTTGTTTTTTTAAGAAATAACTTAGCAGCCATATTGTAGAGCCTAGGTTTTTTCTATAGACTGCCGAAGAATGGTGTTGTTTTACTTAAAATTTTCAAGAAGACGTTGTTGAATAAATTTAAAATATGTTTTTTCTAAGTTCTATGCCGTGTATTTTCAACGACTCACACTTCGTTCTGTATTGATTTTAATATGAAATCAATATCAACTTAGTTTTATATTTTTGTTACATTTTGATTATTCAGTGTTCTATAAACTCCGGGGTGAGGACTTGGTGATCTGTAACACTGGTATTCCATGCCTATCACGGACACTACTTCCTCACATATCTAAAATAAACTGCGTAAAATAGCTAGCTAATGTACCGTTGTGAGGCGAAAAAATTTGTGTACTATTTTATTATCAAATTATTTTGACTGAACTGACAAAGTAGTTAATTTAAATTTGTTGGGCCCATTATTCAGTGGGGTATAGATGCACATTATAAAACAGACAGTAAGCTGTCTCCAGTCAGTCAAATAGCACCTCTAGTCAAATGTTTGTTTTGTAAACTGACAAGTCAAGCTCTCGCGTTAGTCGCATCCCAGACAATACGTACTGGAAACCATTATTAATTAAATAAAATAATGAATCGACTACTTAAATAATAATAAGGAATTTAATCTCGAGTGTTCCACTTCAAAAGAAAATCGTAAGATAAAGAATAGCAAATCTATTTATAGTTAGATATATGCTTGCTGTCAAAGTTTATCTTTGTAATGTTTTTGTTAAAAACCCTTCGAATTACTTATCGGAATTTTTAATGTGGGGTTTGGTGGATTTCATTATATCCACATAAATGTCACAAACGGCCGTCTGATTCTAAACGAAGCCAAGCCTGGGATACAACTACCAGACTACTGATGAACATACTTAGAAATTTCTTAATACATATGCGCAGGAACGGATTTCAATGTCCCTCCAACACAAAGGGAGAATCCTCCGGCCAGGTGAGGTGGCCTGGCGAGCCACTGCCCGACAGTTGATGTTGGGATGTTATAAATAATCGGCGCGAGAACTTCTATTGCGTGATTCAGGACTAGTAGTATTTGTACACCATGTAGTAGCATCATTCCGTAGTTCGGTGTAACTTCGGTAGATGGCGATGTAGTAGGTATACTGCTGTTGCACTGTATTTTTTTTTTAATGATATTAGGGGCAAACGAGCAGACGTATTGCCTGATGGTAAACGATTACCGCCACCCATGGACACCCGTAACACCAGAGGCGTCACAAGTGCGTTGCCGGCGATAGCGGGAGGGGTATGGCCTCCTGTATCCTCACTCACTCGATGAAACACAGCGCAAGCGCTGTTCCACACCGATTTTCTGTGAGGCCGTGGTATCACTCCGGTCTAGCCGACCCTTTCATGCTGAAGCGTGGCTCTCCCACTGTAAAAAGTGTATGTGGAAGTCGTCACATATACATATAACAACAACAACTAGCATCGACACCCTCGCGCCCTCTCATCTTCCAAGTACAGCTGGTTTTGCCAGCACAGCTGCTGCTTCTGCGGAAAGCCTCAAACGGCGTAAATACCAAAATATAATAGGTAATTACATCTTTGAACTGTATGGGATCAAGACATCATGTTTAAACATCTAGCTAAGCAACTGAATGATGTTTCTCGTGACCAGAAGGCCGTCCTTTTTCTATGTAATACAATATATATATTTGCATGAATATGGTACAAAGTTTTTCAAACATACATCAGGATCACAGCATATTCTGCTACAAGTGGCGTACAATTTTTAAAATAAATATATGTTTATATATATTGTCTAAAGTTAGAGGCTATCATCTAAAAACATCTTTGCTATCGTGATAAAATTTGTCAGAGTGATTTTTAGGTTCTTCTGCAAATTACTCATATTTAATTGTTTATATACTTCAGGGTGTTTATTTAACTTATTTGGAGCTAAATAAATAAAACCATCTTCTGCAAATAATGCGACTATTTATAAGTTAACAATAGTACTAATTAATTAAAAAATATGTTAATTCTGCCTGCCGGTATCCTATATATACAAATAATCATAATTTCATAATCAACTGAGTGAATTGCACAGCGTTCAAAATCATTTTCTATTGACATCATTAAGACTTCTGGCAGCTCTTTCCATGTATAACCATTTCTTACCAGAATGCACGACCCACCCCTCTTGCTATTTTTCCTCTACAACAAGATGATAGAGGATATTTCAGTATATATAGATTAGTTTTATGTCCTGAAGTCAGCATTGACGAAATCGGGATGGCTCTTAGACAGCTGAAAAATGGAAAAGCCCCTGGAGAGGATGGCGTTACTACAGAGCTGTTAAAGGCTGGAGGTAAACCCGTATTAAAGGCGCTCCAAAAGCTTTTCAACGCTGTCCTGTTCGAAGGGAGGACTCCAGAGGCGTGGAGTAGGAGTGTGGTCGTCCTGTTCTTCAAAAAGGGAAATAAAACCATGTTGAGGAACTATCGGCCCATTTCCCTCTTGAGCCACGTCTATAAGCTGTTTTCAAGAGTCATCACGAACCGTCTTGCGCGAAGACTCGACGAATACCAGCCACCGGAGCAGGCTGGGTTTCGGAGCGGATATGGCACCATAGACCACATCCACACAGTGCGGCAGATAATACAGAAGACCGAAGAGTATAATCAGCCCCTGTGTCTAGCATTTGTGGACTATGAAAAGGCCTTTGACTCGATTGAGATCTGGTCTGTTCTGGAGTCCCTGCAGCGTTGCCAAGTAGATTGGCGGTACGTCCGAGTGTTGAGATGTCTCTACAAAGCCGCTACTATGTCCGTCCAAGTACAGGATCAGCATACAAGACCCATACCATTGCATCGAGGAGTGAGGCAAGGGGACGTTATATCCCCGAAATTATTCACTAATGCAATGGAGGACCTGTTTAAGACGCTGCACTGGAAAAGGCGCGGTATCAACATCAATGGCGAATACATCTCTCACTTGCGATTTGCAGATGACATCGTCATCATGGCAGAGACGTTGCAGGACCTACAACAGATGCTGAACGACCTGGCTGACTCGTCTGTGCGCATCGGCCTACGGATGAACTTCGACAAGACCAAGGTCATGTTCAATGAACATGTACTACCGGAACCGGTTGCGGTACACGGTGCCGTTCTCGAAGTTGTTCAAAAATATGTATACCTCGGGCAGGCTTTGCAGTTAGGTAGAAACAGCTTTGAGGACGAGGTGAACAGAAGAATCCAGCTAGGTTGGGCAGCGTTTGGGAAACTTCGTCGGGTCTTCTCATCATCGATCCCACAGTGCCTAAAGACGAAAGTCTTCAATGCGTGCGTCCTACCCGTAATGACTTACGGAGCCGAAACGTGGACACTTACGGTTCGACTGGTCCATAAGTTTAAAGTCGCTCAGCGTGCAATGGAGAGGTATATGCTCGGCGTTTCTCTAAGGGATCGCATTAGAAACGAGGTGATCCGACAAAGAACCAGGGTCATCGATGTAGCCCACAGGATTAGCAAGCTGAAGTGGCAGTGGGCTGGCCACATTTGCCGAAGAACCGATAACCGTTGGGGTAAACGAGTTCTTGAGTGGAGACCGCGTCTCGGCAAACGTAGTGTAGGACGTCCACAAGCCAGGTGGAGCGATGATTTGCGCAAGACGGCTGGCAGGAGCTGGATGCGAGAAGCCATGGATCGAACTAAGTGGCGTGAAATTGGAGAGGCCTATGTCCAGCAGTGGACTGCGATAGGCTGATGATGATGATGATGATGATTTATGTCCTGACAACATAAAATGCTCAGCCATATATAACACATTTATTCCCATCAATCTAACATAGAGAATAAGCAATGCCATTCAACGTGGCAATGCTGCCACACTTTCTACCAGTAAGTGATGATGCGGAGGAATTTTTTGGCGCTTGTTTTTAAATATTGTTGTTTCTTTTTAATTATTGTTTTCTAGTATTCTAACTAACTTTTTTTTAAATAAACGTTTTTATTAGATATTTGTTTTACATATAATAAAAAATAAATAACACTTCATAAGGAATTCACCTGTAGCCACACTCAGAGTGGTAGACTATAACCATGGGCCTTATGAAAGGCCAGCTGTCCAGCAAAGTTAGGACTTTGAGGCACTAGAATAGTCGATAGACGCGTAGTTGGGTCAACTCCATTAGTTATACTTAATAATTAACTATTGCATCTTGATTATCGTGGTAAAGAGTATAGAGACCGGCACGTAACTTGGCCAGATTCGTTAGATGCGCAGAAGTCGTTTTTAGGTCTCTTTGGTTGATAGGGGGACGCTGGGATTGTATAAGCACCGTTCCAAGCAACCGATTAGAGCATCAGTTGACTGCACTTCGATTTTGTTTGTTTTGATTTGTTGCACTATGCGCGATCTTCCCCCATTACGCCGAAATCTGGCCAAGTTACGTACCAGCGCCTATAGCGTATGCCCTTCCTCAAAAATTAAAGTATATTAATGTCAAATTTCATTGAAATCGGTGCTGTGGCTTACAGACAGACTGAGTTACTTTCGAATTTATAATAAAAGTATAGATTACATTGTCGCACAGTAACGAGTCGGCTAGATATGAGCTGAAGTTATGAGAACAGGGTCAGATTTAACTATGATAAGTAGATTACTACGATCGATAACGAATATAGTTAATATAACCCACAAAGGCTTTACACACGATTCGAACTAAAAGGAAATAAGTACCTACCTACCTAGGAAGTAAGTAAAAATTAAAATTAAAAAGTTTTGAAGTGAAAACTTCTGTAGCAGTGTGGGTCAAAATGTTAAGCTCGCGGCAGGACACGTGACCTAATCGAAATGGGCCTAAGGGCTTTCGGTATCATCACTCACTTGGTGAAACACAGCGCAAGCGCTGTTTCATACCGGTTTTCTGTGAGACCGTGGTATCACTCCGGTTGAGCCGGCCTATTCATGCCGAAGCGTGGCTTATGTGTGTGAAAATTTAAATGATTTATTTTAAATGATATGTGTGACTTCGTAGTGACAAGTGATCGTTTTTGTATCTACGTCTTAAATGTAAAAGGGTGAAGATTTCCATCCATAAAAAATATAGACTATTTTTATAACAGAAAGCCCGTATCAAACCCTTCCCGTCATCCCCCTCCCCATCCCCCAAGGGCGGCAATGCACTTGTGACGCCTCTGGTGTAGCGGGTGTCCATCGGCAGCGGTAATCGCTTACCATCAGGCGATACGTCTGCTCGTTTGCCCCTATAACATAAAAAAACATAAATACATTCTGTGTCATTACAGTGTAACGCGTAGGCCCATTTGGGCTTACACTTTGACAGAGGAGAACGCCCGCGTATGATACCTCCTTACCGTGTTGCTCTATGGCGTACAATCATAACATTGTCACTTAAACTAAACTGCAACGAGTATGTCCAGTAGAATTAACGCCCGTTTTCCTAGTGGTTAGGGACCTTAATTCTAGAAGATCTACACTGTAGAGGTCGAGGATTCGACTTCCACCCCGGACAAAATCAGTAAGTTGTGAGTGCGTTTATTTGTTCCATAAATGTCTGAATGTAAATTATCTATGATTATCATATGTATATATATAAGTAAATGTTACTTAAATAGGTTTGTTTAAGCTGGGGTAAAATCCGCGTTATTAGCATCAAAGATTTCTTCCTGATGAATTACATAAAACAAACATAAACAAATATTTGTATTTATCGAATTTTTAATCATTAATATTTGAATGACTGATATTTACTAACCAATAGGTAATGTCCTCAAGATGGTCCGCGTGAAAAGCACCAGAAACTGGCGAGTATGCATGCAGCTATTGAATGTAGACGAAGCAAAATAGGTGTATCATTACCATAGCAAGGGGAGAACAATTGTATCTACCTACTCTTCTAATCTATAATTCTAATCTTCTAAGCCCGTTAATAGGCGCGAGATTAAGTATCTATTAATGATATGATATGATGAGGCCCTCATAGCCCAGTTGCACTCGGTGATTAGAAACAATCATCGAGGGCAAGCAACAACGGCGCGGTCAGTACCTGGATGGGTGACCGCTGGTGGCATTTTACCATGAGCGTCTCCGTGATTCGGAGGTCACGTTAAGCAGTCGGTCCCGGTTGTTATCATACGATAACAGTCGTGAAGCTTAGTTGGAGACCTTCGGGCGGCTTAAAAACATCCGAGATTGTGTTAACTACTAACATTACCCATACTCATATTATAAATTCAAAAGATTTCACGGCTATTCCGCTGAACAAATTTCAATGAAGTTTGTTATGGAGATAGTTTGTTCCTGCTACTCTTTATTGCGATACCGACAAACGCGTGTGTGGAGCCCCGGTTTAAATTTTTTTTATTGTGTTTTATTAAAAGTGTGGTGGTTAATACGTATAGGGCGTCGTAACGTAAAAAAGACTTGAGTCTCTTGAATTTAAACCATTTAATAGCAAATCTTAGATTTAACTATTGATGTCTTTATAGTTGTAGATATTCAATACAACTTTTTAATTCATAACATTAACGTTTTCAAGTGTAAGTTTTCAAATGACAAAAATCTATAGTAATTTTAGAAAACGAATAGGAAACTAAAATACTACTTTAGCAGGAACTGTTGCAACACGCCGCTATAATTATCATCACTATTATCATGTTATGAGAAGAACGTTAACTGCTGGACATGGGTCCCCCCCCCCCAAGGCTCTCTACAACTACCGGTCCTGTGCTACCCGCATTCAACACGTTGCCTTTACCAGGTCATAGGGCCACCTTATAGGGGACAAGCCCTGTGGGCCACAACGCTGCGTGTTCCAATACGTGATCGCCGACCCGTAGTAATAATTTGTGTCACTCATTTTATTTAGTATTTTGTAGTATGTACGCAATGAAGATAAATAAATAAAAAAATAAAAAAATAATTGATGCAATGAATAGAAAAGCAAGAAATCTTCTAGCGGGTTCAATGTGTCTAAAAACGCGAAAAGAATATTTTAAGAGATATTTGGCATAAATATAAAAAACTAAACTGATAACTAAAATGAGAAGCCAAAAGTTTGTTAAGAATGTGAAAACAGATTACCTTATACGTTTGCCAGATTTTCATAGCAATTATTAATACATTAAAACAATTTTTAGGGTTCCGTACCTAATAAGGAAAAAACGGAACCCTTATAGGATCGCTTGGTCTGTCTGTCTGTCTCAGGAACGCATGGAGGTTTGAAGCTTAAATTCTGACCATACACTCAAGTCTACTATCCCTTGGAGCTGTGAAAAAATTAAACTTCTAAACCAACGCAATCAAAAGATACGGCCGCTTATGTGGCAAATTATTAACACTCAATCATCAAAAATCTGTTTACTGTCGGAGAATCACGCTTCGGCATGTATGGGCTAGCTCGACTAAGCCGGTGTGATACAGCACTTGCGCTAATACTTTGTCTAAGATTAGCCAATGATACACGAAACTTTAGGCGTTAACGATTGCAGAAATAAAAACGCTTGCAACTTGGTTAGGGGGGCAGATTTGTAGAATTTATATTTAGAAATAATATAGCGAGAGAGAGAGAAAATGCCTATGTTCAGCAGTAGACTGCAAATAAGTTAAGGATGATGGTAATTATGTACAGTAGTAGTCTGATAACCACAACACAGAAGTTGCCTAATTCGTGATCAGAATAAAATGAGGCAAAATACAATAGGATAATTGACTGTATCGTAAATAAATACTGATGTCTCTTCCATTTTAAACGAATATTACAAAACAAATTGGTAAATATAATTATTACAGCTTTTCTTTTCTATTACAAATTTAAATCATATAAACATTGAGTAGCAGATTAGAGTATCTAAAACCGTGATGTCACTAGTTAGTTATTAGTACATTTTTCATACAAAGTTATCGTTTTAACAGATGTTAAAAAGTAATTAATTTGACTAAGGTGTCAACTACCCTTTTGATGCTAATAGTAAAAGATTTTCCTAAATAATTATTCTGTAATTATAACAGTATACCATTTCAGACGAAATCTATCGGCACCCGGAGCTGTAAGAGGTAACTGGGATCATTGCCAGACTTTTGACGCAAACTGGTCTCAAATTGTAGAAACGTTGATACCACCGCTTGATGGGACTCGAACTATACCTTGTCAGTATGGTTGGGAGTTTGAATTGAATGATATACCATACGAAACTGTTACTACTGAGGTGAGTGCTTTTGTTTCATCGGAATCACCAGTTTAGAGCTACGCTTACATAGAATTTTCGAAAATTTCACACAAAACACCCTTCTAGTTTCAAACTAAGCAGGGCTTGTATTATGAATGCTAGATTATACTGTTAAATAATACATATTATACATAGAAAACACCCAAACTCTGAAACAAATATTTGTAGATCACACAAAAAATTGATCCGACCCAGGAATAGAACCCGTGACCTCAAGCAAAGCAGTCGCATACGCTTCCACTGCACCACCGAGGTAATCTATGTAAATTTAAGTTCGGGGTCACCGTATGGTGGATTCGCAATGAGTATTCATTGCGAATGCAGAAAATGCAACAATGCAACTCACCAACGGAACACAACAGCACAAACTTCTGAGGGTAGTACCGCGCCGGTCAAGCCGGCACGTTCGCGCTGAAATCAGCGTGGCTAATTAAAGAGTTGATTTCATCGCGTGGTTTTTATTCTTAAGCGAAATTCTTATTCCAATAATTTGCGACGGTTTCTGAGAAAATATCAATTGCTTACAGAGGAATTGGGTGTGCAATCAAGCCAGTTACGTACCAACGGCACAGTCAGTATTCTTCGTTGGTTCTGTCTTAGGAACTTTTGTCTTCGGATGGACAGCTGATCAATTTGGCAGAGTACCAGCTGTCATAGGTATGTAACAGCCATGTGGGCCGACTTACATGATACCGTTGTTACAGAGGCAGCACGATGTTCTTTTTTTATTTTAGTTTTTCTATAATTTGCACATATTTAGAAATATTTAAGTAGTATAGCACATAAAATTTCCAGATTGAGATAGAGTGCTCTGTATGAGAAGTGTAAAGTTTATATTAATATTGTTACTCTATTTGTTTGCAAAATGAATAAACCGTACTTACTACATCTACATATGCAGACATAACATTCCTCCTGTTGACTTTTGAGTTGCATGTGTCCATGGACGTCGGTACCCACTTACCCTACTCACATCTACTAGTTTGTCCACTATACCATAAAAAATATCCATCTACTTTCAGCTACGAACTTGATCGGTGGCATCGGGGGTATAGCTACTATATTCACAAATGACGTATGGGACTTCATCCTCTGCAGGTTCCTCTGTGGTGTATCCTTTGACAACTGCTTCATGATCCTGTATGTTTTGGGTAATTATTTTAAATAATAGTTACTCAGTATCAAATGACCGGTCTATAAGTAGCAACAACAAGCAAACGCTGTTGCAAGTAACCTGCCAAAATACCTAACATGAATACCAGAAAATTAAATTGAAAAATTCCTCGTCAAAAGGTCTCTACAAATTATAAGCTTCTCATTTCTTCTTCAAATCAAATTGTCTAACGCAGTTCTTCAGTTTTTGGTGCGGGTATTATAAAACATCTACAGTATTTGACTAAAAAAATACTAATACTAATATCTGAAAAAATACTAATAAATCTTCATCAAAAATATTAAAATATTTAATTTCCCATGAACAAGTAGAACAAATTGCTTCAATTTAATATTAATGATGATGTTTACGAGATTCAAATTGAAGCAAACTACGATAAACTATTAATCTGACGTCAACCATTTCCTTCTATGCAATTTTCTCCATTATCTGCTATTATGTTAGGAGACGAATATACCGCAAAATAGAGCAAGATGACTTATTATTAGCTGAGGATCCATTTGTACCGGTTGGTGATGGAGCCATTACAATGATTGATTGTGATTTAAAACATTTGATTGCAAGTAAATCACCACATAAACATTATGATTATCTTATTTTACTCTTTAATACACACATTACTCGGTTTTTATAAGGTTAAGTGGTTTCACATATGATAAATTAAAAAAAAAAAAATTACGTGTTATTTCGTTCTTCCGTGTGGTGGGTTAAGAATAAGGAATGTTCCTGGTGATGTGATTCATCGTATAGGCCCTGTATTTTAAGATCCGATAAAGCTCCCAAACTAAGGCAAAGGCACTGCGAAAAAAGGAAAACCTGATGGTGGGTTTATAAGCATGCCATGCCTCGACAACCCTCCACAAACACAAGCGTGTAAACGGGCTGTTTGGCTCGAGTTATGTGAGTTTGTGATACCTTGTTACCGACCCGAGTCGGTCATTAAGGATTGTAGTTTGGAGCGACTGCCAAGTCCTCGCAGGCATGTAAACATAGCATGGCATGAATATTTTTTTTTACGTGTTGAAACCCCCTCGGGCCTTCAACCTACCGGGGTTTGCGGCGGGACGGTTTTGCGGAATCAAAACGACTAAAACCACATGGTGTGCCACTCTGCGCCTGAGACGGGAGGGACCCGGGAACCGCTTTCTTACGCCATCCTGAGCCCTCCCAGCGCCTTCCCGCACTGAAGCGGGCACCGTCCCCTGAAGTTTAACTCTCAATTTAGGCGACGTACGGCACACGCGTAACGTCGCCGCTAGCGTGTGCTGGGCGGAGTCCTCACTGCAGTCGCAGTGGTGGCAGGCGGGACCCAATTCCCTCTTGACGACCGAGTGCAGGTACTTCCCGAAGCAACCGTGCCCGGAAAGCACCTGCGTCAGTCGGAAGGAAAGGGTCCCGTGCTGCCACCCTGCCCACTCGAGGATGACCGGCAGGAGAGCCTTCATGGTGGCGAAACCAGCACGTGTAGCCGCCAGCCGCGACTACCGTCGAATCGTCGTGGCTCGACGGGTGGCTTCGGCGAGCACTTCCGCCTCCAAATCCCATGGGGGTGTTCCGGCCAAGGCGCACGCCGCCTCGGTCGACACCGTGCAGTATCCACGTATGGCTCTGACCGCCAATACCCTTTGAGGCCGCCGGAGGCACACCTTATTCTGGGCGGTCAGAGCCGACACCCACACCGGTGCGCCGTACAGCGCCTTCGACTGGGTAACCCCCGTGAAGAGGCTTCTCGTTGCGACACTGGCTCCACCCGCAAAAGGCGCCCTAGGGCGGAGGCAGTGTCGACCAGCTTAGGAGCAAGCTGTCGGAAGTGCTCATCGAAGAGACACCTACCGTCGAGGATCAGGCCCCGATACTTCATCTAGGCCCGAACCGGTACGAGGACCGAGTCAACCACTATGGAGGCGCCGGGAGGCGGCCCGCGACGAGGCCCATGAAATAACAGGGCCTCTGTCTTATCTAGGGCCACCCGGAAGCCCAGCACCTCGATGCGCCTGACTACCAGGGAGACACCCCTGGTGGCCAGGCACGCCGCCTCCTAGAAGTTCACCCCCCGGGCTGTGTCTAAAGTGTCATCTCACCTCGCTGCGATGCCGGACGATGCGGGCAGAGAGCAACCTCTCGAGCAACTTGCCCGCCTCGTCCAGCAACACGATAGGCCTGTAGGCCGCGACTGAATCGGCAGGCAGTCTCGGCTTCTTCAATAGAATTACTTTCCCGTTCTTCCAGCACTCAGGGAAGCGGTCGGACGCCAAGAGAAGCGTCCAACACCTCCCTGAGGCGGTCTGACATAGCATAAAACGCCAACCTGTCTAGCCAGTAGAGAAGTGGGTCAAAACCTCTTTCCTATTTCCAGCAGTGGACTATTTGCAATTGATGATGGTGATGATGCGACTAACATAAAATAACTGAGAAATTAAAAGAAGTATTTTTATTGCTAGTTACTAACTTCATAGTCGCATTACACGTTTAAAGACCATCCGAACTCTCAGTTCTATTCTAAAAAAATGAACGGTTATAATAAATGCGCGATATTGACTTTCAGTATTAACGACATTTAATACTGATTATGTACTTTAATGCAGTAAGGTTTATAAATATTGATTTGTTTATTCTCAGACGGTAATAATGTAAATTTAATGCTTTAAAATCAATTATCATTGAGCAACGTAAATTAACTATTGTTAAATACTTTAATAAAATATGTCAATAACGACATTTTTCCCGCGGCTACGCTCGCGCAGAATTAAATATATTGTTTATTTCTTTAACCTCACTATATTTTTATCAAATCCATCACTGGAAAAAGAGTTTCATACAAATTTCATCCCCTAACTTACTCCCATGGGGTGGCATTTCCAAAATTTCTTTCTTAGTGCTCTTACATTGTATAAAGAACCTTCATGCAAAATTTTAACATTCTACTTGCAGCGGTTTGGGCTGTATGTTGACCTCTGGGTATCTTAGTGACATCATTAATCAAGCCGTTAATATTATTTTGCAGTTCTGGAATATGTGGGAAGTAAATACCGCACTGTGGTCGCTAATTTGGCTTTTGCATTATCTTTCGCGGTTGCTGGTATATCTCTACCCTGGATAGCGTATTATGTTGCTGACTGGCGTACATTGTTATGGATGACGTCACTACCCATGTTTCTCGTTCTGATAATGCCTTGGTTCTTACCCGAAAGCGTGAAGTAAGTTTTGTGTTAAATTATTATTAAGAGTAAACCAGAATTATTTTCATTTTATAGGTTGAAGCATGTGTTAGCTACTTTATACATACACGAAAACCATTAAAACTTGTGCATCCAGTACATAATTTTAATCCTGTTTACTGAAGTCTATATAGCTATCAATTACAACTTCAACTAGTGGTCTCTACTGACGCTGGATATACTACTGCTATATGATCAACCTCCAATCACACAAATATGGGTCTGCCCCAAATAAAATGGCAATATAAAAAGTACAATCCAGAAGATACTTTAAATACGTAATTTATTCGTTGTGTGCATACAGTTACTAATTTCATAAATGTTGAAGTACGGAAGGCAGCATTGCAATTTTTCTAGGAATTTTGTACCGAATGAAATTTATTTCAAATAGTTTTTTAATGTTAAGAAATCAGTAAAGTGGGCACCATTTGTTGCACTTGCAGTGGAGCTAAACGAGACAGGAGGAGTAGGAGGAAGGAATGAGATTAAAACAATTATTTAATACAGTTTCGCTTGGTACAAAAATCATAGGAGAAGATTTTTTCCCATTGATTTCATGCTGTCTTTTTTAGCTCCACCGCTATCGAAGCAGCAGACGTTCGGAGCTGTTGTGAGTAAGGGGAAAACTATTATTGTTATGATCTTCAGCTGGGATAAAATGACTCTCTCAATAATAGCGCTACCTCCCGTACTATTGTTAAAAAAAATTTTTTCATAAATATTACATTTTCTTCTCCGATATTTGCATAGGTCAGTAACACATCGATTAATTTGTTTCCAGATGGTTGGTAAGCAAGGGTCGCGTTGAAGAAGCTTTGGCAATACTCAAAAAGCTTGAGGCCATGAATGGAAATAAGATTCCCGTTGATGTCTTAGACGAATTTAGAGTAAGGCTTTTATAGGAACCATTTATTTCTACTGCTATAAATATTAACAAAAGTTTTCTACTTTAGTCAACTTTAAATGAACATATATTTTTTGTATTAATGCTTGTGATGCCTCTGCTTGTTTGCCCGCTATACCATAAATAAAAGAACTCGAAATGCAACAGAAGATACAGCGTACCTATTACTGAATAAACACTGACGTATAAAGTTAAAGTGCTAGATAACCTAGATACTAGTAAAATATATGCTTCCAAATATAAAAAATCCAAATATGATTATGGTCCAGAAAACCAAGTAAAAATACTTAGAGCATATAACTGTAGAGAATCCAAGATTGGTTTGACTTAACAGACAATTTCTACACCATACAGGATAAAAAATTAAATGCAATTTGAAATACATTTTACAGAAGCTTCGGGAGAAAGCCAAATTAGAGGGAAAACAGTCAATATTGGTAATGCTGTCTAGTAGAGAACTGCGTTGGGCTATGTTTAGTTTCATTATAGTATTCATGGGCTGTGGAACTGTTTTCGATGGCCTGTCGCGCTTGGCTGACTCATTTGGCTTGAGTTTCTTCGCCATCTTCAGTTTTAATGAAGTCTTCGAATTTGCAGCTATTTTGTCCGCTATCATTATTCTTGACAGGTACGTATCGTAACTTCTAAACAAGATTTTACAAAAGAATATTGCAACACCCCCAAAAACAGTTTATGGTTTACACTAAAGCAGCAATAAATACTTGTTTATACGCTGCATTGTTGTATTGTATGCATTAGCTCCATATTCACAGAGAGCCAAGAGGCCGAGTAGAGCCACTTTGGCAGGCTCATACATAAAAAAAGAAAAGGCAATCTTTCCATTGACAACTTTACTTTTTAAAGCAGGCATACATTTGTGTTTCATAAATATGAGCCCTTAAGTTTCACTTACAAATTAGCCTTAGGAGCAAATGGCCTATCTTTAAAAAGTAGCAACTAGTGTAAATTTATGAAATGTGTCTATGTTATAAATTTTCAAAATTGTCCTCAGGTTGGGCAGAAGAAATTCCACAACAGGCTCTGCGTTTATAGCCAGCGTCTTAATCCTGATCGCTCTCTTTGTGCCTGAAGGTAAATATTAATTCTAATAACATTTTTTTTTCAACAGTACCTACTTTTATTAATATATAAATATACCATTCATAAAGATTTTGACTTTTATATTGCTTTAATTGGCTGTAAGAAAAGGAGAATTTACTTTTTTTCCATTTTTTTTTGTATTTGTTTTCCAGGTCTCTGTTATTTACGAATCGATTTAGTCAATCAATTTATTACATACACTGAAGTTTGTGTTGCGTGAATCATACTACATTGTATTTCTAAATATTACTTTAAATTTTTACATATTTTACATAATCCGTAAAAAGTTGGCTAAATAGTAGAATTCATGTAACAAATTCGAATAAAACTTAAACATAGTTTCAAAAAATTCAAACACACGCTTACAAAAGTTGGTTACAGACAAACAAACATATACGAGTTAAAATATAACCTTCTCCTATACATGAACTAAGTAGAAATGATAACGAATCGCTATACAGCATTCGTGACATTCAGTAAGCAGTAATTTACGCTGGATAAAGAACTGTCGTTAATTATATATGAAAACAAAGGGTAATTACTATATAAAACCTTGCTATCTTGCAGTCTTATAAATTTGGAATGTTGCCTTCTAGGAAACACAATTCTGAAACGTATGTTGAGAGATGATGGGTTGAGATCCCACCAAAGACAAATGTAGTGCGAGACCGGCGTCGCAATAATGCCGAAGCACCTCAACCGCTACAGTTCGGATACTGCATTGTGGCATTGTCTTTATTTGAATTGAGTATGGTGAACAACTTCTCTTGGATTATGCTTTCCAACAAGCATGTATAAAAAAATGTGATGACCACGATCAGTTGGTGTATATCTGCGGTCTGGTTATATTACGTATGAGCGATATTTAGTTTGAGTCGCTTTTAATGTTCAAAGCTCTATGATTTTAATTTTCTATTTGCAGGTCTTCCGCAAGCGATTTTAGCAATGTTGGCACGTTTCTTCATGACGATGACCTGTACGTCTAGTATGCAGTGGTGTACAGAGGTCATACCGACACCATTTCGAGCGTCAGGCATGTCAATTCTTCATATGAGTGCATTTACGGCCAATATATTTTCACCATTTATTGTTTACGCAGTAAGTTTTATTTTCTTTTTCGTTGGACTAGTACTTAAGATTATTTATTTTGAAAATATTGTTTTTAACCTTCAACTGTTCATATGAAAAAATATATGTATGTTTTACCGATCAAAAGGGAATTTGGTTTTTAAAAAAAAGAAAATCACATATACCCACTATACACATATACACACATTGCCCGATGGCGTACCCGTACTACTCCTTGATCTGTGGTTTTCTCGCGAAAATGAACGGTCATGACGGTGTTCGAGAGAGTAAACACGCTTATTGTTTCTCGAACGACGTCCCGTCATTTGCAACCCAAAATATTACGAAAACAAACTAAGATTATTTTCTTAAGTACCCTCAATATTTTTGGAATGTAATTATTTCAAAACAAATTAATCTTTGCACGTAATTATTGAACATAAAAACAATAGCACTGTTAGGTTATGAAAATCAGATAGCCAAATTCCAAAACACGTGGTCTGTGCCACTTCTGATTTTACCGATCAAAAGGGAATTTGGGTTTTAAAAAACAGAAAATCACATATACCTACTATACTATATTTGATTACATATTATATTAGTATATTATATTAGTGTCATGGACACTTTTGCGCCAGGACCGATCCGGGGTTATTATAATGACATGAATTATTTAATTGTGTTTGGTTGATTTTGAATATTTGTAATAAATTATAAATTACATTATATAATTGATTACTAAATTATTTAACAAGCAATTAAACCGACAACAATTAATCGAACCGATAACTATACTTTACTTAAAGTCACAATATGAACCACTACGTCCGAAAGACACGTACAGAATGTTCATAAGGCTCGGCAAGCGCTCGCTTTTATAAGTATAATGAAACACCACCTTTTCTTAGCGATGAATTTCTTTTAAATTATAAGGTAGGTGAACAATCACACGCTATACTGTTGGTACAATTGCACTTCTCGACTGTCAAACGGTGAGTGAACGACCCAACCGAGAATTGTTGTAAAATCAAAAACATTTCTCTTGCTCCCACCCCAGAAATGACGATGTTACGTCACATCCGTCATTTCTGTGCGACAGCAAAAATACAGTTATCTCTACCTTAATATTTTTCTATACTGAATATTTAACATTAATAATTAAATCAATAAATAATATAATTAAATCAAAGCAATCACAACATAAGGTAGCACCGGATCCTGGAAGGAGGGAACTTAGACTCGGTAAGATATGTTTTATTGTTGAAAGTAAATGTTGGGCTTCTGCTCAAAATCAGAGCTGTGGTCACTTTCAGAAGTGTAGCGTAAGCTGAGCTGTGGCCTTTTAGCAACACGGCCAGACATTTCACTGTTTTTATATTGTTTTTTTTTCCTGTTAATCGTCACTATTTTAAACATAATATACATTAAGGTCTATTAGTCGCATAGGTATACTTAAATGCCACAACTTTTATGTAAATGATAAAATTAAATAACAAATAGTAAATTTACCGTGGGAGAACCACGCTTCGGTAAGAATGGGCCGTCGAGCCGGCCCATTCTTACCAGTGTGATACCACGGCCTCACAGAAAACCGGTATGAAACTGCGCTTGTGCTGTTTCACCGAGTTAGTGAGGATACCGGAGGCCCATACCCCAACCCCTCCCCCCATTCCCCCAAGGCCGGCAACGCTCTTGTGACGCCTCTGGTGTTGCAGGTGTCCATGAGCGGCAGTAATCGCTTACCAGGCGATACGTCTGCTCATTTGCCGCATATTCCATAAAAAACCCGAACATCTAACACATAATGCCATATACTCTGGAATATGGTATAAGAGCTTAGTGAAACGCTGTTAATTTGAAATCATAAACAGACACTTAAACTTTGATTATATGCGCAATATTTGGGATTCGCATCATTGCATTACTGCTCATACAGGGCACATAACCCAAGCTAATAAATGCAAAGCAGCTTTTTGCTCTTAATATAAGTATTTATGTGATCGGATCAGCATCTACTTCTATCCCTCTATAGATCACAAAAATGTAATAATAAGAACAATTGACATACATTCTAGCATTTAACACACAATTGTACTTATTCTACTATATTAATTTCATTTACACCTGTCCGGTTTCGTACTTATTGCATGTGTGTTTGATTTTAGAATGTATTGCAAAAAGTTCCATCAAGTGACGACAATCGAGAGTAAAAATTAAATAACAATTGACATGTCTGTTGGTACAGTGGTTGGTCACCCTAACTCCTAAACTAGAGGCTTGGTTTCCAATTAGGGCAAAAAATTGAGGCGCTCATAGCCGAGTTGCACTCGGTGGTGAGAAACAATCACTGAGGATAAGCAACGACGGCACGGTCAGTACCTGGATGAGCCGCTAGTGGCATGATACCATGAGATATATGATGATATTTAAAATCTGTTATTAAGTTAAAACCGGTTGAACTTTTAGCTGACCCTTAATAATCTAGGAAATAGAAAAGGTTGGGAAAAAAGTTGTTGTCTTTGGAAGTAATTCATTTTAATATATATGTATATAAAAAAGTTGTTCAAGCAGTCACCACGCCCTTTTTCTGCACTGAGTGTTGTGAGTTCAAATCCCACTTGGAACAACACTGTCTATTCTACAAATTTTTGTCCTGAGTCATGAGGAGTCTGGGTGTCTTTTTTAAAAAAACACAGGTGTATTTACCAGGAGTTCTAGCAACAAAGTATATGTTCTGCCTACTTAGTGATAAGATGCCGTGTGTAAAAGGTATCCACAACCATGGATGCGAATTGCTCGAGACCGGGACAGTTGGCGCTCTTTGAGGATGTCTTCATTCGATGGACGGCAATAGCCTAATTAAGATGATGTTGTTATACATTACAGAGTCGCGTATGGGATATGTTGCCGATGGTAATATTTACAATAGCAGCGTTCATAACATCGTCTGTCTGCTTGACTTTACCGGAAACTAAAGGCTTGGCTCTACCGCAGACCAAAGAGGATAGCGAAAATATAATCAGAGAACACTCTTTGTGCCGGTAAGTTTCACACGTATAAATAATAGTAATTTTAAAAATAGCTACTCAGTTAAGAAATTTGAAAAGTATTAACTATTGAATAAAAAGACCCAGGCTTTGGAAGAAAAGTTGGACGTCAATCTTCCTGACACAATTCCTAATTATTTCTACAATCGATTGTGGTAATGTGTCTTGACACATCACCACAATCGATTGTAAAATCGATTGTACGAACCCAACTTCATAAGCGCCTCGTCTTTAACCCCCGAAGCAAAAAGAGGGGTGTTATAAGTTTGTCGATGTCTGTCTGTTCATCGTAGCTCCCAACCGGATGGACCGGTTGCAAGGCGGTTTTTTTTTAATTTGAAAGTCGGTTTCCTTGCGGTGGTTCTTAGCTAAGTTTGGTTAATATCGGTACAGTAGTGTAAGAGTATCAGCTCTTTGCCAAAATAATGTAAGGCATTTTTAGTGTTTGATTACTCGATTAAATGCGGCAAGCAGTGCTGCAGTGGAATGCGCGCGGGCCCAATTGATATTGGGATGTCCATTAACCTTAAGTTATTGAAACAACACGCCTCCTTATAGTACTTTTCTAGATGATATGGTATATTTATTTAAGTTATTTACTTAAATAATTTTTCTCTTGATTTGCACCGAGTCAGTAAAGTTAATGGACTCCAAATTAAGGGAAGAGGTAGGAGATTGAATGGCTTGTTAGTGCCTCTTCACCATTATGTGACCCATTTCCAAATTTTTCTCCTTTACCTACCTTAAATAAACTAGTAACGTAAGGCCACACATTACTACAAATCCGTTAACCTCTCCAACTAAACTATTTGTCAAAATTAAATTTGTAAGCAATAGTGTTTGACTGCTTCGTTGGCGCAGTCGTAGCGTACATGACTGCTGTGCTAGAGGTCTCGGGTTCCATTCCCGGGTCGGACCAAATGTTTGTATAATCTGCAAATATTTGTTTCGGAGTTTGGATGTTTTCTATGTATAATAAATATGTATTTACTAAAAAGTGGGTATGTATTAGTAACAGTTGTCTAGTACCCATAATACAAGCTCTGCTTAGTGTGGGACTAGATGGCGTTATGTGTTAGATGTCCAAAAATATATTTTTTTATTATTAATATAGATATCTTTTTTTCCCAGGAAACGAAAAAAGACTGAAGATAGTAAAATATCCACGATAGAAGCTAGATAAAGGATAATATAAATACAAACTGACTTCTGTGATATCGCTGTAATATTCCCTTATTCGAATACGGTGGAATCTAAATCAATAAAAAATCGTATAAACTCAAAAGCTACTTGTTATATTATTATTATTAAAGGTTATGAAAATATTATAAAACTGTTTGATTTAGTGACTATGGGTCGGTGTCGAAAATTAACGGGTCATTAGAATCACCAGGAGACCTTTTTAGAAAGATATAGGGGCAGAAATCAACAACATTCAGACCATTAATGTACTACTAATAAAACTACAGAGTGCTCGGCACAGACTAAAAATATATTTTACCGCTTCAATTTACAGTAACATTACTATTTTAACGTTTCATCTCAGTACCAATATAGTTGCACTTAAAGAAACAATAGGTGTCACTATAGTATACAAGTAATATTATTTTGATACAAATTTATCAACTACTTAACGAATGATGGTTTTATTCTTACTAAATAATGTACAAAAGTATGTGTTTAAATTAAGTACATAATGTGACATGAGTGCAATATAAATACGTTGACGTAAGCTAATTTTGTTACCTATTACAAATGTTCAACTATGCTCGTACACTGTTGAAGGGGAGGGGGTAGCAACCTTCGATTATTCTCCCTTGTCACATGGTTTTTGTATGGAGTCTGGCATTGATGTATTAGAAGAGGTATTGAAATTATATGGAACAGATGCCGTATAAAACAATAATGTTTGTGGTTTCCTAGTATTTAATTTATTGTTGTAAATAGAATAAGCTTTAGGCAAGTTTCATCAATACAGTCCTTGATAAACAAATGTGATATTATCAGCCAGATAACTACAGGTTTTGGTTTCATTAGTCTTGGATAAAGATATTTACATTAGATCAAGATATCTTTACAAATAAATAAAATTAAAGTGTCTATTTGTAATTGAAAATTAACAACTTTTCACTTAATGCATATGAGAGTATATAGGTACGTCACTTATACCAAAAAAATATTTGCTGAAAGTTTTGTCTGTCTGTTTGTTCCGGCTAATCTCTGGAACTGGTTTTCGATTTCAAGATTTCATTTTTGATGGGACTTTCTCTTGCAGATAGCTGATGGTATAGGAAGTAACTAGGCTACTTTTTCGACTTGATATGCTCCGCGGTGTTACCCGCGGTTTCTGTTGTAAAATACAATTACAACCGTAAGCAACACCGCGGGGCTCATCTAGTACATATATATATATATTAGCACGATTATATTTATGTATATATATATCAGTATTTCCTCATTGTTCTAGCGGTTAGTTAATAGATAGCTATTAAAGTATAGACTGTGCCACAATTTGCTGCAGCGGCTTGATTTCATTGCATTGATAAAAAATGACGACCAATACTGACACGAAATAATGTAAAATAGTAATAAAAGTTTAAAAAGGTATATTTAAAAACAAGATTTTATTACTTGTTATTATAACAATTATTGGGTCGGTTGTCCTGGAAAATGTACGCAGCCATTTTGGATTAATATTTTTATAATACTGATTATATATAAAATAAAATAAATAAATAAATAAATATGTTCAGACATTTTAACACACAACGCCATCTAGTTTCAAACTAAGCAGAGCTTGTACTATGGGTACTAGATAACTGATATTAATACTTCAGAACTGAAAGTATATTCCAAATTTCAGCTCAATCAGGATTTGGAAAAAAATTAATTTGTAAGATATGATTACAGACAAACATCGGGAAGGGTAAAACTATGTGGAGGAACGGGTCATATATTCCTCCAACACAAAGGGATCCTCCGACCAGGTGAGATGATCATGCCTGGCGGGCTACTGCCCAACGGTTGATGTTGGAATGTTGTATATAGGCAAACGCCACTTGTGGCAGAATATACTGTGATTCCTAATCTATGTTTGAAGAACTTTGTACCGTATTCACGCAAATAAATATATTGTATTGTATTATAATATGGCAGCCTATAGACATGCTTTTGCAACATTGGGCCTCCGGTCTAGCAAACACTAACGAAACACGACAGAAGAAATGCTATCTTTTCAGGTTGGTCTTCTGTGAAAGAGTAGTTAGGCCGTTCGTGTTGAAATCGGCGTGACTTACTACCTTTTGTTAAATATTTATGATTCAGTAGCCAAAATGGTTAAAACTGAACCCATATACACTCGTCAAGTCCGTCCGTTTTCCTCACTATGTTTTATACTTATTACATTACAGCTAAAAACTTGTAAGTTTGCTTGAGTATAAATAGCCACACACGGAAATAAAGCGCTAAATGTCGAAGACAGCTTTAAAGAGTTTTAAGACCATTGCCGGCTTTATACCCTATTTAAATCCTCTATTTCATTAAAATTTCGGGTGTAAATAATTCAAGAAAAATTGTTCATTAAGAGTTAAGATATCTGAAGATATTCTCCAGCCCGTCAACAATTTAAAACTTTTATATCTGAGATTAACTCGTTAGAAATGGCATGGGCTCCATATCGTATCAACAGTCTATAATATGGCGTTGTGTGTTAACAGTCTGCTGGACATGGGCTTAGCCGTGCACTCAAATAACTGAAAAAAATCATTACATGTTAATAGATAGCAATACTTAGTACTGCTTTTCTATCCTAGTTGCATTTGAGGCAGCGATTAAAAAGAATTTATTGGTACTCACGAACTACATACCTACACACATAAAGCTACGACTCGACTGCTTCAATTGACACATGAAAATAACCATGAAATTTTAGAATGAACAGGTTTGAATTTTAATGTAGTCTGTAAAGTTAATTTAATTAAGGGCTGTGTAGTCCCTTAAGGTTCATGCTGAATGTTGTCCACGGCTTCACTCCCGTAATTATTTCTAACTTTGAAAACCAGTTATAAACCGCCTCAGGGTCGAAATTTTCACGATTATAAATCAGTCAATCAGTGCAAGGGCAAGATTTAGCCGTGAAAGCTTAATAGAAGGACAAAGTTACCTTAGAATTTATAATATTAGAAAACAGGCACAACTATTTCATTCATTCGTGGTAAATCGTTTAACGCTGACCTGATAATAAAAAAAAAACTAAAACCACTCACTACTTAGAAACTTTGTCAATTTCGTAAGTTTCGCATGATTTGTGTTTGTTTTACTTAGAGTTTTTATAATAAAATTACATTAAATGTAATTGAATATTGAAGTGATCAGTAATTCTTTGTGAGTAATGATGTAATCTTAAAAAATGATCTTAATAACCTCCAAAAACATTAATGGGAGGGTTGAAGTTCCATGTGATGTCAGATAAATTCTGATTAAAAATTCAAAAGTGCTAAACTTGTTCTTTTTTTAATCAGAAGTCAAGAAAATTCGTACTGTGCCACATTAAAAGCGAGTGTTAATTTGAGTGAGTATTACATTACGTATCGAAGAGTTCTGCCATTGATTATTAACTGTATATTGCTAGGTATATAGACCTTTTTTAAACAATTTAACGTTAGCATACATTAATACAAATAAATAAAATTAAAGTGTATATTTGTACGACAGTGTTAACATCTTTGTCACCGATACACGTCGCACAAATATGGGACTGAAGACAGACAGAAGTTTTGAGTTTGTTTGTTTGACCGCGAGGTACAAACTTAACTTAGCTGCTTTAATATTTCATGTGGTTCTTAACATCAAAGAAGCAACATTTATTTTTTTAATTTCTGTCTGTCTATTTGTTCCGGCTAATATCTGGAATAGTTGGACTGGATTTTTATGGGACTTTCACTGCCATATTATAATCTTTTTCTCAGGAATGCTTGGAGTGATCAAACTTAAATTCATATTAAATACTCTAGTCTATTGTCCCTCGGAGCTGTGAAAAGATCAAAGTTCTAAGCCAGCTCAATTAAAAGACAGCCGTTTATGTTGCAAATTTTCAATACTCACAAGGGTGTCAAAACCTACAGGCTACTTACCATGAACTCGGTATCTTGAAATTTGGTACGAAGCAACGTCTTATAGCACTGATAAAGGAACAATTACAAACAGGAAAAGTTTTTAGTTACATCATATCTTATTTCTTTTTTTTTAAGACCTTTCGTCGTGTACGCTTAGAGGTATTAGATTTAAAATTCATATCAACTACTTAGGTCTATAATACCTTTAAACTGTAACAAAATCAAACATCACTACCTTAAAAAACTAAACTTAAAAATAGAGCGTCAATAAACAAACTTAATTAAGAACGAATGGTTTATTTATTTAAATTTTGATTAATTGTTGGAACATTCAAAAGTAGCAAAAAATTGTTAGTGTGTAACACACAAAAATACAAGAAATGAAAAATACTTTTTATTTTCTTATAAATACTTCATTGTTTTCGTACTGAAACTATTTTTACGTAATTTAAAAGCAACAAAAGTT
Organism: Hyphantria cunea; assembly: GCA_003709505.1. Classification (NCBI taxonomy): domain Eukaryota; kingdom Metazoa; phylum Arthropoda; class Insecta; order Lepidoptera; family Erebidae; genus Hyphantria; species Hyphantria cunea. The sequence goes on from PKRV01000925.1 coordinate 906,920, forward strand.
GGCAACCCTAGAACTGACTGATTAAACGGCCTGTAACACTCCACAACTGAACACAGGCCTTTATTTAGAAAACAGATTTTGACCTGTTATACTACGGCGGACAGAAGGAATTGTAGGTGTTATATTCGTTTTAAATATTCCTTCTTTTTGCAGTTATTTTGCGTAACTTGTTCCCTAAGTAGCTCCTACCACACCCACGGTATAATAAGGTCGGTAAACTTACGATATTCTCAATCTGTAGCTACAAGCACAGCCTGTAATTTTATTAGGCGCTATCGGTACCGAGATCTCAGAACGATCTCCGTCCTCCATAAGTGCAAGACTGAGGGTGACAGATGAGGCCATGTCACCCTAACGGAATCAGTCCCGGATGGAGGCGCGGACGATGCGGAGCGTGCGAGCAAGGGGGATAGTAACAGGGACATTATGGTTCCCACACAGTAGGGGCCATCTACAAACAGTAGGTGGCCCGAGGTACGTCAGGGTTCCAGGGTTTTTCCTTGCTAGGGTGCACCTGGTTCTCCGGCTTCTAGTATTCGAGACGGCGTGCGGTTTTAGACGGTTCAAGTAACTAACTTAACCCGCACTTGGCCAGCGTGGGGACGTATGGCCTTATCCCTCTCCTGAGAGGAGACCCGAGCCCAGCAGTGGGACATTATGGGTTGTTGATTGATTGATTGAAGTCCGACATGCCACCGGTGGTATCCGAGGGGATTGCCGCACGAAGTAAAAAAATGTGCTATTGGTACTATTGCCTCTTGCAGTATTCAGGCGCTACATCTTTGATGTATTTGTTTCATCTCTTAAGAGTCTACGACATAGGACCTACAATTCCATGTATTGATCTTAATTGTTATTTTTTAATTTATTTTTTGAATAAGATTATTGCATAAATATTTCGAATATTTCATAAAACACCCTCCTAGCTTCAAACTAAGCAGAATTTGCATTATGACAGCTAGATTTACTGACAGAAATACTTAATTTTTTTCTTGTAAATACATACATATTATAACAGCCTCGTTGGTTGACGGTTGACGTATCTTACTGCCGATCAAGAGGTCTCTGTTTCGATTCCCAGGTTGGGCAAAAATGTTATTGATTTTCCTGATTATAGAAGTAATTGATAACAGCTCGGAGTTTGAAAGTTGGAGAGTTTGAAAGATCTCCATGAGGGAGGGAACAGAGAGTGCAACTGTGTTTGCGCACACACTTGTGCACTATAATATCTCTTGCGTAGTTGATTGGTCTCCGTTCTCGGCTAGGAGAATATCATCATGATCATAACAAATATAAAACACCCAAACTTTAAACCAAATATTTCTTAGATTATTCGAATATCATAATAACATCATACAGACATACAACATAAAACAGACGAATGGTCTTGCACTATAGTGTTAGCCTTGGCATTAAAGAATTGGTTATCTAACTGAAGGTATTAACCACAACATTGTTTGTTTATAAGCTAAAATAAAAAAAAAAAAAAAAACCCCTACTCAAGCACTTAATCGAGTAATCATACGCCAGAAATGCCTTACATCAATTTGGATAAAAAGCTGTTACTCTTACATGGCTGTATCGATATTTACCGAACATAGCCAAGAACCTCTGCTAGGTAACTGGCTACCAAATGAAAAAATGCGCATCGAAACGCACACACATACACACACACACACACACACGCACGCACTCTCACCCACACATACACACACACATACGCACACACACACACACACATATAGACTGACATCACACACAACACATATTTTTCAAACGTTTTAAAGAAAAAAAATTAAAAGTAGATTGTTTAATATTGAATAATAGACCTAGCTCAGCTGCGCGGTTGTTGTTATAATTTTATGACAACAACAGCGGGTACCGTGTTTCTCAGCTAGTGTAAAAAGTAGACTAAGTGACTGCTTATATCATTAGATATCTGCCTATGCAAGTCCCGTCAAAATCCGTCCAACCGTTCCAGAGACAAGTAATAGTTCTAAGATGTATATATATATATATATATATATATATATATATATATATATATATATATATATTCAAGTAACATGGATACGATTAAACCTATTTTTTATACACAGCATAGTAAATGGTCCAATTTTTATTTGTAATTGAGTCATCAAAGGCAATTTTCAAAATGACTATGTGTAAATGACATATTACGGTGTAAATCATATGTAATTTATGTTAAGCGTAGCTACGCACTGGCTGCTATTATTAACAGTGGATCACGTGAAGTTTACAAACGAAACCACACTTATAAGTTTAAGAGTAACTCCGTCTGTCTGTTACGTTTTCATGGCTAAACCGCTGCACGGATTTCAATGAAACTTGGCAAGGAGATTCTTTAATTATTGAAAAAAGACATAAACTACTTTATATCGCGATAGCCCAACACACACGCGGGCGGAGACACTCCCAAAAGCTAGTTTTGTTCGTAAATTTACGCCACTGAAATTTAAATTGAAGAATTATTTATGTATTACATTCTCAAACAATTTAGTCTGTCCTCCAATTGCATAAGGATGTTACAACATAGTATGCCCAGACGCTGGACGTCTACTGCTCAGTAATAATTCTGTCTGTGAAGTATGTAGTCTGATGTTATTGTTCGACAAATCCTTTTTGTCCGCTAACAAACAACGCTACTCAAAATACTGTCCTGTTGTCTATTGTGTCAAACAGATAAGTAAATGTAGTTTATTATATACCTATCTAATATATTTAAACGACCAATTATTTTATATGTATACATAAATATAATTAGAGTCTAGGGAATTCAGGGACTCCAACGATTTTGGTGAAATTTAGTGTAGTAGTGGTTTTGGGGCCGACAATTAAATTTAGCTAAGCTTCATTTTTAGAAAATTTATCAATAAAATAATACTTGGTCATCCAGGTACTTTGGTTATAGTGTAACGTATAGCTACATATGTATGTATCTTTATTGTATGAAAAATATTACTTCAGTATTATCATCATCATTAACAACCCATAATGTCCCACTGCTGAGCTCGAGTCTCCTCTCAGGAGAGGGTTAAGGCCATACGTATTACAGCCCAATTCAAGTTTTACTAATGCTGAAGATCGAGCTCCCCTAAGAAGAATTATGAAGTCTGATAATGATAAATTATGAATAAACATTGATGTAGATAGATTTCACTTGTCGAACTCAAAATTTAAAAGACGTATTTTAGAATATTACCTACACGTAATTTAGAATAGAATAGAATAGAATAAACTTTATTGTACACCAGTTAAAACAGTTTACATTCAGGAGCATAACATATAAACGACCATGTACAAATGGCGGCCTTATCGCTAAAAAGCAATTTCTTCCAGGCAACCTTTAGATGGCCAAATTGACTGTAGAAATTCGAAGTCATGGGTAATTTGGTGAGAAAAAAAAACGTGTGGGAAAAAAAAAGTAATTTAGTCTCGGCCTGTGCTTAGTTTTCTTGTATTCTTTGTATACGACAACTTTGTTAGCACTATGTACTATGTAATATTATCCTTCGGATAACGGTGCTGGCTGCGTAATCAGTTTAAGAGAACATTTTAGAAATAAGACATACTTTGTAAGTTATTATCGCGCAATTGTCAGTAGTCCTGAATAAAAAAACAAATAAAAGAGCTCTAAAGAAACATTGATAGCTAATGCTTTTGGATTTTAGTAATGCTTTCAACTCTGTACGCTTTGGAATTTCTTAAGAGAAAATCTATTTAATTTCGTTCTGCTTGGTATTATCTTTCATTCTTGCTTCCCCTCTGAAGATTGGAATAGACTCAACATCATCATTAATCCAATCACGAAGCCCTAAAGTCCTCTATGATCTATTTATTTCAGATATTTTTAATTCCACCCATTTTCGTTGCTATTTATTGGCAGTTGCAGTCTTTTTTATTTATTGTGTATGCAGTATTGCATTAATATATAAAATTTGCATTTTATTAGCTCGATTAACAGTTTTATTTATTTTTGTTCGTGAAAATAAACAGTTGTATAGTTTTATCCCAGGTCTTAACATGAGAGTTTCTATTGTGTAGCTTACACATTATCTACGGCAATAATTGATAAATAAATTGTATTATAAACGTTGTCTATTTAAAAAAATTACGTCAATGTCTTTTTTTCTATTTTCAATGTTAACACATCTTGTTGGGTATAACTTGAAGCTTTGTAAATTAATCCGGTGATCCACAACACAGGTTTCACAAAGGAATAATTGTTAGTTACACATTGTTGTACGTTATATTGTTTTACCTGATTTGTACCTACTTACCTTCGTGAAAGAGTACTAATTTATTATTATGAATAGATACTTCCCTAAATTGCCCGAGTGCAGGTTTGGGACTGGCAAGACAACGTTTTGTCTACGCAATCTTGCCGTTGGATGTTTTGAAACCATTTTCACGACTGTTATCCTATGATAACAAAAGGTACCGACTGCTTAACGTAACCGAATCACACATCCAGGGACTGACCACGCCATCGTTGCTTACTCTCGGTGATTGTTTCTAATCACCGAGTGCAACTGGGCAATGAGCGCTAGAAGCGCTCATTGCCCAGTTGCACCCTCTCCTAAGAGAAAACTCGAACCCGAGTGATTAATAAGATAAATTAATAAAATTAATTTAAGATAAGATTGTAATTTTCCCAGTAATCAGTTTCTTTAATAAAAAATCTGAGTTTATATATAATTCCCTCCATTTATGAGCATATCCTTCATAATCAACATAATTTTCTTGGAAAAGTGATATAATTAAAACATATTAGTGGAAGCTAACTTATCACTATATAATCTGATATGTACGTATTGAAGAAACTATTAATAAAAATCTAACGGGATAGCAGAGCCACAGGCTCTAGGGTAAAAGTAGTTGGATATCTTATAAATCACATATTATTACACGTTCATATTCAATCTGCTAAATCATTCAATAAATTCAGTCAAAACAAGAGGAATTAAATTAGAGTACAATATCCAGAAATACAATATCTAAGAGCTCTGACCGACGGAACAAATTGAGAATAATTATCCAAAGACTAGACGAGCCCTTCGATGTTATCCGCGGTCAATCAGTCTCTTTTTTTTTAATCAACCATTCTCGAGTCCTCAGGAATAGACACAAAAAAGCCATTTAAATCGGTCCAGCCGTTTAGGAGGAGTTTAGTCACATACACAAGCACAGAAGATTTATATATATAAAGATGGCCACAGAAAAAGAAGATTTTGAGAATTAGGAATCCTAACGATAGAATTCCTAATTATCAAAGTCCTTCATGTTTAGCACAGGTATAACTATGTCGAGGATGACTGTATTTGTTTGTTGTTATTTTAAGAAAATACATTTAATTCAAAATATTTCAAATAACCTAAATTTGTTGACAGAGAGTTATGGCTATCTGTATTCAAACTTGTCTTCCCCTTTACGGCAAAGTAAACCATTAATTATAAGTTTTTACAGTACCTTTTCGAGCTATCCAAAGAATAAAGATAAATTGTCATCTTACCTAAAAGATTATATGCATAATACGTATATTTGTTTGAACATATTTTATATTTTACTGGTACTAAGATATAAAATGTGTCTTAGTATGTTGGTCGCCGTTAATCTGTAGCTAATGCACTGCTTTATCACACAAATATCACACAAATTAGATTTTGGATTAAATCCAAAATCTAATTTGTGTGATCTAGAATATATTTTGATAGACTCGAGCCAATGGTACTGTTATTGTTTTTGTAAGGACAACTAAAACATGGCCGTTCACAATGATCGCAATAATTAAACATTTAAGCTGCAAGTGAGTATTCTAGGAAGTAATTTCTACAAATAATAAGAAGCTTATTAGAGAGAGTAGAGACAATTATTTCCTTAAAATTGTAGTAGCTTCCCTTTGATTACCATGACTCTGAAATTTTACTTTATACTTAGATCTGTTAGTTGATTCAAATTATGATTGGAACGAATTAAACAGTAATGGCAACAAAAAATGCATTATTAACAAATAAAAACCCAACTGCGTCAATATAATATATAAAACATATAAGTTATATATATGTATTCATAATCACCGTTAAAAAATCTTTATTTTCATACCATACTCGATGTATTTCGGAAACATTTTTTTGAGATTTTGACTCCAAAGTTCTTAATTTTGTTTTTTTTTTAAATTTAGCCTACCCAGTGTCACATAAAAATACGACAAGCCGTTTAGACTTTAGGACATGCCAAAAAAATATACATATACTCGAAAAACACAACCCTGCTACTTTAGCAGTCGGGTGAAAAGTACCATCATATGCTCACTAGTAACTTTTTTAATCACATTCTTATGACGATATAATGTCATATACTTTGTCAGTCATTCTTCTTCTAACCGTCTTAGTGTATAGTTTATTGTACGATAAGACAACAGACTGTTTAAATTAATTAATAATAATAACTATAATTCAAACTTATATCTTTTAGTTTTCACAAGCAATGTCACGAACCACAAACTTGTCAAGTATAAACCTACATCTGTATAGTTTCCGTGGACCAATTTTACGATGTAACTGGGGAGACGAGTTCTAATTATTGTGTTTTCAGACTTTTGACTCATTAGACGTATTTGCCGTATTTTTAGCTGAATATTTACAAACAAATTTTATGGAAAATTAGTCTGTGAAATGGGACAAGAAGATGGTCAGAACGGAAACCAGAGTGTTAGTATTGAGACTTTATATCTAACTTAACTGAAATTTATGAATTTATTGATTGAGACTTTCTATCTCATTTAACTAAATTTATAAATTTATTGAATGAGACTTTTTATCTCGTTTAACTGAATTTATAAATTTATTCATTAAGACGTCATATCTAATTTAACTGAATTCATTTATTGATTTGAATTCTCGAGGTCTTTTAAGTACTTTATTGTTGTTTTTAGAAGGAGATACAAAGATCTATTCATGATGCTGACATTTTGGAAAAAATTGTGTCTCACCTCGGTGACATGGGAAGATACCAGAAGATGTTATTTGCGGCGATGTTGCCACCGGGATTTACGTTTGCTTTCATCTACTTTGTGCAAATGTTTATTACTGTTACACCACAGAACTACTGGTGCAGAGTTCCTGAACTTGCAAACTTGAGTATGGAATTGAGGTAAGTTTTTACCTATTTACATAAATCCAGCTGTGATAAATAAGTTAAAAAATATTTCGAACATGTAACACACGACGCCGCCTAGTCCCAAGCTAAGCAGAGCTTGTGTTATGGGTACTAGACAACTGATATAAATAACTGTATATTTTTTTGTAAATACATACATGTTCCACATAGAAAACACCCAAACTCCAAAACAAATATTTGTAGATCATATAAACAGTCCCCAACCCGCACTTGGCCAGCGTGGGGACGTATGGCCTTAACCCTCTCCTGAGAGGAGACCCGAGCCCAGCAGTGGGACATTATGGGTTGTTGATTGATTGATTGATACAAACATTTGGTAAGACCTAGGAATCGAGATCTCAAGCACAGCAGTCGCATACGCCACTCCAGTCGCATGCTCCACCTGGGCAGTTAAAGAAATATTGCTATTATTTAAGGAAAGTGTGTAAGGGTGTGTGTGTTTGGAACTCACATCAAATATTTCAATCAAATATGTTCATGTGCTCAAAACATGAACATAATTCAAGATTAGTTTCTACGTCATTAAGCCATTGATATTTTGTTAATGGAAATTTTTAAATGCTAAGAAGCACAATTAGTGGTTTACCAAACACTTCCAGGTGACCTAAATAAAGAAATAAAAAACATAGCAAATAGTTGAATTATTTTACTTTCAAAAAATTTTCTTGCACGTTATAATAATTAATATAAAATAATGTTAAATTTTTTTTATATTTCTGAATCCTTCAACGAGTACTAACCTATTCAAATATAAATTTAGATTTGTTGCAAGTATACTTTGACGTCACAAAGATATTTTCTACGTTCTTTATTTGTCCCTAGTTGACAGTTGTTTTTTTTTATCAAAATTTGAACGGCCCTTGTGGTGTCGTGTTAGGGATATAAATTATTCACATTTATTCATCCCATGAGTATCATTTGAGACGACTAACGAAGTCTACTACGGAGGGCCAACATTACTGCAAACAGTACGAAAACTTGAAACGAGCCCTATTCCAATTCGTCTGCCTAGCATGGTGTAGTAAGCCAAAACCTCATCTTTAAATCTATATCTAGTTTTGGACTGTTCAAGATGGCTGACGTTTTTGGGAAAAATGTGCCCTTCCTACTGCCACTTAGATAAGTTAGGCAATTTCCTAGGCAATGTCAGTGACCTTAGTTCTTTTCTTCTTCTCTCTCTTCTAAAAGAGAGTTGTTATAAGTTTGACGTCCATGTCTCTGTGTGTGTGTATCATAATCATCAACGAAACACGACAGCGTGAATACTGTCATTTTACTTTGATTTTCTGTGCGAGGGTAGTACCGCCCCTGTCGAGCCGGACAGTTCGTACTGAAATTCTTCTGCTAATTTCCTTATCCTAAGATTTAAGATAGCACATTAAATATAAAGGTCGCAAGAAGTTGTAAGTAAATACTTAAAGTCATTGAAGCTAATAGGTTTTGATGTCATTGGCCAAACCTAAATATGGTAAAGCAGCGTGTTATGTCTTTCCATTGTTTACAGTGTGTGACTCTGACTATTTCACGTACGTGTATGTAATTTATATTTATATTAATCTGAGAGCACCTGGCAAACGATCTTTAACTAAATGTCTTGCTCTATTACTTTGACCAGTATACTTGAACTCTCAATGAATAGAATTTAATATTTTTAAAAGTCAAAATGTTTTTCAATATTACCAGTTTTAGTTTAATTATTCAAGTTTTTTTTTGTAAAAATAAAGCGTCTCATTAGCTTGGAGAGTATTTAATTTATTGTCATGTGTTAAATCTTGCTGTTTACATAAAAATAAAAAAAGGAATATAGCCTGTATTGTAAAAAAAACTCGCATCCTTAAACAAATTTTTTCTGTGACCTCACTTTGCGTACCGCTTATGTACTTGTTTTAATTTTACCACCCCCCTTTATTAAAATTATCAGTAAAAAAATAACCAGTGCGTCTCTCATAGGCTCCAAGTTCTAAGTCATCTTTTAAAATACGCGACATGGTTCTAGGTGCTATTTTCATCTCTCAAGATAAAAAAGTAGGTTTATTATTAGATATGACAAAGGCGTATGATAGGGTCCTATAAAAAAAACAAACAACAACCCATAATGTCCCACTGCTGGGCTCGGGTCTCCTCTCAGGAGAGGGTTAAAGCCATACTTCCCCACGCTGGCCAAGTGCGGGTTGGGGACTGATAGGGTCCTATAATAATATATTATTAGGCAAGTTTCATCACATAATTATTAGAGGAAAAGCACATGAATGGTTTAAATCATATCAGCTAAACAGAGAGAATCAAGTTGAGATTGAAAATTACAATAGCAGCAGTAAGGAAATACAACATATCCGACTTAATAAACAAATTATGAATAGTTCGATCCCAGACGGTAGCATCTTGGGTGCTTATTGTTCCTTGTTTATATTAACGACCTCCCAAATGCCATAGAGAGACCCTGTGTATTGTAGGCTGACGACATCTCCTCGTTGATTGCAAGCCCAAACGCCGCTGACATAGCTGTCAATATTATTTAACACCACAGTAGACTGGATGATCCAACATGAAATAAAAATAAATAACTTAAGAATCAAAATCATTACATTTCATCCATCACAGAAACCACAGTTATACATTCACTTTATGTATCAAGACACCAAAATAGAAAACGTTAGTATCCAAACCACCAATATTAACTGGAAACCACTCATAAAAAAAACAAAATAATCAACCTTCTGCTACGCTCTTTGGGAAGTTAAAAAACACTGACATCAAAACTGCTCCAGCCACCTGTTATACCTATACATCCTCGTGGCTGAACTACGGCATTATTCTGTGGGGTAACAGCATAGATGCACCTTTACTATTAATAATGCAAAAAGAATTAGTAAGGATAATAATGAACATAGACGATACAGAAAGTTGCAAACCTCATTTTCAAAATTAAAAATACGCACTGTTCCTAACATGTATAGTCTGGAAACATGTTAATTTGTAAGACAACATAGAGATTATTACACAACTAGGGACGATACTAACAAAAAATATACATTTCGAGGTAAAATTAGATTAAACTTGCCAATGTCTAAATTTTATTTTTATTTATTTTAAAACTTCATGCACACATGTACAACGGCGGGCTTAATGCCCAAGGCATTCTCTACCAGCCAACCTTTGGATGGTGTAGAAATTTTGTGGGGTAGATGCATTGTGGTGGGAAAAAAAAAATATATATTCGTGAAGTTACGATATATACATAAAATATAAATAAATATATATACACGGTAACATATAAACTTTATATACATACACTATGATGCACACTAATACATAAACCTTACATACGTACACTGTGAGTGGGTACTAAGTTGTTTACTAAATAAGGCTTTCCTGCCATCTGGTAAAAAGGTGGTTTTTTACATTCTTCTTAAATGAGTCACGGCTTGTAGACATCCTGATTTCGAGTGGGAGCGTGTTCCACAGCATTACAGCCTGCACAAAGAATGAGGAGTTCACAAAATCAGAGTTGTGAGATGGACACAAGAGAAGCAGATTGTTAGAGGAACGAAGATTTCTATCGTGATTCGACGATAAAAAACGTAGATAGGGTTCAAGGTAAGTTGGTAAAGATGGGGAGTTAAGGAACGAGAAAAGATAGGTCAGCGCTCGCTGACTGCGGCGCTGGCGAATGGGTAACCACTGTAGTTGAGTACGGAAAGTAGACACATGATCATACTTGCGGAGATTGTATATGAATCGAATGCAGTTATTAAGAAGACGGTCGAGTTTATTGAGGAGGTCTGCATTCAGGTCGAAATAACACACATCACCGTAGTCGATTAGAGGAATAATGAGAGACTGTGTGAGTGAGAGTTTCGTTTTAGGAGGCAGGAAGTTCTTAAGACGGTAGAGTGTTCGCAGGTTACCTGTTACTTTCTGGCTCAAATGAGTAACATGGGCTCGCCAATCAAGAGTTGAATCGATGAATAGGCCGAGATCCTTGACCACGTCGCTCCAAGGTATGACTAAGCCGTTGAAGACGACCGGCGAGACAGACTTAGTATCCAATCGCTTCACCATGTTCTTGCTGCCAATTAGAATTGCTTGGCACTTAGTAGGGTTAACTGACAGCCCGAATCTCATAGACCAGGATTTATAATATATATAAATTATGCATGCATCAAGCCCATAAGTTATGTCCATTAAATTTTACAATAAATTACGTAATAACATAAAAAGCGAAGAAAAATGTAATACATTTAACAGGAAATTAAAGGAACTTTTGTTGCAGAACTGCTGCTATCACGTTGATGTGTATTTGAATGATTAAGTCTTGTAATTATGGATATTTTTCTGTTCACTTGGCATAAAATATAAATAACATTCTGCAAAATTGACCGACTATATAAATGACATACTATAAACATGACATATTGAAGAAGTAATGCTCTTTATTAATTAAATTCTGTATAAAAATAATAAAAACAAAACATAATTAAAACATAACAAACAATAAATAAACAATTATATAGTTCCAGCGTATCTGTATAGATTAGTTCAGTTCTTCTTTGATGGTAGATGATTCGTCTTCTTTTCCAGACTTAGCCGTACCCAACAGGATCCATAATTTTGTCCTCTAACAATTATGTTAACACCTTTATATTCATTATGAAGTGCAAACGATTTGAATTTGAAAATCTTTTGATTTCGGGCAGGATTTCTTCAAATACTTTCCTTTCCTGCTTTGATAGCCTTTTTCGTACGAATATTACGTGGACAGCCAGATTTTTTCTATCATAAACAGAGGAGGTTTCATTGTACCTATCAATAGCCCGCTACACAAACATTTGAATAATACCAAGCGTATGGAGGATTTTAAAATTGTATTTGGGTCCATACCTACTTTATGTTATGCAATTACAGTGATTCGGTTCTCTTTATCACAAAATACTTTACAATATATTGGCGCGAAAATTAGAAAGCAGAATCGTATAAAAACGACAGATTCCAAATTCATAAGTAATATTTTGTTTATTTTTAGTTGTAACAGTATTTATGACCAGACTCAGTACTTGATTGTTGTAGTAAGTTCAGGTAAAGACAAGCGAAGGCCACAGTAAGCATATATATACATTAGATAAATTACGTATATTCATTGTTACATTTAAGTATTCGTAAACTAAATAGGTCGAGAGCATTGTATTGATGATAAGCAAGTGTTTATTATATTATTATCCACGTGCAATTATCTGCAATATTTCACGATGACCATCAATTATATTCTTTAAACCGTTCAAGTATCTACAGGATTTAGAATAATTAAAAGATAAGAACTAGTAAACAGTGTTACAATCTATCCACTGCATTTGATAGTGTCAAAACATTAAAAAAACACTCAACCAACCCAGCAGTCGCGTACGCTACCACTGCGCCACCGAGGCCAAACGGGTAGCTATACGGCTTGTTTTTTTCTCGTTTTTGCAGTGATGCTATCCTATGTAGTTTATGTTACCTCCTGCGACACCCTTGGATAAAGGGAAGTAACACTCTGCATTCTTAATCCGTTGCCACAAAGGTAGGAAGACCCAATTAGGCAATCTATTAGGCAATTCTTTATATATAACCTCCCATCCCTCAAAAGCCGCACTCAAAAGCAACGCACGTGTGACGCCTCTGATATTGCGGGTGCCCATGGGCGGCGGTTAATCGCTTACCATCAGGCGATACATCAGCTCGTTTGCCCCCTTTTCCATAAAAAAAACAATGTATTTATGTCGAATAAACATTATTTTTCATGGGCACTCAATTAACAAGAACCTTCCTTTTGGTGGCCTTGATTTCGTACTGTTTCGATAAGGAATTAGGGAAAAATGTAACATCAAATCATCCTGCATTTCAATTAGATCGGATAGAAATTCTAAAACTATTTCTAAATATCTGTGCGTCGTATTCACTATTGTCACCAAACCTTTTTAGTGTAAAACTAAACTAGATATTGAATAATAAAAAGAAGCTTAAATACTTGCAACCTGAGTACGTAAAACTGATAATTAAATTTATGTAGCCTATTATAGTAGTACTATACTATTCAAATAGGCGTCAGCGCGTAACTTGGCCAGATTTCGGCGTAGTGGGGGTAAGATTGCGCAGGTTCGCGCATAGTACACTTAGTGCAACAAATCAAAACAAATAAAATGGAAGTGTAGTCGACTGACGCTCCAATCGCTTGAACGGCGTTACTACAAGTCTCTCTATGAGCCTAAGGGACCTAAAAACGACTTCTGCGCATCAAGCGATTCTGGCCAACTTACGTGCCGGTCTCTATACGTCTTTTATTAAAATCGGATCAGTCCTTTAGGTGCTACAGTAGAAATATACATGGATTATCAAAAAATTTACCGTTCCCTTTGGCTTCGCCGCAATCAGGTGAAATAGCCTTGTTTCACAAAAATTCATAGTAACTACGTTGTTTCAAATTATCAAAAATCATTTGCACAGCGACATTAAGATAGTTCTTGTCTATAAATCGTTATCTTTATCATAATTTAGATAAAGTGGCGCAATATAGTGTGATTAAACGTATCTACAACTACAATGAATTAAAACACTCAACAGTACAATATATCACCAAATATTATAAAACAAAGTTCTCCACAGCGCCTGTCTGTCTATCTATTCGTGATAAACTCAAAAGCTACTGCTCGGATTTTTTTGCGGTTTTTACCAATAGATAGAGTGACTCTCAAAGAACGAGAAAATATAACGATATTTGTTAAACAACTCGGAAAAAGTTAAGCCGCACATCTTCTCAGAGTAACATAGACTACATTTTCCGTAAAAAACCCATGCGAAGCCCGGGCGAGTTGCTAGTGTTAAACAAAATCAGAAGGTTGCGCGTTCAAATCACGTCGGGGTCACCAATGTAAAACCAATGTTTATGTAGCCCATATAGTACTGGATTCTATCACTATAATGTATTACTGTTCAATGTAGTGCTCTTTGTGCAAGGTGACAAATTAAAGAGTCAGTCCACTCACTCTGATTTGTTCACACACGGTAAATATACAATAATAAAATTACATTGTTGACATGATGCGACAGTTAACCGAGAACGAGTACCATACACCGCTCGCGCTCTGCCCGACTTACATAAATTTGCTGACTTTGATAATACATACATGTGTCCCTACACAAGTATTTTAATAAATTAATTATTAACAATGTATCAACAAAAGCTCAAATTAAATATATAACTACCGTTTTGATTTATTTAAAAGTTCATGCACTTATGTACATCGACGGACTTAATGTCATTCTCTATCAGGCAACCTTTGGGGGAGGTGTGGAGGTATGGGGAAATAGGTGCATCGAGGTTATAGTTGTCCAGAACAACACACAACTGACATAAGCTAAGAGATACTACATGTAAACATATATATACATACATATATATGCATACATACATATACATACATATTTAAATACACATACCGTATACAAATAAATAAAATTGGAGTGTACGTTTGTTATATTAAAATAACCGCTTTTTACTAAATGCACATGTATGTATACACGGTACATATCTAATATATAAAATTATTTCTATAATAGTTCCATTACTCCATAGCCCAGTTGCACTCGGTGATTAGAAACAATTATCGAAGATAAGCAACACAGCGCGATCAGTACCTGAATGGGTGATCGCTAGTGGCATGATACCATGAGCGTCTTCGTGATTCGGAGGTCATGTTAAGCAGTCGGTCCTTGTTGTTATCATAGGATAACTATCGTAAAGTTTAGTTGGAGGCCTTTGGGCGGTTTAAAAAACATCAACGTTTTCTTGGCCGTCCCCAACCAGCACTCGGTCAGCGTGGGGACGTATGGCCTTAACCCTCTCCTGAGAAGAGACCCTAACCCATCTCTGGGACGTTATCAGTTGTTGATGATGAAAAAATTCACACTTAAAAAGTCCACTGGAGTTTTAAAATGATACTAATGACAGTCACAGAGATATTAGAAAGACTAGGAATTACTTTTTAGTTCACTAAGCGCATAGTAATACCGGCAAATGAATCCCATTTTCCCGTGAATCCTGAGGGAGATTCGTCTGCTCATTTATCCCTATAAAAGTCTAAATAAAAACGTTACAGTCTAATATTTTCCCTTTGGCCGCCATTGAACCCGACTGATCCGAATGATTGATCCGAAACTGAAACCCGAATGATTTTTTTTTTCTTCTTTCTCTTTTCGCACCTAACTGCCCATGGATTCGTATTTGTTTTTTTATTTGTTACAATATTTTTTTCCTATCCCAAGGTTGTCTGGAAGAAATTGCTTTTTAGCGATAAGGCCGCCATTTGTACACGGTAATTCAATTGATGTATTATGTAAACTATATATTTATGTAAACTGTTATATCTGTTGTACAATAAAGTGTATTCTATCTTCTATCTATCTATCCGATCGTAACCAGATTTCCTCCTCTGCATTTATAAGTCTTCGTAACTAATAACTTACAAAAACTTGGTTTGAAACTGCCCCCTGGCCAAGTTGCGAGCGTTTATCTTTCTGCAGTCTTTAACGCTGAAATTCCCGTGTGTCATCGGCTAATCTTAGACAAAGTAATCTTAGACCAAGTATATTGGCAAGGGCCCCTGGTTTCATACAAAGACCATTTGTTCCACCACAACTTGCTACGACCTACCTATCAACTAAAATCGATGCAGCGGATTAGTCGCGAAAGCGTAATAGCCATACAGACTGAGTTAATTTTGAATTTACTGAGTTTAATATTAGTATAGAAATATAGATTGCACTTTATTTGCGATGAAACTGGAACGTAAAGCATGCAAATAAAGGTAATAAATTTTTATATAAACTAAAATCGCTAGATCGTAGTTACTTCGTCGGCTTTATAGCTATCTGAGACAGAGACCAAACTAAATTTTGTGGACTATTAGATCCTAACGAAAACCTCCTAATATGATTGCAGAAAAAGTCTTTCAGCGCCTAGGACAGATGGTGGTTGGGACCATTGCTACACTTTTGACGTTGACTGGACTGAAATACTAGAGACGCTGACTCCGCCGCTCGATGGAACACCTACTATTCCATGTCAACATGGTTGGGAGTTTGAGTTCAATGATATACCTTATGAAACCGTTACTACTGAGGTGAGTGTATTTCGTCTTTAAAACCTGAAACTAAATATGAATAATTTGAAATCAGACAACTTTTTGTTGTTGTTGTTTGTTTACAAAGTAGTTGGCAACACAGGTTGCTTCTGTATAAGTTATGTAATTTTACTGTGTGAATTATTTTAATTCATGTGAGGGAAGTGTGGTATTCGACTGGTTTCGGAGAGAGATGCTATTGGCTGAATCCGGGTTATTAAAATTATCCATTGCATAGGTATCCTTTTGAAAATAAGGGTAGGTCACATAACATAAGGGCATGTATCTCTTTAAGTTTGTTTATTAAGTAAATGTAACTTAAGTATAAACATGGCTTCCAATAATCTTGTTTTTATTTTTTTAAATTCTATTTCTGATAACATTTATTTGACATATAAGTTAGCGACAATGCTTTCACATTTTTTTATGATATTTTTTTTAAGTTACGATACAGTCTGCCCATGACCACGAATATACGAAATAGAAAGTATTGTGACCGTTTGAATAATTTCATAGCGAATTAGTCCCGCTGTACATTAAAATTATGTGTATGTATAATAGTCGCGAAACTCTACAAACAGTTACTGGCCTTTCTTTAATGACTATTTAGGTTCGAATTTTAACGAATTTGTACTTTATGTTTACAGAGAGGCTGGGTATGTCATCGTAGTAGCTACGTACCGACGGCACAAGCAGCGTTCTTCTTAGGGGCTGTAGTTGGGACTATTGTCTTTGGTTGGACAGCTGACCGTTTTGGCAGAGTCCCTGCGATAGTATGTACGTAGTAGTTTTTTTTTGTGTATGGGCCTGCCAAAGTAACTCTGTGGAAGGTGGAAGACATAAGCAGAATCCAAGAGTTGTTGTCACCATGCTCATTGCGAATTCAGACAATACAAGAATGCAGCATGGTGACCTATACTATGGTGGTTTAGTGATGCTTCTGCATCATTGTGCCTCAGATTTCGCACTCACCAACGAAACACGACGGAACCAATGCTGGCAGTTCAGGTTAATCTTCAGTGTGAGTGTAGTACTGCCCCAGTCGAGCCAGCTCTGCTCCCTTTTAAATAGCTTTATTTCAGTATCTTGTATCTCTTGAATGTTTCAGGTTAGCTGTAAATGATCTGTTCTACAAATTAACAATGTTTACTGAAAAAAAATGATATGAGTAAATTTGAACAACAGTAAATTAAACTTTTTCATCAACTTTGTGCTATACTGATACACAAAAGACTATACAAAAAATCTAAAATTGACGGTTCATAAAAAAGTTATTATTTGTTTGTGCTATTGTGAATTGTCTTTTAAAGTATGATACTTTATTAATGCACTATATTGATTTATTTCCAGTAACAAACTTGATTGGCGGTATCGGCAGTATAGGAACCTCATTCACTACTGACGTGTGGGATTTTATACTGTGCAGATTTATCGTCGGTTTGTCGTTCGACAACTGCTTTATGGTACTGTACGTTTTAGGTAAGTACTTCTATGTAAGATTTATATCAAAACGGTTTGATCATTAAATATTTAAAATATGAATAAGGTGATTGTGTTATAAAAAACACATAACAGATTACTTAGAGGGGACAAACATATAAAAGAGCTAAGGGATAACTGAAACTCAAGAAACGCAAGCGCATTATCGATCTTTGAAAAGTCATTCTCAATGGGCTTAGGTAAGAGGTATTGGGGCTTGAATTTTTGATGATATTATTACCTGATATTACTATGATCGAGTTGAGCGACACGCTTCGGAACATAGCTCTCCCAGAATTAACTAACGCATAAAACGCCTGCTCATATCATTGCTTCATCAGCCTATTGCAGTCCACTGCTGAACATTGTGTAATCACGCCACTTAGTTCGATTCATGGCCCATATTACAATAGCAAATACTTTTCCTTAGACGATAACATGCTACGATTAAAGTTTTTCTTATCATCGCATTTCAAATTTTTTCAGACCCATAAATAAGAGTATAAATCTTCTGGAATATCCAAAAAAACTTTTTAAGACAATCTTTCATTTTTCCTTCTTCTATCCTTCTTCCTTCTCAATAGAACAATCTTTACCTAACTACTAGCTGACTCGGCAAACATTGTTTTGCAATCAAACTAATTATTTAGGTGTATGAAAAATAGTTTTCATACACCTAAATATTTAGTTTAAATAATAAATATTTATCTTAACATTTATATGTTGGCCGATTCTCAGACCTACTCGATATGCACACAAAATTTCATAAATTCCAAGTGACTTAAATAGATAATTTCAAAGTTCGCTTACTTTTGAACAATACTTTGTACTTAATTATTGAGATAGTTGCTTAATACTTGCAGTCGGCTGGCGGTCAAATTTTGACTGAATGTCTTATTTTTTATTAATTTTTAAAACTCTCTGTTTCTGTATACAAAGATCAACAACAGTGACCTATGAACAAACAGAGTAATGACACTTGGGAACTTCCATTAAAAGTCAGACTGTTTAGAATTCAAAGTAGTTGGAAATATAATAAATCTTTATCCCTCCTTAGCAAAGCGAGGATCAGAAATTTAATCATATTTCTTTTTATTTTTTCAGTTCTAGAATACGTTGGTATTGAATATCGTACCTTAGTGGCCAACTTATCGAGCGCGTTCTCATTTGCAATTGCCGGTATAACGTTACCCTGGATAGCGTATTACATCGCTGACTGGCGCATACTGATGTGGGTTACCGCTGCACCTATGTTTATTGTGATATTGGCGCCGTGGTTCTTACCAGAAAGTGTTAGGTAAGTTTCCACTTTGCTGTATTCCATACATCTCAGTAATCAATAATGGGCTCAATAAGCAATAATCAAATAAATAATGGGCTAACGTATCGGCCGATTACTGCCGCCCATGGAAAACCGCAAAATTTGAGATGTCATAAGTGCGTTGTTGGCCGTTGGAGGATGGGTAGGGGAGTAGGGGGAACCGTGGAGGCGCTCCGATCCGTCATCCTCGAGTGGGCTGAGCGGCAGCACGAGACCCTTTCCTTCCGACTGACGCAGGTGCTTTCCGGGCACGGTTGCTTCGGGAAGTACCTGCACTCGGTCGCGCGGAGGGAATTGAGTCCCGCCTGCCACCACTGCGACTGCAGTGAGGATTCGGCCCAGCACACGCTGGCGGTGTGTCCCGCTTGGGTGCCGCAGCGTCGGGCCCTCACTGCAGTCATCGGAGGAGATCTCTCGCTGCCGGCCGTCGTACGATCCATGGCCGGCGGCAAGACCAGTTTTACCGCGGTCGCGACCTTCTGCGAGGATCAGCGCCTCATGCCGCCCTGAGTGTGGCCGCGGATGGGCGGGACGGGTTGTCCCCCCCATCCGCTAAATAGGCCACCCGCGAGGGGGGCGACGTAACGCGTGTGCCGTACGTCGCCTCAATTGAGAGTTACCATTCGACAACGGAGCCCGCTTCAGTGCGGGCAGGCGCTGGGAGGGGTCCGGATGGCGTAAGACAGCGGTTCCTGGATCTCTCCCGTCTCAGGCGCAGAGTGGCACACCGTGGTGGTTTAGTGGGTAGTCTGGCTGGTGTCAGTCAGGAGTCCCACACAAAGCGAACCCCCTGTCCCCGCGGGGGGGGAGCAAAGTGCGTAAAGGCATTCCACCAAGTCAAAAAAAAAAGGGTGGCTAGGGGGAGGGTTTGAGGTTTGCACTCACTCAGTTTTCATTTTTTGGTATCACTCTGGTCGAGCCGGCCCATTCAAAACTAAACTAACATTGAAACACCTTATTTAATTAATGCAATGAGACAAGAGAGAGTAAATTTAAACGGGGTTAATAATCACATTTATAATGATAATATATTTTATAGTTACTGTAATTAATTATCTGTACAACAAAAGATTATTGCGGTATGAATAGCGGGCCCTTTTTGGTTTCCAGATGGTTAGTAAGCAGAGGGCGTGTCGACGAAGCCGTGACTGTTTTGAAGAAGTTTGAGAGAATTAACAATGCGAAGATTCCTGATGATATCATGAGTGAATTTAAGGTAATGAAAATTTTTACTTTGAGAAAAGGACCTGCATATTGATATATAAATAATATTAAACCGCTAAAACATTTAGGAGAAATTCAGAAGCTACTTATTTTAAACAATACAGTACATGAACTTTATTTGAATAAGCTAATTTTTCAGTAAATTCAAGCAAGTTTTTTAGTAAATCAAGTAATTCAGTACACAATTATGTTTTCTGGCTAGGAAATGCATCCACGATCTTCACAGGCTGGTCAAATTAAATACATTTAATTACTTAATTATGCTTTTATAATTTATTCAAAATATATAAAATTGTTTACGCCAATCAATACCTTCACAATCAGTATTACATGTATATATTTTACTGTCTAAAATTACCAACAGATTGCATTGATCGTTGTAACATGCTGGCTGTCATTCTTAATATATCATAATATATCTATGCTTATAAGGTTTTTAAAGGGAAATCGTTTTTTGTTTTTCGAAAGACAATCCCCATTTCATCTCATCTACATTTTTTATATTTATTTTCATCACGACGAAGACTTGAGGACACAAACACTTAAGATTTGAAGACTTTAAACAATTAACATTGGCAGAAATAGCTGATTAACTGGTTGCCATTTTATCAAAAGAAGAAAAGAAGATTTTTAAAGCTGACAATTGTTTTATATTTCATAACAGTAGATGATCACTAGTTCTTTTTTACAGTTATTTGCTGAGGATGTCAGAAAGGAAGAGAGGCGCTCTGTCTTGGAGATGTGCAAAAGCTCGCAACTACGAAAAGCAATGTTCAGTTTGCTACTGATGTATATGGGAGGCGGCATTATCTTCGATGGTCTAATGCGTCTCTCTGACACATTTGGTCTCGACTTCTTCGCTTTGTTCAGTTTCTATGAACTTTCTGAGTTCGTGGCGATTTTGATTGTCGTTGTTATTCTTGATAAGTATGTATTTCTTTGTTATAAGATTTCTTTGTTTGCCACATATTATGTTATGTAATCTATATGTATAAACATAAATCCTTATTTCCATATCACGACATCACGCTTGAACGACTGGGCCAACTTCGCTCATACATATATGATAATCCATTCATCGAGCAAAGTTAGGTTATTACGCTATGACCAATAAGAGCCGAGATGTAATGAAAATTATTGTAAAAACTGGGAAAATTTATTACTAACTTAGTATATAGTAGCGTGAATAAAATGGTTCTAGATAAGAATCTGAAAAAAATAAATTCTGTTCTTAAATTAGGTTTGGTTTTTATCGGTCATGGTGGTATGTAACCATCATAGTGAATTGCCGCTAGTGCTATCTGAATCTGGTAATACTACGTAGCCTACTCATAAATATACTCGGAAATAGCCAATAAATCATCCCAGCTTTCTACACGTACAAAAAAATAAGTATAAATTCCAAAATTATTATTAATCACGTTTTTTCTTAACAGATTCGGCAGAAGAAGTTCAAGTTCTGCCGCAGCGTTCATATCAAGTGTAACGCTACTTATCGCAATATTTGTGCCTCCAGGTAATGCTACTTGAAGCATATCAGATAATTATTATTAATGACCTTGAATTATCAGTAGCCTAATCAAAAAGTACATTAGTCATCGGTTTTTTTATACTTGCAGCAAATTTACAAAGATTTCAATATTTATGCACACGAATAATAAAATAGTTTAACTTGGTTCTATATTTCATCGCATAGATAATGTGAGTAATATTTCGAAATCTTGAATGTCAGGATTCAGTTATAAACTTCTGGTCTCGTATTTATTTATTTGTTTATTAATCCCGTGTCTCGGAGAGCACGTAAAGCTGTCGGTCCTGCGCCTGATCTCTCCCCGGTCGTTTCAGTTAACCCTCGGATCGAATTCTTATGTAGTTGGCTGGTCTTCGTTGAGACTGGCCACCGTGGCCGAAATCGGCTAGAAACTAGAACATCACCATCATATGTTTATAAAACGTGTTGATATTTAGAAACAGGTGATGCATTAAATTAAAACAAAATCATCCTAGCATTAACAATCAGAAGAAATAGATAACAGATCTTGGTCATCACACACAAATTATAGTCAAAGTATTTTCTATAATTCCGATTTATATAAAAGAGTGCTATGCCGAGTATATGGCTGTGTAAAGCTAGACAAAAAGCATCAATTCCCTGTATATAATTTGACGATTTATGAACCTCATTGAAGCCTATAATTGAAGCATTAATTTAAAAGCTGCTGCAGCGCTGCGGTAAAGACACAGTAACAGTTATTTTGAAAAAACTAATATTATTAGATGTAGATGAATTCATACAAAAATATGAATATAATAAGATTAATTATATCTACCTTCAATGTTCTATTGATCACACCTTAATAGGTTAATATATAATGTTGAACCTTAAATTATGAAGAGTTTGTTGGCTAGTCTTCAGGACGTGGGCCTAATTCTCATCCGGACATGTCTATAACTAGGTGTATATATGATAACTATGCATATATTTAGAATGTCCAAAATAGGTATGTTTATCATCTGTCTGTTTACCATAGTACATGTACTGCCGTGTCTGCCACGTATGATGATATGAATTTATTTGTATTAGTTTTGAATGCAGCTTTTAATTCCACAGGTCTCCCGCGAGCTGTTTTGGCTATAGTAGCTCGTCTCTTCATGATAACATGCTTGACTTGCTTGATGCAGTGGTGCACAGAGATTATACCGACCCCATACAGAGTCTCCGGAGTATCCATTTTACACATGGGTGGAGTTCTAATCAATATATTATCACCTTTCATTGTATTTTCGGTAAGTTTTTGTCATTATTTAAATCCTCGTGTTTTTCAAAGAATAATGTTTCATTGTCTTGAGGCGCTCATAGCCCAGTTGCACTCGGTGATTAGAAGTTAGAAGTCGGTCAGTACCTAGATGGGTGACCGCTGGTGGCATGTTACCATGAGCGTCTCCGTGATTAGGAGATCACGTTAAGCAGTCGGTCCCGGTTGTTGTCATAGGATAACAGTCGTGAAGCTTAGTTGGAGGTCTTTGGGTGGCTTGAAAACATCCAACGGTAAGATTACGTAGCCACATCGTTACCTTGCCAGTCCCCAACCCGTACTTGGCCAGCGTGGGGACGTATGTTCTTACCCTCTCCTGAGAGGAGACCCGAGCAGTTGTACATTATGGGTCGTTGATTGATTGATTGATTGTCTTTTGAAAGGGACTTTACTTCGTTACTCATATTACTCATAAAAATGTGGATATCGAACTCATAGACTTAACGTAATTAAAGTGACGAGGTGTCCGATAAACCACTACATCATCCGTATTGTTACTAAGGATATTAATGTCATCATGACGAAGTAGTTTTGCTTCGAACAAGAGTCCAACTTAACAATGACGAGTGACAATTTTAATAACACTTATCTTAATTAAAGCAATGTTTAAAGTTTTTGTATCAGATGAGATCAAACTTTAAGGTTTCGGAAAAACCTGTAATACTTCTTAAGGATAATTACGGGTTTAGAATCCTCAAAATTCCGACAAAAGATTATCTACAGAACATCAATATCACGTAGTATTTTTTTCCTCGTTGCTCTAGTGGATAGCGTAAGCGACTGCAGATCATAGAGGTCTCGGGTTCGATTCCCTGGTCGGACTGCTGTTGGGTTTTTCTTACAAGAAATTCTTAACATGAATATGCCGGTGATTCCCGCCCGTGCTTCGGAGAGCACGTTACACCATCGGTCCCGGTTTTCACAGAACATCTATGGCAATCGTTATTGGGAAGTCAGTGCCCTCAGATATACTGACAACTATTTAAACCTTCGAATTCAGTTCACTCTCAGGGTTGCGTATCAAATTAATGTAAGTTGTTAAATTTTGTCAACGAATTACTTATAACGTCAGCCGGCTTTTGGTTTCGATCCAAATTATGTTTCTATAGTGACTACTAAATTTGATGACGTAATTTGTTTTTGGTTTTACATTATATTGTATCAATATCGGTTATCAATATCGTACGGAGGGACTTAATAAATTTGTATCAGTACCTACATCTTATTAATGATTTATCAACGTCATCAATAGCCTTTAAGTCCACCGCTGGACATGGGCCCCTCTTTAGAAAGGAGATATATGATTATATACCGTGGGAGAGCCACGCTTCGGCATGAATGGGCCGGCTGGACCGGAGTGGTACCACGGCCTCACAGAAAACCGGTGTGAAACAGCGCTTGCATTGTGTTTCATCGAGTGAGTGAGGATACCGGAAGCCCATACCCTAACCCCTCCTCCTATCCCCCTCCCCATCCCCCAAAAGCCGGCAACGCACTTGTGACGCCTCTGGTGTTACGGGTGTCCATGGGCGGCGGTAATCGCTTACCATCAGGCGATACGTCTGCTCGTTTGCCTCTTATAACATAAAAAAATATATATATACCTGTTTTATTTATTTATTTTACGAATTGCCATTCAACATGGCAATGCTGCCAGCCTTTTGAAAAGGTCACCAGTAGGTGATGATGCGAAGGAATTTTTTGACGCTTGTATGTTAATATTTTTACTGTTTCTTTCTTTACTAATATTTCCTTTTTTATGAAATAGGAGGTAAACGAGCAGACGAATCACCTGATGGTAAGCGAATATCGCCGCCCATGGACTCCCGCTACATCAGAGGCGTCAGAAGTGGTGAAAAACAGCGCAGGTCTGTTTCACACTAGTTTTCTGTGTTGCCGTGGTATCACTCCGGTCGAGCCGGCCCATTCATGGCGAAGTGTGGTAAAAGAAGGATACTTTTACCACGGTTCGGCATGAATGGGCCGTACGGATCATAATTAAGTTTTAATATAGTCATAATTTTTTGATGAATTTATATACACGACTGAATTTGGTTGAACAAGATAACCTACAAATTATGCTGCACTCATATAGATTTGTATATCCTAACTATCGAATTTAGAATACCCTACTATGAAATGTGCTTGCTATCAAAGATAAGAGATAAATGAACTTGAAATTGCTAAGACCACCAATGTAGGTAATCAATACAGCATTCAATCAACAAAGCGGATACGAGTGTCATTGATAAAAGCGAAATTATTTACCTAAATTTCGCTTCGTCAAGAGCGATACATTTCTGTCAATGTTCAGCACATTTTT
This sequence comes from Hyphantria cunea, assembly GCA_003709505.1. Lineage (NCBI taxonomy): Eukaryota > Metazoa > Arthropoda > Insecta > Lepidoptera > Erebidae > Hyphantria > Hyphantria cunea. The sequence continues at coordinate 932,438 of PKRV01000925.1, forward strand.
TTGACTCGTCACTAAACAATACAGCCGGGTGCATATTAAAGCAACTGTATATTTTGGCTACTGAATAATTGCAGCAATTGCATCACTGAAGTATTTTGTTGAACGTGGTCAATTCTTGACATTGATGATTGAAACTAATTAAACCTAATTGCGTATATGATTTTTTTGTCAGGACAACACTATAAAAACAGGAGCAATCGCGTAAATATTTATAAAAAAACGAAAATATTAGCAGTTTCTTTGTTTACAAGAAATATTTAAAGTCTTTTAGACACAATTTTTTGACTCGTCACTAAACAATACAGCCGGATCTATATTAAAGCTACTGCATCTACTAGCTACTGAATAATTTCAGCAATTGCATCGCTAAAGTATTTTGTTAAACGTGGTCAATTTTCGACATTGATACTGGAACTAATTAAACTAAATTGCGATGATGATTATATTGTCAGGATAACACTAAAACTAGTAGCAATCGCGTAAATATTATAATAAGACGAAAATAACAGCAGTTTTCACTTTTCTTTCAAATATTTAATTTAACATATTTTAAGTCTAAAAACTTTTTCTAAATAAGTTCATATTAATTTATTCAAATCAATTAATATTCTGTTAACACATTTGCTGTATTCGAAAACCAACAAGCCGTTTGAATTAAATAGGAAAATCTCCCGGCAATTTGTAGGTATTTACTTTTGATAACCACGTTACTGTTCCATATTGGAGGTAGGGACTCCTTTAATCAAACCATAAAGTTTGTAGGACATTTTTTCATAATGTTAATAATTTTGTAAAGATTTAATAAAAAAAACCCCATAGCTAGTAATCCATTTTATAGAATATTCAAGAGGACATATCTTTCCCTGCAACGAGGTATGAGAGTTGAGAAGATATTAGCTTCCACAATTGAGAATTTTCGTTAGAGTAAAAGTTGGGCGTCTTATCAAAAAAAAAGCCGAAAAATTAGCTTGATATTCATTAATAGTATAAATAGTAGAATTGTGTTTCAGTTCTAGAATCTTCTTTAAAGTGGTGATTACGAATTAATCACACATTTTCAATAAGACATAAATTATTGAGGCGACACTTATCAACATTTATTTGATATTAATCATATCATGACATTGAGTCGCCAACAAAATCTATTGTTACGGATAAGATTAGGATATCGTTGATAAACTTGAGTGTAATTTGAGTATTAACAGTGTAAATTAAAATCCAAAATTTTCAGTAGTGATAAAGACAAGAGTTAATTGTCTCAATTCTTGAAGAAACTTACTCGAGTTTTTGTTTCAATTGAAAACAAATATGAATAAATATATGATGAATACATTTATGTCTCTTATTGTAATAATGAAAGCCCGATATTGTAGTTTAACGGTTCTTACACTCACATTTTGCCAAACATATTATTTTCGAAGCGATAACCCTCATTTTTATAGTTTGATAATTAGAAATAGACAAATCAGTAAAAAAAAGGTAATAAGAAAGATTATGGAAGAAAATAACATTCTGTTATGCTTACAATGGCATATGAAACTATGCCATTGTATGCACAACAAGTTTCGAGTATGTCAAGTACGTACACTTGTATCTAAAACGGATTGAAATTGGAAAGACCGAGTCCACTAATACTTCACATTACGCTTTTAATTCACTTGGTAGTCTGTTTTATTTTTGATTTGATAACATTGATCACATAAATCCAAAACGCCAATATAAAATATTATTGATAATACCAACGGATCCTAAGTATTTGGTTAAGGGCTACTTTAAAGTAATAAAGACATAAATCCTGGGTCATAAAAAAGTGGTCGTAGTAGTCTTTGTTTAATACATTTAAGCCCAACCTTAGCAATTAAAGATAAAATGGATATCAGTCTTCAATCAGAATGAGATAATAATATTATTGTAGGTAGAAGAGAATGGATTTAAAAGACTGAATAATTAAATGAATACGTAACAGGCGAGTCAGGAGACAAAGATCAATAGTAAAAATATTTCTGATACATTGAATTTTTGTCTATATTCATGTCTTTATAATTAACATTATGCTTTGAATTCATTTAATTTTATATTATATAGTATTGACATTTTTTTTTCATATACTAAGAATTAACATAATACACACATAAGTGTACTAAGTCACTATATCACTCCCTTTCAGAGACAGTCAAGGGCGATAATAGTCGGTTAATAGAACGCGTCGTCCTAATGAAGTACGAAGTAACAAATAGTCTTCGTAGTTGAAACGTGTCATAGTCCTCCAAGACAAAGGGATGATCCTCCGATCAGGGAATGTGATCATGCCTGGTAGACCACTGATGTTGGGATGTTGGACCTATGCTAATCGGCGCGAGAACTTCTATTGCCCGATGCAGGATTGGTAGTTTTTTCGTTTAGTACATTACTCCGTAGTTCAGTGTTTCTGAAGTAGATGGCGCTGTAGTATGTTTCTATTAAGCTGTATGTGGTAGTCGCCACTCAGGCAAAATTTACAATATATTAATTAATTATTTATACCAAAATATCGTATCGTAATTATTCATCCAAATGTGGTAAATCGGGCTTGGAGGGGTGCCTTGAGAGAGGCCTATGTCCAGCAGTGTACTGCAACGGGCTCATGTTGTTAATGATTCATTCTAAAGTTGCGTCTTAGAACCATTTTTTAGTGTTAAGTTGGCCTGAAAATTTTGATTTCCTTAGAAGCTAATATAAATTTGAACATGATATAGTTTATGTGTAGTCTTCTTCTTGTCTTTTACATCATTAGTCAGTGTTTTTTCCTATAATCCATTATGAATATTGTTGACATGTCTGTAGATCTAGCAGTAGGTCCTGTCAGAACCACTTATCCTGACATGACAAATATTGCTGGTTATGTACGGTCACTTACGGTATATTTAGAAATATAAGAATGTGTTTATTGGTGGTTGAAACAGGTTTAGTAAAAAAAAACAAAAAAATTGGTATGATTGGAGATCAGACAACCATTTGTGAGAAACGTCAAGTTATAGTTTACTAAATTTTATAATACACTTCAATAGCCCATTAAGATAATCAGCTCAACTTAAACTCAACTCAATCAACAAAGAATATATTACAGAGGAATTTTATCTTCGCCCTTTTTTACATACCAATTCTAAATTGAAATAATAATATGCTATTATTAGTTACATCAGTATGTTTGTTTGTTTGTTTGTAAACGGCGTCTGCAAGTATGGTATTTAATTTTTAAACAATGTTCATTTCATTTTTATTTATGTTATGACTTGATTTCTGGCAGAAAGATGTATTTCACAGCATCATCCTTATCGCGTTAATTTCAATGGATTCTTTCCAGGAGCGGGTATGGAGTATCTTGCCGATTTTGATATTCATGGGATCCGCATTCCTTCTAACTGGCCTCTGCTTTACACTGCCGGAGACTAAGGGTTTACCAATGCCACAAACTAGGGCTGATGGTGAAAAAATCATCAATGAACACACTTTATGCGGGTTAGTATTCGTAGCCTTAGTATGCTTCGAATATCCATTATGTTTGTTGATATTTAATATTTCGTGTGGGGAATCTAAGCAGATGAATTTATAATAAAGAGTGACACCGGTCCGTGGCTATCGGAAGATTCGATTAAGGAAAAAAAAATGGAGAACAAGGGCAAGTACTGTAAAGAGAAGAAAAACTTAAAATAGTCTCCATGCCAATCTATCTAGCTAGCGTGATATAGGCTTTCTTTCTAAGAAAGAGGCTTATATCCAACAGATATCTTGTAAAACTTATTGACTATGTGACAATTTATTTATTTAAAAACAAACTAGGCATTGAGCTCAAGATCTTAGTGCAATAAAACTTTTTCTCCAAGTAGTAGAGAGCTGCCTTGTTGATCTAGTGGTTATCATAAGCAACTGCAGATCAAGAGGTCTCGGGTTCGATTCGGGTTTGACTACTGTTGGATTTTTCTTCCAAAAAGTTCTTAATAGCAGCCCGGAGTATGAAAGATGGCGGTGTTTCCCGTTAGTGCCTCGGAGAGCACTTTAAGCCGTCGGTCCACGGTTATCATTAACATCTACGTCAATCGTTATTGGGAAATCAGTGCTCTCAAATATACTGACAACTGGTTCAACATTCGAATTTAGTTCACCCTCAGGATTGCGAAGGTCCGTTGCCAGTCGCTCCGTGTAAAAACTGATATTCAGGTAAAGCCTGTTAAACTAGTAGCCGATCCCAAATGTTGGGAATAATAAAGGCTAGGAAGATGAGTAGAAAGCTGTCTTCCTCTTCCGTTTTGTCCATTTGCCAAGTGTTATGGTACCAAAGAGAAATGAAGAGTTTACTCTTATAGTCGTTGAAATAAACACACCTTTACTAAAGTGACTACACTACCGTTCACTAAATCGTTAATCACTGAACATTCATGTACTACAGTGTTAATTAAAACATTTATATTGTCACTTTAATCTTCTAATCTTTATAAGAAATTTCTTTTTTTTTTTTTTTCTTTTTAAAAAGACAACTCCCGCATTAGGAATATACATTCCTGTGTCGCGGGGATCTTTACAAACATACATGAAACGGACACAAAGTACACCCAGACTTAGAACAACAATTTACGGATCACACAAAGTGTTGTCCCATGTAGGATTTGAACCCACAACACTTGGCGCAGTAGGAAGTGGTGTGGCGACCACTGAAACCACTAGGCCAACCGTGTAGTCAAGAAATTAACCAGTAAATATATTGTCTGTAAACTGCAAGTGTGTTTTGAACTCTTTTTATTTTAACAGGTCTAAAAAGAGGAATACCACACCTACGGTACCTTGAAATTCAAGACGAACTGTGTCTTCATGGGCGATGAGACGACATAAACATATATTTATTTACATTTAATGTAAATTATACTTGCAAACCAATATTGAAATTATTTAATATTTAGTTAGTAAGTATTATGTAGTATTTAGTTACTAAATCAGGTACATCATTGAAATCAAATGAAGCGAAATGTAAAGAATTTTTTAGAACAAGACTAGTTAACGACCAACTCTGGAGTCCTGTTCCACCGGTTACTGATAAGTCGAATAGCTTATCTGTTAGATAATTTGACACTATTTATATAGAAGATACATACACACACGCAAATTGTCTGCCTAATAAGCTATGCAAAACTTATCTGTAACTGGTGAAACAAAGCCTAAATAAAATTAAGTTATAGTACTGTATGATTGAATCCTTCTAGTTCAAATTTTAATACAGCTTCTTTGTTGACGAAAAAGCTAGTATTGTATAATGGATAAGATTATTATTAAAATATGAAAATTATTTCATTAGGTATCAATTGTTTTCTTTAGTAAATTAATTTGATCATTTTTAAAAAAATTACTCCAAACTATAATCAAAAATAATGATTATGATAAAATACATTTAAATAATATATACAAGCATTGCTTGTTTAAAGAGTACGTAAAACTGTCGGTCCTGTGCCTGATCTCTCCCTGATCGCGTCGGTTAACCGTCCCATCGGATTATGAAAGACAGGGAACAGAGAGTGCACCTGTGTATACGCACATTCTTGTGCACATATCTCCTGCGTAGTTGGCTGGTCTCCGTTGAGACTGGCCGCAGTGGCCTTAATCGGCTTGGAGGAGAACATTAGGTATTAATTGTGTTTGGTATTACAGTTTCTGCCTAGTTTCAGGTCAGACGGCTGTCTTTGATTATTGTAAAGTGTTTTTGTAGGTTATAAAATTCATATTTCTGTATCATCAAAGTTACAAATATTTTGTACAATATAATTATTTGATATTCTCATTTAGGATGAATTTTTGAAACTGTCAAATCTCCTTCTTGAAAGGTGATCTTAATTTTATTAATGATAAACTAAACTAAGTATGTTATAGTTTTACACGTTCACTATAAGATGATAAAGGCATAGGCCTATTTGAAATGTTATGTTTATCCTAAGATAAAAGAAACATGAATTTCATTTTAAAGTTATAGTTGAGCTTTGTTATTGATGAGTGCGTTTGACATTACTGCAATCGACTGCATGGTACAGTGGTTTAAACGATCACCTCGGTTCTTTCTACTGCGACGAGTGTTGCGCGCTCAAACCGCACATGTTCGTTGTAAGTTTGGTTCCCTATGTTTGGTTGTTCGTTGTGTTCGTTTCATGTATGTTAATAAAGTCCCAAGGCGTAGGCGTGTGTGACATTTTGTTTAAAAATATATGAAAATAGGTGGTCTGAATATTAATTTTAAAAGTATTTGAGAACTAATCTTAAGAGTTTTATTAGAATACATCTGAAAAATTTTCTTTCTAATTAGAGAACCATGCCCAGAAAGGTCTGGTTATATTGATGATATCAGTCAGATCTCTAAAATAAACAGATGAGTAATATATATATCAATGTATATGTACCGTGGGAGAGCCACGCTTCGGCACGAATGAAGTGGTTCGACCAGTGATACCACGGCCCCACAGAAAACCGGTGCGAAACAGTGCTCGTGCTGTGTTTCACGAATGAGTGAGGATACTGAAGGTCCATACCCCAACCCTCCTCCCATCTGCCAAAGGCTGGCAACGCACTTATGACGCCTCTGGTAATTTGGGTGTAAATGGGCGGCGTTAATCGGTTGTCATCGGGTGATACATTAGTTCGTTTGCCCGCTATTCCATAAAAAAATATTGAGAGGTGTACTACAATATCAAGATACGATAAGAACAGTAATACAAGATATAACATAGTTATAAGTAAATACTGAGGTATGTACAAAATTAGAATAAAATGGTCGCAAATTTATAAGTTGTATGTCATATCGAAAAAGGCTGTTGGTATTAATGATGTCATACAAAAAATAATACGAGAAAATTCTTTTGTATGTAATTTTTTTTAAATTCCGAACTCTATTGATGTAATCAGCATACGTTTCTAAGTAAACAATCACTGAAAACATAATAATAAAAATGTTTATGATAATTATTTTGTTTTGTATATGCCCCAACTCCCTTTAGGCAAAATTTATCAAAAAGATCCTCGAACCAATAGGACACTGAAAGGAGAAAGTTCTATTTAATAAAAAAATCACAAAAAATGTGGTTAAACTCTTGATAATAAGTGTGTCTAATATTTCTTTCAACTTTTTTTTTAATTGCATGTGTAAAACCTTCATTTAACGCACAGATTAACGTAAAATTACAGCATGCGTGCTGTTGTGTTTCGTTGGTCAGTGCGAGACCGGAGGCCCAATGATGCAGGAGCATCACTAGACCGCCATAGTGTGGTCACCATGCTGCGTTATTGCATAGTCTGCACGGGCAATGAGTATGGTGACCACCATTTTTTGATTCTGCGTATTCGTTCCATTTGGCAGAGGAGAGCCATTTTGGCAGGGCCATACATAAAAAAAATTAAAAATCTCTTTGCCCATTTCTCTCTTGTTGACTAATGGTTGCCAAAATGTTTTTTTTTCTTTTTTCCAAATGGTTTACAATATTTTAACTTGTAAACTGATTTTTCAAAGTTATTTTAAACTCAATTATGCCCGCGACTCCGCCCGCGTATGTGTCGGTTATCGCGTTAAATAGTAGCATATGTATTGTTTTGATGTATAAGCTATATTACTGTAAAGTTTCATACAAATCCGTTCAGTAGTTTTTACTTGAAAGAGTAACAAACATCCATACATACAAACTTTCGCGTTTATAATATTAATGGGATTAGCTGACCCGGCGAACTTCGTACCGCCATATTCATGTTCGTGAAAATTTTCTGAATTACCGAAAAACTTAGTTTAGTATGCTCGTGTTAACTTCCGGCAGAGCCGCAGTGTATACGACTAAGCAAACAAAGAAAATATAACACCTCCGGTTTTCTTTTTCTTTTTTTTTACAAACCTTACCCTGACTATAACAAACAAATAAAAAAAAATCAGAAACAAGAATCATCCAATTTGGTGCGGTGGATCGAAAGCTATGCGCATACATAATTTTTTGTGATTTCATAGTATTCATGTTTAAATAAAAAAATGGGTGTTATGAAAATTTACAACATTAACGAACAATACGAGCTATCAAGATTTGGGTATATTTTTACATTTCAGTTTATAAATATTTTGAAATTAATATATGAAGCTTAAGAATTTGTAATTTATAAAAATCCTTTATTATCTAGAATTTTTGCCAAATATTTATAGGTTCAACTTGCCTTGCCATACTGATGTTTCAAACATCAGTTAGCCTAATCATATCAGATCTAAATCAGCCATTTTCGTTCAGTAAGAAATTCTGCTTACTTCAGGAAGTACGGATCGTATCTTACTTTGAAACAAGTAAGTACCGTGACGTATAGTTAATTACTAATGGCAAATGAACGGTCTTCAAAAAAATTGATTAGGTACCAAATTGTCTATTTTGGTGTTGCGACGGATGTACGCTTTAATTTCCATAGAGAATCAGGTTAACTTTAATTTAGGTGACTGTATTTGATGTATATTTTAAGCCTTGTTTGTAATTATTGAGATAATGAGATAAATTACAAGGAGGGTAGCTATGCAAAAAAAGAAAGTTTTACTTCAAAGTTCTTATCTATGAAGAAATCTAACAGGAATGTTGTATCAAATTATCGCCATCCAATGCTGAAAGAAGGTCTCCCCCAAGGAGCACCATCTGTCCCAGTCTTAGGCAATCAGCATACATCAACTGCCAGCCACTTTCTTCAAATTATCAGTCTATCGTGCCACAGGGCATCCCACACTACGTTTGCCTAATCGAGGTCTCCATTCTAACACATTTCAACTCCAGCGACCAAGGCTCCAATAGGAATGGACAGCATAAATTGTGAGTGTATCTCACTAACCATACGGTGTTGTCTCATGATGGAACAATTAGCACGTTTTCGTTCCAGTAGAGCCAATGAGATAAATGATACTATTATTTCAGTCCCAGAAATCCCATCACCGTCTAAACAATGAGATTAATAGGACAAACAGCGCTTATTTTAAACCGTGGCGTGGGGTACTTTAGTAGCAAAGGATAATTATTACATATTAAATTTATTATACTGCCATAATGTTATTTTTGATGGCGTATCTTAAGAGAGGTCGACGTGTAGCAGTGAAAAAGATTATAGTGACAATAACATTCGCGTGTTTTTCTTTAACATTATTTTCCATATGATTAATATGTGAACTTTTTGTGTATAGTACCTACACAAAAAAGTTAATAGGAATAAATAAATTCATAATAATAGCATTTTAAAAGCGGAAAACTAACAGACCAGCTAAATGCCTACTGTTAGGAGTAATTTGTGTTTTACATAATATAAATAATACATTGATTGTGATTAAAGTATATAACTAGATACATAGGATCATCTATTTCAAACACTTCATTCTGTTGTTTGTTTATAATGACATCTTTACTAATTTATAGAGCTGAAAACTTTGATTGAATTAGAAAAATTCTTTCAGAGTTAAATAGTCCAGTGGTTGAGGTAGGCTATATATAATCACGCTATGGCCAAAAGGAGTGGACAGTCAGTAGAAAAAATTCGCAAACGGTATAAAATTATTCCTTTTAAGAGCTTTAATTGTGCTGTGTAAATGGTTAGTTTCCCAAAAAGTTCGCGACTGCATATGTCAGTCCTTTAAGTTTGGCTCACTATAATCTTTCCCACTGTGCGACAGTTTGATTATGATAAATCATTTTTGACTTATTTGTGAGGTGATAGATTAACAATACGGAATATCGCCACCCTTATTCATCCTGCAGGTGTCATAAGAGCTGATTAAGAGAAGAAATACGCAGAACAACTACACCAAAAAGGGAAGTAAAGCTTGACAAAAGCCATACACCAAAGTATCTGGCTAGCGTGACATAGTAGGAAAAAATCTCATTTTTAAGGAGAAATTTTGTGGATATTTTCACTGTCACCACCTCACCGGATTTGCGTTAAAGTGATATGTTGGAATCGAACCGGCCCATACGGAGTCAAGTCAAGTGTAAGTGTACACAGGTATAAGGAACTCAAACATATTGCCGTGGACAGCCACACTGTTGAGTAATATGTTGTATAAAGAGAAATGACGAGAAGCACTTGAGTCTTGACTCAGGGACATGGTAGACGAAATAATATTATTTAAAAAAAAAAACCCCAAACTAAGAGTGAGAATACTCGCCCGACCTTAGACCTATTACTAGTTTTGGTAGCTAGAATCTTAAACTCGTTACCAAAGAAAACTAAAATTTTAGAAACTGCGTTTTAAAAAGTTTAGACCTTTTTATTTGCCTTGCCCTCCTTCCAGTTAGGATAAGCACCCGCGGAAATAGCGCAATCTATTTATATATTAAATAGTATTTTTGTGATTTTTTATCGATTTTTTGATCATTTATTTGATCGATATTATATTTTTATTCTTTGATCGATTGAAAAACGAAGGGTTTTACAATCGATCGCTAGCATTAGTTTTCAAAGGCCAATCACTCCGTCAGAGCCAGCACATGTGTGCACTAGCTTCCTTTCACGTTTACTGTGTTAGTGAAAGAATATAGATAACGTTAAATCAATTTAAATATACTTCCAAATGGTTTCATAGTCCAACAAACAATCACAGATTAATATCAATCTTTACGTGTCAGGAGCTTATCAGCACTTGGTGAGCATGATGTCTGGAAATTTACTACTAACCGTACGAGCAGCTTGCATGATAAGCACCTATATGAGCTGATAGGACAACGCCCTGACTGACACGTTTTAAAAGCATGCGAATTCTCTTCACAATCAAAAATAAAAAAAAAAATAAAGCTCTCTCTTCGGGTATATTTGAACTACTTCATTCATGATCTGGCTTGATTTTTTAAATATAGAATCTGTTTACGTGTGTGTGTGTGTTTGTTTCTGTTGACAACATTAAAACAAAGATAAGGAAAACTTAAAGCAAATCATATATTACCAAACTATCTGGCTAGGATGGCCACACAATTAACCAAAGCTTTATTTCTATTAAGAGGCCTACGTGGACTATGAAATGCTTTTGATGAATGATAATAAACTAGTTCAATTCTATTTTACCTTGGTACCTGCAACTCAAAGGAGTACATCGCCAGCGATACTTATGATCAAAACAAAAGAAGAATCTGCAAGTTCGCCATTTTGTATCATAGAAATCCCAGATCAACATATGTTTTCCTGAATCATTTCTAGAAGATTTCATAAATATAATACTATTCTTCGCTATCCACATGACAATATAGAGTTCTTGTAGTTATAAGTGTGATTCAAAATGCATTTTCTTTATTCTAACGGCAATGTGCACTGCTTTATTCCCCATTATATTAAGAAACCTCAGCCAACTACAAGGACCGCTTGACAACTCACCCAAACCCTTTATCCAATATGCTCATGCACTCAAATCCAATTAGAAGAATTAAGAGAGCCGATGTGCTGACTCACTAAGAGGAGATGGAGCAGGGGCTCTATCTCTCCAAATACACCTGATTATAGTCAAGACGACTAATTGCAGCTATAAAATAAATGAGGAAAAAAAAGGAATAATTGAGAATTTAGTAAAATTATTTGTAGTTGGATTTCGCGACAACTATTTACCGGTTATGATCTCATAATTACTAGTTAAGTAATACTTGATTTTTAAAAATCGTTCAAGTACGTGTTATTTACGTTAAACTATTATTTATTGATACTTATTTTAAACCCTACACTTTATATTCCGTTAGGTGACATGTTGAAATAAAAAAATACATACATTCTTTTCCTCCTTTACTTTAGCCTAATAAAGAGAAACTTGTCAATAACAAAATCACCGCACTCTATATTAAATCAATTATTTCAAAAATCGCAACCTTTACTTATTTCAATAGGCCGATATTTATCTAGGTATCGATTCAAGGTCAAAGATAACAGTATTTACCATTATTCGATTAGATAAATGAAAATTAAATATCATTATTATAATTCAAACACATAACTCGTGATAAAGAAAATATATGTCTGTACGTTACATTGTATACGCTTTTATACTCACCGTGAGAGAGAGGGAATTGAGTGATACCAATGTAAACCTCCTTTCTTAAGAGGTATCTATCTCTAGTAGTGGACTGTTAAAGGTTGTTTTGATATAATAATTTCCTTGTTTTCCCACAGAGTGAGTGAAGTTCCTTCGTTCCTTCTTCTAATTGTAGAAATTGGACTCTCATTAACAAAATTTTCAACAATCGCCTTAAATAGTTCATTGCTGGTCATATGCCTCTACGTAGATGTTGTATGAATGGAATATAATAAGAAACTTTTCATAGTAATAAAAAATCTTTATCTAATAAGTACATTTAAACAAGCAATTTTTATATATATAATCTGAAATTCGGAAACGGCTCCAACGATTTTATTAAAATATAGTATGCAGGAGGTTTCGGGGGCGAAAATTGAAAATACATTGAGTATTCGTAAACAATAACTCTACAAAATAAAATGGAATTAATAAAATTCATGAAATCTAACTACGATAGTTAAATTAAAAAAATCTCTCTCTTGATTCTATTCTAATAACAAACCTAAAGAAAGAAACTACTAGAATACAATCTACGAGATTCTAAACAGATGAGCTCAGAGGTGCCAGGTAGTATTCAACCAGCCTTCACAATTAAAAAAATAATTCCTTTTACGTGATACACATAATGATTATACCTAATTAAGAGTTTAACATCTAATCTCGTTGCCATTCTTATCACAATCAGGAAGTATTTTTTCCACGCAAATTATCTAAAAACTACTTGTAGAAGAGTTTTGGAAATTAATGATATTATTATGGGATAGTTTCATTAATAAGTCTAAGAAGTGGAATGAGGTTCTTGTTAGAATCCTGTCTAGCTGTGAGTAGATGTGACTAGTTAGGCGATTTCGATAACTACCCACGACAAATAAAAGTATGATGAGCAAGATTATTAACACTTAGCCGTTCATTTTAAAAATAAAACTCCTGTACTGTGAATTTATCCGGTGATGTGTAGAGTTTCATAAACAATCATAAAAACTTCACAGAAAAATAGCACTTGTTTGATTCACTGAGTATCCAAACTGGGTATATCTATGATAATTAGATTAGTTTGATGTTAACGAAAACAACATCAGTAGAGAGAGGTTGCTAAAACCATTAAGGTTTAGGCGGCCACCCCTCCCTCTTAACTTGCAGAGTTTGTGTTCTCAATAATTACATGGAATAATCCTTTGTGTGATCAACAATTTGCTTTCCTAATCTGGGTATTCTTTGTGTTCATTTCAGATATATTCATAAAGTTCCTTATGATATAATATTCCTAATGTAGGAGCTGTCTTTTCTAAACGGACCAGGTAACTTTGGTTCCCTGGTCCGTTTTTACATGGGAGCGGGAGTTTTCTTACAAACTCAACAGAGATTTACATGCTCATTTTACAAACAATTGTCTTGATCAGGACTGCCTCGTTGGTCTAGTCGTTAGTGTAAGCGATTGCAGATCAAGAGGTCTCGGGTTGGATTCCCGGGTCGGTCTGCTGGTGGGTTTTTCTTACAAGAACTTCTTAATAGTAGCCCGGAGTATGGGAGAGCGGTGTTCTCAGCCCGTGCCTCGGAGAGCACGTTAAGCCGTTGGTCCCGGTTGTCATGAACAGCTATGGCAATCGTTATTGGGAATGTCAGTGCCCTGAAATATATTGACAACTAATTCAATCTTCGAATTCAGTTCACGATTAGGGTTGCAGAAGTCAGATGCCAGTCGTTCTGTGTAAAAACTGGTATTCAGGTAAAACCGGTTGATCTAGTAGCCGACCCCAAATAATCTTGGAAATAATAAAGACTGGGAAGATGATGATGTCTTGATCAGGACTGGAATCAACCACTTATGTCTCAGAATTACGAGCCAGTCGACCAAAATCCCCGTATTGTCTACCGGCCAGTTATCATTAAAATCTGGATCATACACAATGCTGGTGCGATAACCAAAAAATGTATTAAACAGGTTTCAACTAGTTCTATATTCAACAAATGAATCACTATTTAATAATAATATTATCTTGACACGTAAAATAGAAAAGATAATGGATGGAATGCAGTCCGTATCAACGTCAATGGCGTGAAAAGACATTGTTTAATAAAATACGGATTTAGCTGTATCTAAACAAATCTTTAAGAGGTAAATTTTGTGAACTTGTGTGTGCAAGAAGTTATTTCAGTTATAAATAGCCATCTTATCAAGAATGGATAAAGATTATAGGACATTATTCTACGACGAATAACAGCAGAGTATCAATGAAAATATATATTTAGGATTTCGCGTTTACATATGGTATTTGTTGTAAAGCAGGACCCATTCACGATAAAATTATTTAAAACGTTACGGTATACCTTTGCGGAGCCTTTGGCATTGGATTCCTTTGCGGGCACCATTGTAGAAATCTATATAGTTTATGTCATTACCACGATTTCTTGAATACAAATACACATATATGTCAAAAACGGTCCAGCGGTTTGGACTGTAGGCAATGCCAAAGAAATGGACATACATATCGACTTACATGAAAACTCTAGAAAACAACAAAACTTTGTATTTTTTGCGGTATATTTTGAGGTAAGGTTACAGCATGCTAGTAGATCTCGGCATTCGGTGTTTGCATTTCAAATACTGTGCACGCTATTTCTTACAAACTATCTTATAAAATACTGGTGTATAAAATTTTGTGTGATATTATGTCTTTGAAGCAACTAAAAGAACATGTGCGTATGTTTTTTTCTTCTTTACCTGACACTGTTTTAATTATGGTTACTAACTTTTTCCAACAATAAAACAGTTTTTTTGTATTTTTGAAGTGAAAACTTCTTTACCGGCGTTGTGCACTTTTTTGTGATGGGTAAAAATGTTTAACTCGCCTCAGGACACGTGACCTGATCGAAAATTCTTAAGACGGAGGGAGAATATACCATAAATTGTCATGTTTGTGTACGATAGCGCAATAAATGAATATGGTATTTTACCACATAAATGATAGTACTTTTATACTGAAAATTAAAGCAAGTCGTGCAAAATTATTCCCTTACCATTCCAAAATATAAAAATTCACAACGTTAATATTCAAGTTTTCACTTCTGCCGGCACTCACGGTGTGCAACCCGTTTTTTTTTCATTTTAGTTTCTAAACAAGTGTCAAGTGACGTTAAATGACAGTGAAATACATATAGTAATAATAATTACTATGTTATAGTGTCACGGTACAGCTTCTGCCTAGTTTATGTACACACGACTGTGCGTGAGGTGTATTTAAAACCTATAAACGAACAGTTCTTGTAATAACAGCAGTACCTGGAAAACCGTTTCTTTTTGGTAAAATGTCAAAAAGAGATTCCTACCTAGACTTATTTATCGCCCACAAAATCCCTTGCATAAGCAATTTTATGCATATAAATTTCATGAAACTCCTTGGCAACGTCTCCAAGATAAAGTTTATTTATATACATACAATAATTGCTCGTTTAAGATATTAGATTACATACCTATTTGACTAAAGACTAAAGGCTCAGTTAATCATAAGCTCTTAAGACTGCATACGTAACTGAAAACAGTGACATAGCCTGAAACTAAAATTTTACTTTCAATCACTCTCTTTGTTAATTCCGTAATTAATGTTTTATTGTAAAAAAAACTTAGTCTTTTTGTATGGAGTAGGGGCAAACAAGCAGACATATCGCCTCATGGTAAGCGATTACCGCCGCCCATGGACACCTGTAACACCACAAGCGTCACAAGTGCGTTGCCGGCCTTGGGGAATGGGGAGGGGGATGAGGGGAAGGGTTGGATTATCGGCCTCCGGTATCCTCACTCACTCGGTGAAACACAGTGCAGGCGCTGTTTTAGACCGGCTTTCTGTGAGGCCATGATATCACTCCGGTCGAGCCGGCCCATGAATGCCGAAGCGTGGCTCTCCCACGGTACCAAAAGTAATCCAATCGTTAATAAAACTCTTTTTATATCTACACAACAAAAATTGTAAAAAATGTTATTTTGGTATGTGTACCATATATAAAAATAACATATTTTACCATTTCTGTCTGTCTGTTTCGGCTAATCTCTAGAACGGCTAGATTGATTTTGACGAGACTTTCACTGATAGATAGTTGATGATATAAGGAGTAATTCGGGCTGTTTTCTTAAGACTAACTTCACCTCGCGTGGTTACCCGCGGTTGATATCGTAGTGCGGGTAATACCGCTGGCCTTGGCTAGTTTATGGGGAGTTAAAATTTGTGAGGTTGTTGAGGATCTAATAAACAGGTTTTGAAATTTATTTCAAAAATAGAAAGTCACATTATTTTTCTATATACCAACCTAAATAATGATTACCGCGAAATCCGATGTACACTCGGGCGGAACCGCGGAAGACAATCTGGTGTCACATAATTTTGAATTCGATTTTTACCCATTTTAAAATGATCAAATCCATTGCCGAGGACCGATGACGATACAATAATTTAATGTAAAATCAACCAAAATATGTATTTAATAATTCCAAAGTCAATGTTGACGTGCAATAAGGATAGCCATGGCAGAAATAATAGCTTTAAATATTACTACCATAACACACACTGTTCATTGTTGATCGAAAATAAAAATTAAAAAAATCTTGATGAAAAAATTTTATGTGCCCCTTAATTGTTAATCAAACTAAAGAGCCCTAAAGTTATTAAAGAAAATGAATATCGTGAAAGAGTAACACACAGACAAACAGAGTTACTTTCAAATTGTTGGGAGAGCCAAGCTGCGGCACGAACGGGCCGGCTTGACCAGAATGATACCACGGCCTCACAGAAAACCGATGTGAAACAATACTTGTGCTGTATTTCACCTAGTGGGTGAGTCAACCCCTCCCCCTTATCCCCTCCCTATCCCCAAAGGCTGGCAACGCACTTGTGACGCCTCTGGTGGCGGCGGAAATCGCGTACCATCAGACGATATAGAGTTATAATAATATCAATACGCATTCAGAAAATCGTCTTCTTCTATAATAGCCATTTATTCGGTTGTCATGGCTGATTCGTAATACTATAAATTAGCGATGCTCTTTTCATGCTCTGGTCTTGTTTATGAATTTTAGTTATATAAGTATTTTAAGTTTAAATATGTACCTACTAGTGAATTAGTGAAGTTGACGAATAATTATATTCGGTATTACTCGTTTCTGTATTTCAATTTCTATTCTTCTTCTTCAGATTAGAAATTATTCCAAAGTCAGTAAGCCATCATAATATAGGTCACCATGCTTGGACGTGTTTGGACGTAACAAGTAAAGGAGCGTTTTTTCATCCACTAGGAAGATGCGGGTGGTCTATGGATAGTGATAGTTAATTTTAAACTGTTTTTATTTTAAACCTCTTCTAGCTGTAAAGTCGAGCTTATAAAAATATCTGTAAAGATCTACTTACAATTTAAATATCATTTAAAAGTTCACCTATCGCATCCAAATATTTTCAATACAATAACTGAACGCTAAAATTTACATACGATAATCATATGCAAACGAAACGGCTGAAGGGCAAACTAATAAAGGATTTTTCAACAAATATATAAACAAATTTCAAACACCTTTAGCTAATACCGTAACAGTAAATAGATACGAATTATTTGCTCAATTTCGCATTGATATTAACCTTGCCCGAGGTATCTACACAATGAAAGATACTTGGAATTATTTGCGTTTCTACGAAAAAGTCTACCTCGAACCGTGATAAATAAAAGCAACAAAAGGTTATACCTTCAATTATATATTTTTATGGTGTCTACCGTGTCTCATGGATACCTGTATCTCCAGACTGGAAGATAGCTTGCTAGAATTGTAATTCTACCCACAGTCTCTATGGGAGAAAGGTTTGTGCTTCAGTATCCTCAGTTACTCACTATATTACAAACTCCTCAAGATTTCTTTTGATTAATTTCGTTATGGGTTCCAAGAAAGTTAATTTTTTCCCTAGTTACATAACTCGGTGTGTTTGTAGGTCACTGCTTTTGGTGAACAGTAGAGAGATTGCGGGCGAGATAAGCCCCGATTGACAAAAACTCACTCAGTGACAGTTATGAAAGAATTTCAGAACACCGATTTTCCATGAGACCGTGGTATGGCTTTTGTTGAGCTGGCTGACTTGTCTCTAAGTATGACCGTCCTAAGGCTTTATATATCTGTTTTATTTCAGAATCTGACAGAAGAACTTAATAGTAACCTGCACAATGACAATGATGCTCTGGAGTCTGTATTATCCCATGTCGGAAGTATGGGACTATATCAGAAGCTGCTTTTCGTGGCCATGATGCCGTTTGGTATCTTCTTCGCCTTCACCTACTGTGTACAGATGTTCATAGTAGCCACACCGCAAAATCATTGGTGCAGGATTCCGGCACTGGCCAATTTGAGTATGGAGTTGAGGTAAGTGCAGGCGATGATGGACTAATATCAACTGCCATAGATTTAAATTTTAACCGACTACGAAAGAAGGAGGGTTATGTTTTTCGAATGTATGTATATGTCTTTGGCACGCCTTAGAGCCTAAACGGCTTGTCGTATTTTCATGTGAGTAATAGATTACCTGGAAGATCACTCCCTATTAAATGATCGTCAATATGGTTTCAGACCGAACCGGTCCACGGGTGATCTTTTAGCGTACGTCACACACCTTTGGGGTGAGGCTATTGACAGGCATGGGGAATCCTTAGCCATCAGCCTCGACATGGCCAAGGCTTTTGATAGGGTTTGGCACCGTTCGCTTCTCTCCAAGCTACCGGCTTTCGGTTTGCCCCCCAAACTCTGTAATTGGACTGCCGCGTTTCTGCACCAGCGCCGCATCAGAGTCCTTTGCGACG
>PKRV01000925.1:952484-999051 GCA_003709505.1 Hyphantria cunea
AGCTTAAACATAAAAAAAAATAGATTCGTCATAGTCGTGAGAGTGACATTGGGTTAATCAAAATAAAAATAAACAAAATTAAATATCATTGCATGTGGTATCAAAATAATGAATTTTAACGTTGATTACGAATATATACATAACTTATATGTGTTATTTAAAAAAAACTGAATTTAATAAAAATGACAGAAAAAATTTAGTGTTCAGCAGAATTTGAAACTGGAGATGCCTCTGCATGTCACAATATTTTACGACCAGTCTTCCACTGTTGAAGCTGTACGCTGATAGAATGCACAGCCGATATGAAAATATAATGAGGAAAGTGCGAACAATAAATGGATTTAAGTAAATGGTTTACGCACATTATGCATTTTAAATATATCTATAATCTATTGGTATAGAAAAGTTTGTATTACATGAGCATGCACTGTCTCTCCAATACATTTGATTCATCTTAAGGTTGCCAGAAAGAGATTGCTTTTGTCAATAAGGCCACCCTTTGTACACTAAATCACACATACTCTTGTAACTCAGTAATTTTATGGTGTGTAAATAAAGAGTTTTCTTGCTATCTACCTGTCTACAGGAAAAACTTATCAGCACCAGTGACCTCAACCGGCGAAATTGAACGCTGCATGACATTTGTTACAAACTGGACTTACGTCCTGGAGACTATGACCCCGCCGCCAGACAAAACACCGATGATCCCGTGCCAGTATGGATGGGAGTTTGAACGAATTGATATTCCGTATGAGACCATAGCTTCTGAGGTAAATTTAAAGCTGTCAATAAATAGCCTTGAACAGTAGCTTTCCAGTAGAAAATGGGCATAGGTCCGGTATACTATCCTAGCTAGACTGTAAAGCCATTGAAATTGGCAAAGAAAATATATTATATATTTGCATAATTTTGAATGGTTACCCGCGTTTGTAAAAGAAGATTGAGGCAACTTGCATGTCTTAATATATAACTATTTGTTCATGTTTACAGAGGGGTTGGGTGTGCGATTCTGCAAGTTATATACCGATTGCTCAGTCGATATTTTTTGCTGGGTCTTTATTTGGTGCTATCATTTTAGGATGGATAGCTGATCAGTATGGCAGAGTACCTGCTTTGATAGGTAACAAACTATGAAAACATGTTTTTATCATCATATTGTTGATTGATAACTGCTTAATTTTTAATATTTCTTGTATTTGTGTTTTCAGGAGCAAACTTAGTTGGTGGTATTGGTGGTGTGGCAACCATTTTCACTAGTGGCGTGTGGGATTTTATCTTCTGTAGATTTCTCGTCGGAATGGCTTACGATAACTGTTTTATGATGGTGTACATTTTAGGTAAACGCTGTCTAGAAAAATATTTAAAAATTTGACAACCCCAAATTAAAAAATATACATTTTCCCGGATGATAACACAAGTTTAATGTCGCAATGGTTATAGTAATCACTTCACTTCTATTTTATTTATATACAGGACAACAGTTTGTAGATGGTCAAATAGTTGTCCAAAGACAGTCTTAATGTTTTACTTAACGAAACCGTTAAGGCTTAATGAAAAATGAGTTGTGGCGCACGAGCATCAAGTATAAAAACTCTTTAACTCTACGCTTTTCCTATTCGAAATTTATTCAAGCAATTTATGCGTAAAAAGAACAGACAAACCTTGTGTGAATCTAATGTAAGTTGATATTCTTGTCCTCAGTTTTAGAATATGTGGGTACACAATACCGAACTTTGGTAGCAGCAATGTCGATCGCTTTGTATTTTGGTGCTGGCTCTATGGCGCTCCCATGGCTAGCGCTTTGGGCGAACGATTGGCGCTTATTAGTATGGATTACTTCGTTACCTATGTTTGTAGCCATACTAGCGCCATGGCTTCTACCTGAGAGCGCCAGGTAAGATAACAAGTTGATCTAAATTAGTTTCTACTATCACTTTTTGGTTTGGTTCATTGATTTTCACTCACATTTAACAACGAGTTTGAAATCATTAGTACCCCTATAAATAAATTAAAGTTTAAAAAAAATCCATTATGAATTTAAACTCATTTGTGGATTACATTCCATGAATTTGTAAAAGTGTTCAATCAAAAGTCTTACAGATAATTTGACATGGTCTTAAAATCATCAAAATTTATAAAAAAAAATTAAATTAAATCATCATCTTAAAATCTAAATGATCCATCCCGTAAGTTAGTTTAATTAGACTAAGGTTTTTATCATTAAATTATTTTTGACGTAGATGGTTGGCAAGTACCGGTCGCATCAACGAAGCTGTGAAAGTCCTAAGGAGATTCGAAATTATCAATGGAACAAAAATACCAGATAATGTGATGGGTGAATTCATAGTTAGTTTTACAACTTTTTAAAATACTTTTAGTCAAACATTCAAAACCCGTTACTATAACAATTATACTTCAATGGAAAAGTCAGAACCGACCATTACATTAGTAGTTTAGCGGTTGAAACAACAACAACAACAACCCATAATGTCCCACTGCTGGGCTCGGGTCTCCTCTCAGGAGAGGGTTAAGGCCATACATCTCCACGCTGGCCAAGAATACGTTGTGGCTACGTAAATCTTTTATAATATATAATAATAATAGTACTATTCGGCTCATAGAGCCAATATCTACGTGGCGCCAAAGGATGGAGAAGGATGGGCCCTCAAGGCAGCCTAATTGGCGACAGCGAACATCCGCCCTAACGAAAAGACACATTCCAGCCTTCGCGAGGAAGCACTCATTGCTAGTTTTTAATTTACTACATTATTTTTAAATGAAGCCAGCATTTTCCAGCAAATGCAAAACAACGCCTAATTGAACACAGTTATCATAAAAAGTATATAACTTTATTTTTAGGTATCTTCAAACACGGGGAAGAAAAAAGAATCATACACATCATTGTTCAAGAGTGTACCTCTTCGGAAGTCAATGATCTTGATGTTGTTATATTACATGGGAGGAACAGCTGTCTTTGATGGCTTGGTGCGACTTTCAGATTCTTTTGGACTAGACTTCTTCGTCACGTTTACGTTGACATCGGCTACTGAAATACCATCTGTGGCATTACTGGTAGTTGTTCTTGACAGGTACAATTAAAGACAATTTATGAAATTGTTTAGAAATTTATAAGTAAAACTAGCTGCCCAAGTAACCGTTGTTTTGTCATAAAAATAAAATATATAATTAGGGGTTAATAGTAGAGGGTTGAACATTTAGGGTTGTGAGTATTTTTAGTGTTGTATCATAAAAAAACAAAAAAAATATCCGAGAAATAAAAAATAAATTTTAACTTAATATTTAGGGAGATGTAAAATAGATGTTAACCGATTCTCAGATATAGCCGATATGCACACAAAATTTCATGAGAACCCGTTAAGCCGTTTCGGAGAAGTTTAGCTACAAACACCGCGACACGAGAATTTCATATATTAGATTTTGTGACACACAAGAACGAGCACATAAGTATATGCAAGAAGATTCTATTTTACATCGCCTACCCTTTTGCTGCGATAACGACCATACATGAATGTAAATTTTAATTTGAAAAATATGTGTAGGTGTTAATTAAGCCCCCGTCTTCTAAAAATCACTCTATGTATTTGTCTCACACCGTCTTCACAAATTCTTTGAAGAAATTGTGTCATTTTCGTTTTAGTTATATTTATATCATTTCAAAATGTTATTTTAGTGTAACGTATTGTAATAATTTAAATAAAGATATTTTTTTACAGGTGGGGCAGACGAAATCTTGGTGTCGGTCCTATGACCTTGACTGGTCTCTTAATACTCCTTGCATTATTTGTACCTAAAGGTAGGTTAAAAAACCAAAAGATTAGCATTAAAAAACTAGGTTGTTCAATACACCAAGTGCATTGAACAACCGAGTTTTTTGATGTTAACCTTTCATTCAAAAAATATGTTTATTAATATTTATATGTCATCTCTAATAATCATATTTTATTTATATGTTTATATTAATATTTATTTAATAAAAATCATCTTTGTATAGAGCGTCGTATAATTATGATTTAGTGTTGTGACAGATTTTTGTTTCCAATCAAACAGCTCGTGTGTTAAGGTTGTAGAAAATATACTTTCAAAGAGCCGCAACGCACTTCTGTCTCTTGAGTTGTAGACGTATAGACGTATAAACGGCGCTGGTCACTTAACATCAAGGAATTCAATTGCAAATTTGATAATAGAAAAAACAAAAGCTATTTCGGACATTGGATTGACTGATATTTTGGCCAGGTTGCAATGACTGAGGTTATAGGCTGACTTACTCAGTAAGCGTGACCGGCTTCATCAACGGGCACCCCCCGTGCGCGACACTAATAAATTTAGCCCTTAGACGATCCAGGATCCCAAAATTTGTTAAATTAGAGCAAATTTCTTATGCGATATAAAATACTGTAACGTACAATATCTTTTACATTTACGTGAACAGAGGAAAAGGTTACAAGGATTCTCTTAAAAATTTTTGCCCGCATGTTTGCCTATAGCATCCACCTGTGTCGTAGGACACTATGATAACATTGTATTGGTAGTTCAACGTTACATATTGCGAAAAATAATCACTGTAAATCTTTTATATTTCATCTTTATTATAAACTTCTACGTCGTCATCGAAGACTTTTATTTACACCTGCATACAACCCATAGGAGTCGTTAAAGCTGAGTTAGGGAGCGAAATTGACCAAAATAGTAAAGCGGGCAAGACATTCTTCCAAAGGGATGATCCAGCACTGGGAAAATAGAGGCTGATGACAATTTAATCCATTTTACCTAGCACTATATAATATTTTGTATTTTCCATTCTAATTTCAGGTGTCACTCAAGCAGCTTTGACGATAACAGCTCGATTTTTCCTGAATATGTCATATTGTGCATCAATTCAATGGGCAACAGAAATCTTGCCAACTTCTTTCAGAGCTTCAGGTTCATCTGTTCTGCACATGACCGGATACGTGGCTACTGCTGTGTCTCCTTTTATCATTTATTCGGTAAGAAATATCAAAGAATTTTATTGTATTAATATAGGCAACTGTAAAAGAGCCCTAATTATTCCGTGGGTGGCAAAAAGTAGCCTAAGAAAGCAAACTACACCAGCACTGCAAAGAGAACGAAAATTTAATGAAAACCCAATACAAACAGTTAAGTAGACCAAGCCTGGTATAGTAGGCCAAAAACTCCTTTCTAAGTAGAATTTTATATCCAGCGGTAGTCTATCGTAGCCTGATGACGATGATTATTATTTTAACTCTATAGTTATCTTCCTAGCCTTTATTATTCCAAAAGTTTTAGGTCAACTACTAGTTCAATCAGTTTTACCTGAATATCAGTTTTTACACGGAGCGGCTGGCATTGGACCTCCGCAACCTTGAGGGTGAACTGAATTCGAAGATCAAACTAGTTATCAGTATATTTGAGAGCACTGACATTCTAATGCCATAGATGTTCATGACAACTGGGAACGACGGCTAAACGAGGCACGGGCGAAAAACACTGCCATATTCCATACTCCGGGCTAGCAACCAGTTAAGAATTTCTTGTAAGAAGAAACCAAAGACAGTCCGACTCGGGAATCGAACCCAAAACTTCTTGATCTGCAGTCGCTTACCCGAATCACTAGATTCATGGGGCAGCATTTTAACTCTAATGATGCTTACAAATTAAAAATTTTAGGAACACATTTGGTCAAAGCTGCCTTTACTGGTTTTGGGTATTATATCGCTGATATCGGCTGGACTCAGTCTACTTCTACCTGAAACTCAGGGTAAACAGATGCCACAAACTGTGACTGACAGCGAAAATATT
Organism: Hyphantria cunea; assembly: GCA_003709505.1. NCBI lineage: Eukaryota > Metazoa > Arthropoda > Insecta > Lepidoptera > Erebidae > Hyphantria > Hyphantria cunea. Next base: position 958,305 of record PKRV01000925.1, read on the forward strand.
ATTATAGAAAATACATTATGCGGGTATGTATAGAAAATATAACAGATATGTTCAATATTATAGACAAAATACAGAGTTCAGAAAATCTCCCATATTTTAAAAATAATTTTATACGTTTTTCTAACCAATAATGCAAATACTTTCCGACCATCAAATCATATAATTTTACTTGAGTAATATATTACATGATAATATATAATAATCACATGGGCTTTTTTTTGTAAATATTGTTTCTCATTAAAGTCCATACTTTTCACGATGAAAATTGTATATGCAAACACCTGAAACTTATTTGATTTACACATAAAATTATGAATAATTTATTAAAATTAAAATAATGTGTAAATCAAATAAGTTTTTTGAACTGAGTGGCAATTTTTTTCTTCAAAAAATAACTACACCATTTTATATTTTCAGAAAACCAGAGATTGATTAAAACAGGATCACTACAAACAGTTCCTAAGCAAATATTTTAGTCAATATACGATGCTTTTTATGTTGTAAGTCGGAAAGGAATGATTTTAAGAAATTTCAGTCCTTGATAAAACAAAGGATGAACGCTTGTGTGGAAGTTCGTTATTATTAACCAACTTTAAAAGAAGAGATTTCAAATACGAATTGAGTATGGTTGGAGTGCTCGGATTGCCCAGCAACACTTAGTTCTCGTTATTATTAGAAAGATATTTTAGGGTCGACTGCTAGTTCAACCGGTTTTTTATGATTATCAGTTTTTCCACAGCACGAGTGACATCGGCGTCTGCAACCCTGATGGTTTACTAAATTCGAAGATTGGACTAGTTGTCAGTACATTTAGGGGCATTGACGTCCCAATAAAGATTGCCATGATAAGCGAGACCGATACGGCTTGATGTGCTCTCCGGCGCACGGACTTGAAACACCACCAAACTTCCAAAGTCCATGCTGTCATTAAGATTAATTTGTAAGAAAAACTCAACACCACATTGACGCGGTACCAGGAATCGAATTGTTACCTCTTGATTGGCAGTCGCATAAACTAACTGCTAGACTAACGAGGTAGTCAAACTCTTTAACCCACTGTTGTATCATAAAAATATTTTTCTTCTTCTGTTGCTGTTACTGCTTAGTCGTTTATCTTGGATTTTATCTTTATTAATAAAAATCAAATGCTTAGTGATAAGTGTAACGTTTTTATCACGTACTTGGGATTATTCTGTAAACCAAGTTAAGCTTCTGCTATTCTTTGATTAATGCCAGTTGTTTATGAGCATCACAAAAATTTCTAGGAATTTTATCTAAATCTCTTGTGTTAACATCACCAAGCACACTTCGAGTTATAGTCACTCTTCAGCCTCCATCCTCATGGAGGCTGACTATTAACGACCCCCGTTGGGCTTGAGGTATAATGACTGATGTGTCGCAACGAAACCAACAAACATCCACATAATGTGCTATCTTGTGCTAGAAATAGGAGAATTCCGGAAAGAACTGATCTTTTAAAACCTTCGGACTACGCTGCTTACTATTATTAGGTAAACAATACAATCACTAGGTACATCTATGACGAGTATGTCGGCATATATTGTTATAGCTGCAAGTTTTCATACAATAGTAAAATTAAATAAATAAATAAAAAAATAGTTAATAAAGACTGAACAAACAAACAAAACCCCCTTCTTTTTTAATTATTGCTTCCGATTATTTCCTTCAAAATATAGGTGTTAATCACGCACTCTTGAAAATGATCATTCGAATCTTTTCACTTAGGTTTTTATACTTTGTGGCAGAATAAAAGATCTCGCATAATATACATTATTCATTATTCTCTCTTTTACCCGACTTCCTCAAAACGAACGATACGAACGAAAGGAACGATAGTAACTTTGGCAGTCTATGCATGTTCGTAAGTTCCACAGTAGAGCCATAAGCACAGAACCAATTTTAATGAATCTGAAGATTTGTTATAATGGCCCGTGTCAGATAGTTTTTATACATTTTATCATAATAGTTACGTAGTCAGGTTAAAATTTTACACTTATTCTTGTTGACAGATCTGTACGTGTATATCGATTGTCGAACTATGAATATGTACTGTCAATCTACCTGTCCGCGAACTAGATTTGAGTCATTCTAATTATTATTTGCAATGAATGTATTTTTTAACGTATTTGATAACATTCCATTGATAAATTATTGAGCTACTTCATGTGGAGAGTACATGAAGTAGTCTTATCAAATCATTTATATTTTACTATCAGAGAGTTTTGACCTGTCCGGACTGTCACTTTGGGTGTCAGCAGATTAGACTTACAAGTAGGGTAGGTTCATGTTTACAAACTTTTATTTAACTTGTAATATTTCTATATTTTGTAGAGTTTTAGTTTGAGCTTATTTCGTTTTGTGTTGGTGTATATTTTGATACTGCATGATATAAGGATCAAATGATAGAGTTGGAAATTTAAGCTTGTTTAAAAATAATTGCGCTTTTTAAAGGTTTCGTTCTTGTTAATTCTAAATATTGTTTAATTAGTTACTGATAAATATTTTGTATTCACTTTATTCTGTAAGTAGTTATTATTCCAACCGAGCAATTTAGTGAAAAAACCCTATCATTGTAAGTTTTTATAGGATTAGCGGAGATTTAGATGTGCGCATTGACTTTGTTTTAGAATAATTATTTATACTTTTGATCTTCAATTATTATCATTACTAATTTGCTCAATAAACCCAATTATTATAGACAAGTTCTTGGCTGTTATTGTAAAATAAAATGATAACGATAGTGCTATCTGTCTTTTATAACAAATTAAAAGATAACATCTGCTTTTCGCCAAAAAAATATTATTATTAACAAGGTTGTCAGTGTCAGTAAGGCGAAAATCATTATAATATGGAATAAAGATATAATATTGAGCAGAGTACTGATTGCACAGTTTTTGGTCAACCAGAAACCGGGTCGCCGCCGCATCTATCAAGTCGATTATACCCAATTATAGTATTCGGGTTAAAAATATATATAAATAATTTATTTTGTATCACTCAGGGATATGACGTCAACGTCATGTTGTCAAGGGTTCAAACGAGATAATGCCATGTCCTTAAAGGTCCCGCCATAGTGTGCCTCACCATGCTGCGGCAGCGAGAGATCTCCTCCGATGACTGCAGTGAGGGCCCGACGTTGCGGCGCCCAAGCGAGGCACACCTCCAGCGTGTGCTGGGCCGAGTCCTCACTGCAGTCGCAGTGGTGGCAGGCGAGACTCAATTCCCTCCTGGCGACCGAGTGCAGGTACTTCCCGAAGCAACCGTGCCCAGAAAGCACCTGCGTCAGTCGGAAGGAAAAGGTCCCGTGCTGCCGCGCTGCACACTCGAAGATGGGCGGACCTCTTTGGGCGGAGGGCGAATGCCACTTTCCGCCCGGAATTCAGTCGCTAAACTTCGGCGAGTACTTTCGACTCCAAATCCCACAGGGGCGTACCTGCCAAGGCACACGCTGCCTCGGTCGACACCGTGCAGTATCCGCGTATGGCTCTGACCGCCAATATCCTCTGAGGCCGCCAGAGACACGCCTTATTCTGGTCGGTCAGAGCCGACATCCACACGAGCACATCACGGAGTTCTAACCTATTCCTATGACAACCCTTTACTGAGAGAAACAACGTCACTAAGGAACAGCCAGACACTGAGCTGATAATACAATATGTGTTTTATCATTTCCCATCTTGCTGTGTTATATTATCGTATATTGGTCAGAAAGTGTATAAAAAATCACGCAAACAAATTTATCATTTAATTACGAATCAGCAGTAGTTACGAACAGTCGCGTGTAGTTTAGTGTTTATATATAGTGCAGTGATTGTGAATCAAAAATGGGGGCTGAAAAAATTCAATTAGAAAATATAAACGTTAGTATTCTTTTACATGTTAAGTGTTATTATATTGGCGAAGACTTTGAATATAGCTAATGCATGAGTAAATACATGAAAATTGTATTTAAATATAAACTAAAATGCTAGTTTTTTTACGGACAGCAAAAAGTCTCTAGAATTATAAATGGTTCCTTATGAATGTTAAATATTAGTACATTTTCTTAATTTACAAGCCAAATTCTATATTTTTTTAATTTATAATACTAAAGAATGATCATATTTGTAAAACACTAGCAGCTTGCCCCGGCTTCGCACGGGTAGACATTGGTATTTACCCAAAAATATAAACATTACAAATTTTAACGCTTTTAGAACACTTCACCAAGTCTCGAAGTTTTTATACGGGTCCCTAACTTTTTTTCAAATGTAATATAGCCTATTTTACACGGGAATGATTTAGATTCCTAATGGTGAAATAAATTTTCAAGTCAGCTTACAAGTTTTGGAGCCTATTCAATGCACACAAAGAAATAATCGAATCTTTCCTCGTTATAATATTAGTATAGATAATATTTAATTTCCAAGAAACTTAGTTTAGAAAATAAGTTTATTACGAAGTTTATTATTGCTAAACTAACATGATATGTTAGTTTAGCAAATAAATGTACTGTGACGACACTTTTACTAAAGTTTTCAAATTGAAACATTTCTTGAGTTACCAATTCCATAGTAGAATCTTCTCTTAATATTAAAAAATTGTTTTTGCTACATGATGTAAATCCTGTTATTAAATGTAAGTATTGAGCTTCCAAATCTTAAGTTCGTAGACTAAGTTTTGCTTATCAAATTTTGGTTATCAAACCTGGAGCGAGAGCGTGTGCGTATATTTAAGTTTGACCTTTGCACATAGAAGACTACACTACCTGTACCCGTAATTTCGTTGACTATAATTTGATTTTCTTTTCTAAAATTATTTTTCAGTTTTTTGTTTATCAAATACGTTCCTAAAATTCTAGTGCATAAATTACTCAATAAATTATAAGTGTCATTTTTGGAATAGGAACTAGGGCGAACGATACATGTATTTTTAATATGTTTTTTAACAAAAACCGGTACGCGCCAAGTTGGCCACAAATGAAGCTACGAATAGGCATTATAAAATTCACCCTACGACTGCCAATATTATCCGTTATCTCAATAATGAAATAAAGTACTAAGAAGTATGAAATTAGATCCAATGTCTAAAAATGTTTACAATTTTCGTCTTTTAGAATATTCTTAATTTATGTTTAAACTTTTCTTTTTTTACCTCCAAAAAGTGTGATTATATATAATGAAGCTCTTACTGGTGAAGCCCAGACATCTACTGTAATTTCGGTATTCCTATGTCCCACAAAAAATGGGGTCTTTTTGAGCAAATAGATTTTCTTGATAGCTCCAAATACTAATACTGATAAATATATTGCTGCATGTTTATGGTAGTCGTATTCTGATGATAGCAGCACTTTGCGCTAACGCTATAAGTGTTTAGGTTTACCTGGAGGACCGTACTCAGAATCACATGCATACGAATTTTGAAATATTAATAAAGACCATTCAACGATTATAAATTACTTTATAATCCTGTATAACGAAGGAAATCTCTTTGACATTATGTAATTTTAAATTATTCTTGATAACTATTAACAATCATTTTTTGGCAAAATAGTTCCATTTTTAATTAAAAACGTTACTTGAAAATGGACTCATAATTTGACAATGAATCTGTTCAGAACCCTTAGTTGTATTTTCACCCCTTTACCGCGCAAAAGAACAAAGTTCATGAGTCTTTAGAAAAGAACTTTGGGAATAATTGTCATAACAGCGTTGTTCCCAAAAAATTATAACGAAAATTTATCTAGTAATTGTTAATGCTTCAAATTTTTTTTTGAAAAACAGCTGTCCCTAACACAAGTTCCTACAGACATAAGACTAAGCTAGTAAAAATTAATGATAAGACTTGCCAAGATTTGATTAAACTTGATTGATGACTTGATGGTGATAATTATTTTATATTATAGATTCTGATTTTTATGGTTGAATTTCTAAATGAAATGGACCTACACAGGAAAGTGATTGCACATTTAAAACTAAACATAACATTGTTCTACTCACGATTTGTCGTGACATATATTTGTAATGAAAAAATAAATATTACTTGCCAACTCTTAACGTGCCGTGTTGTGGCAAATTAAGAATATGAACGTAAGAGCCAACTAAAGGAGAAAAGTACGTATTACAATAGCACTAATAATAGACAGATAGAGCTGGGAATAACTGTCGGAAGTGCTCGTCGAAGGGCCACCTGCCGTCAAGGATCAGGTCTAGATACTTCATCTGGGCCCAAACTGGCACGAGGGCCGAGTTGACCAACCTGTAGGTGCCAGGCGGGCCAATGGAATAACAGGGCCTCCACATTATCCAGGGCCACCCGTAAACCCAGTGCCTCAAATCGCCCAACTACCAAAGAGACACCCTCGGTGGCCAGGCGTGCTGCCACTTAAATGTTTGCCTTTCAGGTTGACTAGCATATTATCAGCGTAGCAATTTACAATCAGCGCGGATCGCCGCCCCAGGACGCTCTTTCAGTCCTCGTACATGACGGCAGCCTCTAAATTGTCTTTCACTTGCCGCCTCAGGTACTCTGACACCCCGTGGTATTAGAGAGCTTCCCTGATGCAGCCAAAATTGCAGACTATTAAAAGCTTTGGCAATGTCCAACGATACCGCCAACAGCACGGCCCTTTGTGTATCATGCGCCTCTCAAAATCCGAATTGGGCGGCTGACAGCTCGGGACCAACCTCGCAGCGGTGCCGGACGTTGCGGGCAGAGAATACCCTCTCAAACAATTTGCCTGCCTCGTCCAGCAACACGATGGTCCTATAAGCCACGACCGAATCAGCAGGTCGTCCCGGCTACCTCAATAAGACCAGTTTCCCGCTCTTCCAACACCTCCCTGAGGCGGTCCGAGATACGATCGAGAGCTCGGGCAACATTCGGGCTAGTATGCCGTCCAGCCCGGGGACGGTGTTCTTGAAGCGGCTTTGCAGAACAGCCGCCCCTACCTCCGATTCTTTAACGTGATCTCTAGCGTTCACGAAACCGACGAGCAGCTTTGGACATCATCGACAGTGTGAGTCATCCAGGCCTGAGATGAACAGCTCGACGCACTTGAAAGACCTGGAGATCTTCATATCTCTGGTTGCAATAATGTTCCTCAGTAATTTCTCGGCGAAATTGTCCGCCGTCTTTGAGCCTTCAACCCCGATAAACACGAGAACTCAGGCGAGACGCAACCTGATGTCTATCATCCCGTAATAGGTGGTGAGACTGTCCCGGGCCTTTTGAAGACGGCAGCATAAGACAGTCCACCGTTACCCACTTCCAGGGAGACAATGACCATTACAGACGCGGTTTAAGGCGGCTGCAGTTTTCGTGGTTTGGTCTTATTTACCACCCTTGTTTCTTCCCACTACCTGCCAACCCTCATTAGAGGGGACAGGTGTTGAAGGGCCAGGTACAGGTGTTGGAGTGGGGAGCGGAAGAAATTCCACTCCAACCTTTTTAGCTGGTCAATGGTCCCCTGTCGTACCCTATGAGGAGCTGCAGGTGCTGCACCGGTGACACCGTCGCGTAGGACACGCGAACGAGAAGCGCTATTTGCGCTGATGCAATCTTTTGTCAATATGCTGCTAGCAGCGGCCAAACATTAGGGGGAGGAGGCAGCCTCACCTCCTGGCTGGCCATATTTCCTACTGGGACAAGGATTGGACCTGGAGCTACTAGGAGCTTGCTGCAACCCAGACGTGCCCTCTCGTTTAGGGCGATCCACCCGGAATTGGGTGAACTGAGCGCTGATCTCATCCATTTGTCCTATCAGTCAGTCGTTGGCCGCCTAGAGACGAGTCACGTCCCCTATGATGGTCTCTAGTTTCTAAGTTTTCTAGCTCAGTACCCCTTTATGCAAAACCCTACAATTACTTATCTGATCAGCATGTCATAGTAGGCCAAAACCTCCTTTCTAGGGAGAATACAGTTTTCGAGAAAAAACAGCAGTGAACTTTTGAAGACTGTTGATGTGATATTGCGACTTCTTTTTCATCGTTCAATTGCAAAATTTTACTTTAATTTTTGTATTTCATAATTTCATTAACCATTTAACATGTCTGTTTATAGGATACAACAGAAAAATTACACAAAGAAGAAGTAGAAGAAGATCACATAATAATTGACAAAGTATTATTCCATTTGGGGCACATGGGACTTTACCAGAAGTTACTGTTCATAGGAATGTTCCCTTTTGGTTGCTACATGACCTTCGTTTACCTCGTACAAATATTTATAACCGTCACACCTCAAAACCATTGGTGCAGAATACCTGAACTGGCTAATTTAAGCATGGAGTTAAGGTGAGTTTGAATGAGTTTTGTCAACGTTAGTACTTATACAAACAATACGTTTTGTTGCTTTCGAAGATCATGATGTTTAACATATATGCACCTTTTTTTAATCTTTGTTTATTTAGGTACATGTAATCACACATAAGACCATGTCAGCCCCATTGTACCCTTAACATAAATTGTACTCATCTCTAAATATCACTTAGCTATTTTAATACTGCAATATACACTAACAATGCCGCTTTGGACAGAGGGTTTATTAATACATGAAATACATGCCAAATCTTGAACTTAATTACCAAAGACTCTCGCGTGACTTTAGTTTTAACACATTGAGGGCATATTACGGTGGGCAGCGGACAATAGACGCTGGGATCATTTTTCATGAATAATATTTTCACATCATAATATGATATTTATGCAGGTCTATTAATAAAAACCTTTAACAAAAACTGTAGTACTTACGTAGTAAGCGTGTAATCAACCTAACGTTCGTCACATCCAGTTAGATAATTCTGTCTGCAACGTTACGTATGACACACAATTTTGAATGTAATCTAATTCTCATATTTCTACCATGTGCTTTCGCTATCATACAAAGTACCTATAAACATATCTAATCGCCCTCAACACGACCAAATTAAACATATTATGACATAACAGTGTCTACATGTTACACATGATAAATTGAAAAATGGTATTATAAGACCACCTGTTCAAAAGAAAGTGATGGTTCTTAAAATACAGCCGCTACGCGTAAAGTGGGGATTTCTTTTCTGACGTCCATTCATGGTTTGGGGTATCATCAGATAAGTCTTTTAATATATTGAGAAGTTTTTTTTTTGTTTCTGACAACTATTTACACGATATTTATTTTCAAAGACTTTTTATTGTTAAAACAGGCCGCGTCTCGACCCCCTCCCCTCCCCCACCTAAAAGTTTAACAACTGGCTAGAAAAAATCTGAAAAACGTTATGATATTTTAATGATAGTCATGTAATGAACTTTGAAGAAAAACTATAACGGATTAAATAACTTTGTTAGTCTTGGAGGTTATATCTTGTAAAATGCGCTTATTTGGTAAACTTCGTCCAAAAAACTAAATAATAGTAATGATATAGGATATTTAAAATAAAATTATAACAAATGGGTGACTACGGAACCCTGTCCTATACATAGCCCTACGTGTATTTGTTGGTCCCCTCTAGTTACTTTAAGGAACAAAACTGAGATACAACCTTATATTTGTGTCATATTTTATTCAACAGTAAGTTATCATGTATTTATATATCAATTTTCATTTTTACTAGACGAAACTTGTCAGCGCCACTCACTACCTCAGGTGACTTTGATCGCTGTATGACATTCGATACTAATTGGACTGAAGTATTGCAAACATTGCAGCCTCCGCCTCCTAATGCATCCTTGATACCGTGCCAGCATGGCTGGGAGTTTGAATTGAGCGATATACCATATCATACAATCTCTACAGAGGTGAGTTTTAATGTATACTGTTTTTTTTCTTTTGCAGTCTAAAATATGAATTTAAAAACCTTATGTGAACTATAAAGAAACCTTTTAAAACTGTTTTTTTTTATAAAAAAAAATACACCCATTACTAGCTTAGGTCATATAGTTTAAAAAGGTCACAATTTTATTTACTGCTTGATAAAGAAGATAACAGCCATGACTATACCTCTTTTTATGGAATAGGGGGCAAACGAGCAGATGTATTACATGTTGGTAAGCGATTATCGCCGTCCATGGGCAATCGCAAATTCAGAGGCATCACAAGTTCGTTGCCGGTCTTTGGGGGTTGGGGAGGGGGTAATGTGGATGGCGATGGGGGGAGTTAGGGTATGGGTCTCCGGTGTCCTTACTCACTCGGTGAAACATATCACTCCAGTCGAGCTGGGCTATCCGTGCTGAAGCGTGGCTACCGCACGGTAATTGTATTGATGCTGTGTATCTGTTCCGCATCGACAGTTTTTAAGACCAGTCTCAAGCTGGAGTATTTAGAGCATACTGAATATATCGATTCCAGTCTGAAATCAGAAACATGACCTTGACTTTTAGCTTTTTACTTGACTAATAAATTATGCCGACATCTGACATTCTTAATTATTTTTAACAGAGAGAATGGGTCTGTGACAGAGCAAGCTACGTGCCCCTAGCACAGTCACTATATTTTGTAGGCTCTGTGGTGGGAGGTTTATTATTTGGATGGATGGCTGACCGTTTTGGCAGAGTACCTGCCTTAGTAGGTATGTATTTGTTTATATTATTATTATGTTTAAAACAAAAAGCAAAGGATTTAATCCGTAAAAAACATGGCAAATAATAATCTGTATTACAATTTTTCCAGATTTTGGCTCTATCTATCACATCTTTATCATATTTATCGTTTAGTCTCATCTAAATGGTCTGTTGTTAAGTTAAAATTAAAATTTGAGTGCAACTAATGCAGTTTACTTTAGGAGTTATCAGTTGTAAATCTCTTTTTTAAATCGGTACAGTACAGTACAACAAAGTAACATTGACTGCACGGTTGGCCTTCTGGTTTAAACGGTCCCCTGCGCCAAATGTGTTCTGGGTTCAAATTCTACATGGGACAATATTTTATGTGATCCGCAAATTGTTGTTCTGAGTCTGGGTGTTCTATGTGTCTGTTTCATGTTTATTTGTAAAGTCCCTCGCGACACGGGATATATATTCCTAATGCGGGCATTGTCATTTTAAAAAAGAAAGTACGATTAATATGACTAAATATAAGCATCAGATTACATTCAATAACCGAAGTCTAAAAATTTCAGCCAAAAAGTTGCATTAATTTAAAATGTCCAGGGAAAGAATCTTCTAAACAATACAATATCAAATAAATTGTATCTTTTCATGTTTTTACTGTACTTTTGCAGGAATATATAAATGATATTTTAATAAAAAGCGTTACTATCACATATTTTGTCTTCATTTCAGGAAGCAACTTAATAGGTGGTATTGGTGGCATTGCAACTATTTTCACAACCGGCCTAGTTGATTTTATAGTGTGTAGATTCCTGGTTGGAATGGCGTATGACAACTGCTTCATGCTTATGTACATCTTAGGTAAGTCTTAAAAATCTTGTTACGGTATCATTATTTGATATCCAAAGCTTATATGTATGTTCAAGAAATATATCTGTGTTTTCTTCCTCTCTGCAATTGCGTGATCTACTTCAGATATTTCCTTTTGTTCTTTTAAAAAAATAAGCAGTGAATTTATTAGAATTTTATTTACTATTAGACCTTTTGGATACCTCATAAGTTTTTAGAACGTTGTTTATTTCTACTCCTCCTTTGCCTATGAGCCAAACCGGTCGCCCTGGTGGTGCCTCTCAAGTCGGTAGGTACCTAATTAATACACTTCCATACTAATAGTATACATTGTAAATTAGCTCTGTCTGTCTGTTAAGTATATACGGCTAAACCACTGCACAGATTTCAATTTTTAAACCACATCACATAATTATTCAGTGTATCTTTTAACCCGTTATAAGTTATAAATACATATGAAAGTTAACAATATACAGTTGTGCAAATAGGTTAACAGGATTAATTAAATTTAGTTGCTTTTATCATTTATGATAATAACATCAACTCCCAGTTCTGATTTACTCTGTTTTGAAGATGATACCTATAAAGGAAATGAGGCAAAGGATCTCCAAATGCTTTGTGAAAGCTAAAACGCTTAATATTCTCTACTGAAACATTGATCGCATCGAGAATATTTAGAAATGACTTACAAGGTTCCTGTGTTTTGTCTGAATATTCCAGTGATGACAATTCCAGTTCCACTTAGCAGAAATAATTGGTCTGTGCAAAAGACGTCATGTCCAGCCACTTGTAAATCGACGTCAATTAGGAGATTGTTATTTACTTTAATTTTTTTAAAATAAAACTGACAGTCGTTTTGCAAAAAATAAAATTGAATATTAGATCCAATCCACACATTTCTGTTCCCTTTTCCTCCTCTTACTTCAATAAGTTGTGCTGGAAGTATTATATTGATCCATTAAACACCAAAATCAATATTCAATGCAGTATGCTAAATCTTAAGTATTTTTAATTATTGCATTTTAAATTTCATTATTACCTATACTAATATTGTAAAGAGTTAAGGTTTCTAACTTTATAATATTGAAGGAGGTAGTCCTCGGAAGTACTGATCCGATCCTGATAATTGTTTCACTAACAGAAAGCGACGCTATTCAGATGTGATATAGGTCATATTTTATAATTACTGAACAAAAAATTCAGTTAAAAAGAATATTATCTGTAAATCAAATCAAAAAATTAACGAAGTGGACATGGGTCGACTAGTTTATTATATAGGTGAAGCGCCGTCTTGATTAGTGTTCCAGAACTTATTAATCTAATATGTTACAATTCGTGAAAACCATTAATTAGATTGCTGTTGCATATCAAACTACTCATTTTCTTTTTTGTAAGTTGTGAGTTTTGCAAACCGAAATAAATAAATAAAGTCGATATCTGAACTATACTCATCGTAATAAGATGGTGATAAACCCAAATACAACTAACACTCTTAGTTTTTATCAGGCGTTGTAATTAATACGAGATAGGTTTATTATTTTTCCAAGGAGTATACTGAGCTATTAAAATAAATATTTACCAACAACCTTCCTTAACCCTGCTAATTGTTTATTTATTTGTAGATAGTTATTTTTTGAAAAAAAAAATTTTAACCTCTGTGCTATATATCCTATTAATATCCTTATAGAGGAAAACGGGAGCATACTGAAAATCAAACCTTTTGTAATCATGTTGCAGGGAGCAAGCAAGCTCACTGCCATCTATCTGGGGTCTTTAGACCTTAAGAGTTTGATTGGGACGAGTTAGGTTTGGGAAATAGTAGGCAAGAGATATGGGCTATTTTATTGGCTTACTAGGATATTGGCGAATAGATAAAGTGGTGACAGTAATAAGGATATTAAATATATACAAATAGATAAGGTAATGACAGTTAAATCGGTCAGGGTCGCATACCCGAGACTCGAACGGGCTATTATTGGAATTTTAGATGAATTATAAACTTATAAAGTATTTTCAATTTTCAGTTCTCGAATATGTGGATCCTGAAGACCGCACTATGGTAGCCAGTTTAAGTTTGGCATTGTTCTATGGAACTTCCGTCACATTGCTTCCCTGGATTGCTTATTTCATCGCTGATTGGAGAATTTTATTATGGGTTACTTCGTTGCCTATGTTTTTAGTAATAGCAGGACCATGGCTCATTCCTGAGAGTATAAGGTAACATTTTTTTACCCACAAGAAGTTGTTATTAATTTTATTACTTACATTTTATATCGTTATCATCAATAATTCAGTTAAAAAGAATATAACTTATATCTCTTTTCCTTGTTGTCTTACTATTTTTTTTTCTGGAATTTGATTTCTTTGCCGAAACTAGATTTATTAAAAAATGGCAATATTATGTAACTATGACAATCTACACAGTATTTATTTCTTTAAATACATCCTCAAAAGTATTCATAAGTATAACATATAGAATTCTTACATATGTTCGTCGTTATCAGATGCCATATTCACCAGGCGCTTGACTGAATCTTAAGATCGCTTCATCATTATTAATAATAGATGAAGTTAGCCCCGAATCTGGTCAGTATTTTTAGAGTACATGGTGAAAAATAAGTTACATACTTATTTTTGCCATATGTACTCTGTAAACGAAACACAAAGTTGTCTTTTAAATTTATATCCAACAGGTAAAAGCTTGTTAGTGTAATTTATAGGAGAAGTTCATAAAACATTTACATTTGGAGCTTGACCACAAACATCCTTACTGAGTAATGTATGTTTCCAGGTGGCTGATTAGTAGGGGTAAGGTCAACGACGCTATAAAAGTTCTTAGGAGATTTGAAAGAGTCAACGATGTAAAAATCCCTAATGAGTTAATGGCTGAATTTATTGTAAGTAAACTCAAATTTAATATTGTTTTAATGTTATATCCGTTAATATAGCTACTTTTTAGCACTTGCTTTTTGCCAAATATAAGCGACAGAAAGTCTCAACATGACTTGAATTAGTAATTAGAAAATAATTACAGCCTCGGTGGCGCAGTGGTAGTGCATGCGACTGCTATGCTTGAGATTTCGGATTCGATTCCCGTGTCGAACTAAATGTTTGTATGATCTGCAAATATTTATTTCGGGATTCGGGTGTTTTCGTTTATAACTAGCTGAACCCCGTGGTATTGCCCGCGGTACAACCATAACCGCAGTTAACTTCAAATTCAAAGGTATCCTATGTCCATCTCCGGGTTCTAAGCTACCTCCCCACAAATTTTCATCCAAATATCCAAATCGGTTCAAAGCCGTTCTTGAGTTATAAATGGTGTAACTAACACGACTATATGTACTGTCTATATGTATATATTTACTGGCTATATGCATACATTTACACAAAAAGTATATGTTTATTTATATCAGTTGTCTAGTACCCATAACACAAGCTCTGCTTAGTTAGGGACTAGATAGCGTTGTGTGTTAGATGCCCGAAATACTTAAATAAGGGTCAAGAATTCCTATTTGTTTATCATGTTTCAGTGAAGGTTTTTAATTATATATTTTAAATAAAATAGTTTTTTTTCTTATCTCACTATTCTAATTTACTAACGTACTTTCTGTACAATACATAACGGAAATAAATAGTCCATTAATTAAGCGCGCAAATTCTTTCTGTAATAACGAAATAGTTTTAAAGCTCACTATTGAAAGTCAACGCAAATACCTTTGCATGCTGAATCCACATCTATCGTTTGATTTACAAATAAGTTATTCGAATTTATTTGAAATTTTGCAGATAACATCAAACAACAAAAAACTAGAACAGAAAGAGACACAGACTTTCCTCGATGTGTTCAAGAGTGGTCCTTTGCGTCTTGCCACAGTCTGCTTACTGGTTGCTTACACTGGATGCAACATGGTGGTCGATGGACTCATTCGTCTATCTGGCTCTTTCGGTCTAGACTTCTTCCTCACGTTCAGCCTTAACTCTGGGACAGAGATACCAGCTCTTATTTTACTAGTTTTCATCCTCGACAGGTATGCAAAGTATTTAAATATTAGTTACGCATCTTTTTACGAAGTATGGGTGGATAAATATAAAAAAGCCAAGAACTTGGCATGTAAGCATAAGCCACCAAATATATAATAAGTTGTGATGACAAATATAGTAAAGAGAACATAATATCATACAAATCACTACGAAAATACACATAAAAGAAGAACTAGGTAACGAAAGAGATTTCGGTAAAGGACACCATAAGATGTATTCGAATGTCAGGCATGCAAACTTTTGGTGATGCAGACCCATGCCTAAAAACATAAGTTTAGTCAAAGATTGTGTCCAGTAGAGCAGCATTATCAATAACAAAAAACAATTTTAAAATAATTCAGGTAGTCTCAGAGGTAAATGTTTTAAATAATTTGTGTTTTTAGATGGGGTAGAAGAAATCTCACTTGTGGATCTCTAATGATGTCTGGAATCTTCATAGTCATTGCTATGTTTATACAAAAAGGTAAGCTTTTTATATTATTGCGAGTAAAATAATCAAAAAAAAGTGCGTGCGTACAAAGTACACATGTCAGAAGTGAAACTTCTTAGCTCTCTCCCACCTCTCGCTCCATGGCACTGTGCGTGATACGACAATCGCTCTATCTCACTTTTTCTCTCGATCTTTCTCACTTGCTTGCTCCCTACTCTCACTCTATCGCTAGTTGCTTCATGCTACGTTCGCCCTGTCTTACTCTCTCTCAATCGGTCTCGATCGCTCTCTCTCTCTTTTTCGACACTTCCGTTCCATACTTGCGTGATGTTACATTTGTAAAATTTTTACCATCATGCGCCTACAGAAGTTTCACTTCAAAAATCTATATACATCTAAATTTTAGTTTAACATCTAGAATATTAACATGATTATTTATTTCTCAGGTGTTGGTCAAGCGGCACTGGTAATATTATCAAGATTCTTCATAAATATGGCTATTACGACTGTCACGCAATGGAACACAGAGATCTTCCCGACTCCCTTTAGAGCATCGGGGTCGTCTATCCTTCATCTTTGTGCCTACTTCGCAACTATATTAACACCTTTTATTGTTTACTCAGTAAGTTTTACTTCTAATAAAATGAGAAAATCCACCTAGACACTCTGCCGAATAACTCCGGCGCAAATGGCACCTTGCCTAGTTAGTTGCCTTGCCTGGTTACCAATAGCAACTATTAAATTTTTTTATAAATAAGACTTCACCAAGAGCATGATAAAGTCAAATTTATTTTTACCCGACTACGGCAAAGAAAAAAAGGGTTATGATTTCAACAGGCTATGTATGTTTTTATAGCTCATAGTTCCTCAACAACTTTTTAGAACCTGACAAATGAAGTATCGTTAGAAGCGTCTTGAACGTCGACTATATGACGTGTCTCTGAATCTAAGCAGTCTAGAAGTACTGTGTTAAATAATAAATTTGAGATAAAAATGCCGTGTTTGGTATCATTGAAAAGGGCGTTACTTGTACACTTTAAAAATTAATATTATTAGATGTACCCCTCCTTTACCAGTACATTATGCAGTGCGAACATATAAATTACACGGCGCTTGGCCATGCCAGCTCTCGTGCTATTCAGACAACGCTCGATAAGGACTTGTCTTATTAGGTCGTGGCATACGTCAGCCATATTTCGCCTAATAGTTTTAGTTCATTAGAAATATTTTTCTGTATCGTATTACTATTGATTTAATTATAAAAATAATAAATAGGATCTGAGGTTAGGCTATATCCAATTTTTTTTTTATTTATTCTCAATCCTGTTTTCTAAAAATATATTATTGGCATTTGCTCGTGATTTTATCCGTATTTATTCGATGATTGTGATATTTTTATAGTATGCTTATCTGAAGCATAAAGAACATGTTGTTTATAAGTGCCTTGGCTCATTACAAATTACTTTAAAATCTCCATAAGAAGCGATCGCTTTCAGAATCAGATAGATTAAGAAATCTTTCCAGCTCCTCTTATTTCTGAGACAGACAATTTATAACTCAGTTCGGTTTGTTAATTCATATATACTTTGCAAATAAATTAATATTACAAAGCTACCATAAACATTTTAAATAAAGAGAGGAAATAATAAAACCCAACTAGGACGAAAAATTACGTTGAAAAAATATAAAACAATATTTTCAGGTCACTGGATCCAATAATGTTGATCCACTACTATGCGTTAAAAAGTTCTGTTGGTAGACTGTTGTTGAATTTTAAGGCTCAATAAAGTCCATTCACTTAGATAGTTTCGATACACCCACACGCAATTGTGATTATTGTTGTGAAATACGAATATATGGCTTTTGATTTTGCTTTAAAAATACCTCACGTGCAACGGCGGCGTAATCAAAGCGACCGTATCTAAGCGAATAGACTATACCCGTAACGATAATCATGCATGTTTGTAAGGTAACTACGACCGAAATATGGCTCAACGTGCTCTTCGAATCTCTCAATGTCTTAGAAACCTCTCAGGATAATTTAACTTTTTTCATAATGCTAACCTAGTCGGTTTCCAATTAACCACGAACCCTTGTTTCGTAGTAGCCTTGATTATAAATTAACATATTACTTATTTTCAGGAACGCGTTTGGAGCCTCTTGCCGCTGTTGATTTTTGCTTTAATAGTGGTAGTCACAGCAGGCGTTAGTTTGTCATTGCCAGAGACTAAAGGGTTGCAACTGCCGCAGTCAGTTGCCGATGGCGAAAAAATTATTTTAGAACACTCACTTTGCGGGTTAGTAGATTTATTTTTATCTTGAAAGTGTTGTGTATTTGTTTACATTCTTTATTGCTTAGAAAACCTCCTTTTAAATCATTATCCTATCCAGTAGTATTATTATTATTTTTTGCATTATTTTATTTGACCCGATAATACATTCACAAAAGCCTTATTTATCTTTTTATATTACTAATTCTAAACGAATTCGTACTATAAATTGTAGTAGAGGATGACCTGACAACTCAGAGTTAATTATTCTTCTCAAGTCTTGAGAATTAGTAAAGTCAACGATACACAAAATATGTGAAGATGCGGAAACAAGAAATTTCTTTTGTAGTACTAATGAGTTCTGGCTTCTGATTATAAACTGTTGCCAGTTCCAAGACTCTTTAATTTACCCCAAAAATTGCTGTGAGTCATGTTTGGACATACTTGGTAAAGAGACCAAGTAGGTCCTGGTGCATGCCTTGACAGTGGCCCTATGGGTAGAACTATTGCCCAAAAATTTAGTCTTAATATTGAAAGTAACTCGAGAACACTTTATTTCAGAAAACCAGAAGACGGTGAAGAAGGCCCATACCAAACAGATGTCAGCAAACATCATTTAAATGACCATGCATGACGGGATTTTAAATGAATCAAAGAAAATCGTTTAGTCACTGTACCTGCATTACCACAAACTAATTATACTGTCAAAAATTATGTACTAAGTTTGTGTGTATTTGACAATACTGTTCGACACGTTTTTCTTCGTTTTGAAAATGAATTTCGAATGGGAACGAGAACAAGATATTATATTCTTGTTAGAGTATTAAAAACTAACTATTTGTATTATATTACTCTACAATTTTTTATACTTAAGAACCCCGATACTAGTATATACTGTTTTAATGTTTTTTTTTAAATTTTTGACTATCTTATTTGCTGGGCAATATACCGATATATATGGTCAAAAAAATAATTAAATATCCAAAAGGTATTTTTCCTTGCGTGTGTTTGTGATTAAAATTGACAGGAAGTATTTTCTTAGATTGAAAACTAGTGACGTGTTATACACATTGCTAGTAGAGTACATAGAGCAACGCGGTAGAGAGTAGCTATACGCAGGTGTTCCTATCTGTCAAATTATAAGCCCAAATGGGCCTACACGTTACACTGTCATGACATAGAATGTATTCATGTGTGTGTGAAATTGTGAATATTTTGGTTTTAGTTATTATTTGTGAGTTCGCATTGACAGGCGATTTTTATATGTGTGTCTATAAGGTGTATGTGAGAAGATTTCGCCCCATAAAAAATGACAGACTGCTTTGTATTAGAAAAATATACAATGGCTACTCCCCTCCGGTCTGCCAGCCTATTTTGCTCTATGAGTATTATTTTTGTTTATTTTTTTAATCTTTATTTAGGGAGTTTAGCCATAATTTTGACTATGTCGCTCCGAGTATTAGTTAAGTGTTAAGGTAATTAAATTGTAAGCTGTTGTTGTTTCTGAGGTGTATTAGTAGTTAGTGTAACCTGAGTGTGGCTTAGAGCCAAGACCAGGTCAACGAACTAGCCAGTATTCCACTGCCTCTTTTAAAATAATGTTATTTAGTTATAAATAGAAAAGACTATTTGTTATGTTTTTATTTAAATAAATAAAAAATCAGGTTTGAAACAATTTTATGATTAAAAAGAAATATATATGGTGTTGCTATATTATAATAGCAAATATATACTTTGTATATGTATTTTATTTGGTTTTTAAAACTTAATAAATTAAATGAATACTTATTGAGAAAAAATATTTTATTTCACAAGAGATTCAAGGAAGGTTACCTACGGAAATCCAAAGCTAAGACACACATCCATAAACCACGTTAATATATGCCTAAGTAATACACACATACTCGCAAGTAAACTATCCTGAACACTAAATCATACAAAACCATCGTGTTCATGACTCATCATCAAACTGGTGCAACCTACACTGGCGTTCCTCAAGGCGGAATTTTATCTCCTTTTATATTCTTTATTTTTATTAACCTCATTACTGATCACATGTATGCCGATGCCGGTGTTCGTATCACATGTATGGTTATGATCTGCAGCTGTATTCACAGGTAGAGGAGGTAGTGGAGGACATATCGCAAGCCACCGACAACATCTACAGGGACCTGGATACACAAAATCTTGGTCGATGAGATTCGGGCAGTCAGTTAACCATACTAAGTACCAAGCAATTTTAATTGTCCGCAAGAACATGGTGAACCGATTGGAAACTACGTCTGCCTCGCCGGTCATCTTCAACGCTTAGTCTTTAGTCATATCTTGGAGCGACGTAGTCAAGGATCTTGGCCTATTCATCGACTCAACGCTTGATTGGCGGTCCTATGTTACTCATTTGAGCCAAAAAGTAACAGGTAACCTGCGAACTTACTATACTCTACCGTCTTAAGAACTTCTTGCCCCCTAAAACGAAACTCTCACTCACACAGTCCCTCATTATCCCTCTAATCGACTACGGTGATGTGTGTTATTTCGACTCGAATGTAGACCTCCTTAATAAACTTGACCGTCTTCTTAATAACTGCATTCGATTCATATTCAATCTCCGCAAGTATGATCATGTGTCTACTTTCCGTACTAAATTGCAGTGGTTACCTATTCGCCAGCGCCGCAGTCAGAGAGCGTTTACCTATGGAGCGTATGGAGGATTTAAAAAATTGTATTTGGCTCTATAACTACTTTATGTAATGCAATCACAGCGATTCGGTTCTTTTTATCACCCCAGTCAATTTTAATTTTACAACATATTGGTCCGAAAATAATAAAACGCAATGAAGTATAAAAATGACAGATTTCAAATTCAAAAGTAATATTTTGTTTATTTTTTATTGTAACAGTATTTAGGGCCAGACTAAGTATACTCTCTCTTGTGGCCATATCACTCACACGTTTAAAATTTGCATAGGTACATGTGAAAAAATTCTCACAAGAAAATAACAATGCCTGAGATAATTCAGTTTTAAGTAAAAGAGACTCCACTAGATTAATAATGCCTGCATGTTGGAGTTTTTTTATTTCATTATACCTGTTATATAATGTGAATAAAAATTTTCATTAAAACACCCGAGTCAATTCGAGAATTGCCACTGTCTAAGTCTGAATTGAGAAAATGGCTAACACAGCACACTTTTTATGGCATTTACGAATTTTTCGGATTTAAAAGTTCAAAATCGGACTTGAATTTAGTTTTAAGTAAATTTATTTTAATGCATTTAAACAATAATACGTTTTTGCATGTAAGTTGTCATATAATATAATTTTAGTTTTACCATTTATAATTTTAAATCCTGAATTTTACCATATTTTTGCAGTAATTTTTTATTCTTATTTTATTATACACACACATACTGACACTAAAATGAACACGGGATGTGTTCGTTAATCCATCAATAAATCAACATTTATTAATCTACTAAATAAATCACAGGCTTACTATCGTGTCGTACGTGTTCTATCTGTATTGGCGTACGGTGCTGATACGGGGACACATACAGTGAGGTCGGTTCATAATCTAACATCGAAGTAATTGGTGTAGCTCAGTATTAAACGCAGAAGCTTGCGAAATAAAGACGCATCAACTAAAAGGGGCAGCTTCATGATGAGTGATGTTCCATATTGCAAAATTGGCAGTCCACAGATACACAACAATCGAATAAACTAAATGATTTAAAATAAGAATAATAAATAACGATAACAACTTCAAACTAAGAAGTTCCTAGGACACACATAGAGCAGATAGACAGGGGTAATAATGAGAAAGTACGGCCATCTCGGTAACAACTCGGTTATTTTGTGTTGCAGGTAGACAAACTTTCAGCAATCTTTTTCTTTTATAGGTAAATATAAATCTGAAAACGAAAAACACTGGCAACTTATTCCCGAAAATAAACATATTTAACTCCTCTTTTCTCTTCTCTCTCTCTCTCTCTTAATATTAACATATCAAACTTAAAATGACCATGATAGTCAAATCAAATTCCAATAAATCAATACCTTTCCTTACATTGTTATTCTTATCTGCTTTTCAAATCGTCCTACACACTTCCTATTTCCATACCAAATCCATAAAGTGCTTGGTTTTTTCCAATAGCCACTTTTAGTTTGGTGCATTCAGTTTTTTTTTCATATTCTCCACCATCAATTATTACATAATTATTTGTTCATAGTGCTGCTTGTAATGCTATAAACCATTTACTCAGCCAAGTTGTAATTATTTCACGTCGATTCTCTTTCCACACTTGCTTACGCCGGTATTCCTTTATATTATTGGCTGTCATTTTGCTTTGACCACGTGACTTGCGTTCAGAGACATCATTCTCATTCATTCGTTGGTATCTATTAACGCTTCCCTTTGTAGAATGCCACTTGTCTGGGGGGCATGTAACGTTTGAAGACTTTATTAGGCTTTTGTATGTCAGTGGGGCTAATATTAACTGTAGCACAATCAATGTGATATCAGTGTATGAATGTAATTTCGAAAAATATGGCATCAAATACTAGATAGTGACGGATACGGTAACCGATAGCACTAAGCTGATAATAATGTTATATATATATATTGTGTTTTATCAGTTTCCATCTCACTGTGTTAGCCCTATCGCGTATTGGTCAGTATATTATATGAAAATTAAATCAAAATAAAAAAAAACAAATAAATTTATAATTTATTTCTAATTAATCACGGTTATGTAAAGTTACGTAAATAGTGTTTCGTGTGTATTGATCTTAAAACGAAAATGGAGAGTGAAAAAATTAAATTAGAAAATCTGAATGTAAGTAGTACTTATATTTTCATGTTTTTTCTGTTATCTATGACCTACTAAAGTGGAAATCATGAGCAGAATCCAAGAGTCGTGATTATTATACTCATTGAGAATGCAGCATGGTGACCCACACTATGGCGGTCTATTGAGTTGTTTCTTCATCAATGAGCCTTCGGTCTCGCACTCACCAACGAAATCATTTATTTTTCGTATTATTATAAATCAATCAAAACATAAATGTATCTTGTAGAAGTTCAATTAAATAAAACCCAATTAAATACCACCACTTCTTGCGTTCATTATCAGACCATTATTACCAACTTCAATCTATTGTCATTTTTAATACAATATTTTATGAGCTTAAACAATGTATAACAATAAATATATTTCGGCTTTATAACTTTGCATCTCTCTCATCATTTGTTCAGTTGCACCTCTCTTTTTTTGTACAATATGAACCGGCTGAGCTGATTTCAGCAAGATTTTGAATATTCAGGATACGAACATAAAATTCAGACAGCACATTACCTTCTTTTTAAACGCTTTTTAGTAGTTTTACCTGCATGTTTGTATGTACATTTGTTTGTAACCGACTCATATGGACTCGATTTTGACGCACTTTTAACGGTCAAATTCCATTAAAACTTAGTAGACTTATCGAGGACCGGTGAAACTACAATGATTTGAAAAAAAAAACTAAAAAAAACACGCTTTCATATATAAACCAAACTTTTTACTGAAAGCACCCCAGGCTTTTTAGAATAGAATATTTTTTCCAATTATCACTATCCTTAATTTGAATTATTAACAAAATATTTTCTGATTTTTTGCTTTCAAGCGCCAAACTTTGAAGTGGTAAAGTAACTTACAGTAAACAATTTTTAGTTTTAGTTAGTTGATAATTTACAAGTACAACTAGCAAAGACGGTGTCTATACAAAAAGCAAAAGACCAGGCTCTGTGCTTATTCCTTGGAATAGGCTTATGTCCACCAATAAACTGCAACGGGCTGATAATGATTATAATAATGAAAGCTAATAACATAAAATTTATTTAAATGATCAATCATTAGCAAATATTTGTAGGATTTCATTAAACGTGGGAAAGCCACGCTTAACATACGGGCTGGCTCGATGGATCACCTCACTGAAATTTGTTGAATGACCTTTTTTGCATTTCACTGATCAAGTGTGGTGACTAGAGGCCCAGCTCTGTCTCGAAAACCCTAAGTGCATTGTCGAACTTTATGTACCTCATTCACTCGATGTAGGCAATTTTTCGTTCTTTCAATTACTTTAATTTTCTAATGGTAAGGAACCCTGCCACACCATTCAATCTCCATACCTGATGGAGGAACATACTTTGAGCACGGTAGATTAGACTATAATCATAAGATCTAACCGTAACTCCAAATCATCACCATCTTCAAATTCATAAACCCAAATTGCTAGAAGGAAAATGAAAAAATGTATCAAGAAATAATGGATTTGTCGGTCCTGTTGACCCCAGCTGCACAGTTAGAGGTCATTGGTTTCATTCCCATCCAGAATCAATAATTGTGTGATGACGATAATTATTTACTTTGTGTCTGAGTGTAATTTATCTATAGTAAATATATATTGAGGTATGAAAAAGGCATGTTTATCAGCAGTACAATAAGCAAAGTATATATCAATTATTAACCATTACTTTGTTACCGTAGATATTGTTTTTTTAATAATTTAATATTATATATAATTTTTTATAGGATGAGTCAGAAAAATTAAAGGCTGAGTCTGATCCCCTCAACGAAGACCTAATATTGGACACAGTGCTATCCTATTTGGGTCACATGGGCCTTTACCAGAAGCTGCTGTTTGTGGGGATGTTGCCTTTTGGTTGTTGCTTGACTTTCATCTACCTCGTACAAATATTTATAACCGTTACACCTCAAAACCATTGGTGCAGAGTACCTGAACTGGCTAATTTAACTATGGAGTTAAGGTGAGTTTCCACAAGATTATCAAACTAATACTTCTATTGTTATTATGTTTAATAAGTTAACAATGTATTTTCGTGTGATTAAGAATAGTTAGTCCTTGTCATTGTATGTAAAAAGATGCCCAGTATGTAATATTTTACCTAGTACAAGTTCAAAATTTCTTGGCGTGGTGACTGATTAAAAATGCGGAATGTCATTACCCCTGTTCATTACAGGGGCATCGTAAAAGGTGATTAATGAAAATTTAAAACCCATGCCAATGCGTCTGAACAGCGTAGCATAGGAGGAAACCTGCTGAGGAGAAACCTATGCCCTGAAATGAACTTTTAAAGGCTGTTGATGATGAATACAGAAGCAATTGAAGCAAAAGTATAATCAAAACACAGTACTTATGAGTACTATAAATATAAATATTTAATTTATTATACTATCAAGGTTTTGTTACCGTGGGAGAGCCACGTTTTGACACGACCGTAGTGATACCACGGCCTCGCAGAAAACCGGTGTGAAACAGTGTGAACAGTGTATCGTCGAGTGAGTGAGGATACCGGAGGCCTATACCCCAATCGCTCCCCCTATCCTCCTCCACATCCCCTTCCCATCAGGTGATACGTATCGTTTGCCCCCTATTATATAAAAAAAACAAGTAAACACAGAAGTTTATCATACCTTTTATATTATACTATTATATCAGCAATCAATGGAATGGTCATAGACTTAAATAACAGTATCAATACATTATGCATGCAAATAATTAATGCATTGTATTTATACTTAATATCAAATTATAAAATTTCTGTACTCTGCAATTAAATGTTCCATAAATTTTCAGAATATCGATGTAGACTATATTTTAAAATAAGAGTTATAGAATCAACAAAAACTTCATTAGGCGTTGTGCTCTTTTTTATGATAGGTAAAAAATGATAAACTCGCGTAAGGACATGTGACCTGATCGAAAATTCATAACTCGCCAAAAAATTACCCTGTTATTTAATTGAAACCTGATATCACATTGTGTTCAATATCTCCAACTTAGATATCTATGTGTATAAAAATAAATTCCTACTTCCTCCTTCGTGATAACGCGTGAACAGATAGACCGATTTCCCTAATCAATTTTTTTAGATAGCTCATTGATCGAGGAAGTTTTGATCAAACGTAAGTTAAATGATGCAATAAGCGGATTTACATAATCATACTAATAACAATTACGAAATAGCGGTTTTATTCTTGATAAATCCATATCAGCGGAAAGCAAGTAATCTATACATTTATTTACTTGCCCTGACTTCCGATTCACTAATTTTATCTGTGATTATTTTTACATAGAAATTCTATATTTTAAAAATAATAATTCAGAAATAACCTATCACAGACTATAATTGTAAAAGGTGCTTAAAGTAATAAAATATGCCGGACAACATCACTGCGAACATATAGAAAACTTGATAGAAAACCATCTTTGTTACTATTAATGTGCATAAAGAATGAATAAAAAAAACTTGATACAAATTCTGTACCAATCCTTCTGGCCAGCGTGGTAGATATAGTAGGCTAAAACTTCCTAAAGCTAAAAGATACCATTTTTAGCAGTGGATTTATTGAAAACCGGTGATGATAACACTATAATTAAGGTAGTGAGTTTCGATAACTGCATTCACTCGGTGAAATACAAACAAAAATATTGCTGAACCTAACCGAAACCAAGTGGGTTTCCATTAGGCTTAAGTGAATTGCCAAAAAGTTTTTCATAGAGTTACATATATATTTACTGGTAACGGTAATCACTTAGCTGGCAACTTATTAATATAAATAAAGCTTATCTATCAATTATCGTTTATTACAGACGAAACCTGTCCGCACCGATCACAGCCTCGGGGGAATTTGATCGCTGCATGACATTCGATGTTAATTGGACACATGTATTGCAAACGTTGCTACCTCCACCGCCTAGCACACCTTTGGTACCGTGTCGTCATGGCTGGGAGTTTGATTTGAGCGATATACCGTATCATACTATCTCTACTGAGGTGAATCTAGCGATATTTGAGACTTCTTTCTCGTCACTACACACTCGTATATCACAACACATACAACACACAATTATCACCAACCTATAACAGTCCACTGATTACAGTACATTAATCTCTTCAATTGCGAGTTACTGAGTTCAATCCTTAGCTTTTCGCATCTAGTTTCCGTCAGCCGTCTTGGGTAGATCGCCATTAATATAGTCAGCGATAAAATACGATTAAGTTAATCCTCTACACTTTTAGTAAAAATATTAACATAGACATATTTGTAAAAGGGAATTTATAGACTTCAGTAAAAGATTAGTTAAATGCGATGATATATTAATCAATTAAGAAATAGAATTTTAATAAAACTAGAATTGAATTTTGACGTACAAAAATTATAATATTTAATAAACATTCTAACTTTATCAATAAATATGTCCAAAATATTCATTTATTAGGTCCTGTTAAGTTTTTACTATTAGGATGCATTTTTTTCTAATCCGTATCTTTATATACTGTGATTAACAGAGGGAATGGGTGTGTGATAGAGCAAGCTATGTGCCACTGGCACAGTCGCTATATTTCGTCGGCGCCGTAGTCGGAGGTATACTGTTTGGATGGATGGCTGACCGTTTTGGCCGAGTACCTGCTTTAATGGGTTCGTATATATTTCAATAATATCACAGCAACAGCCTCCAAAAGTCTACTACTGGACATAAGTCTCTTCTTGGCAGGTTTTCGCCTACAATACCACTCTAGCCAAAGCTTGTTTCAAGTTTTACTGGTTTTTAGTGATGTTGTCGTACGTACTTTGCTCCTCTAGTCGCCTCTTACGATACCCACAATAGAATAAGTGTGGTGATACTCCGAGTTGTTAATCTGTCACTACATGGAAAGGAGTATACAAGAAAAAAGTATGTGTACTTATGTACACGCGTTAGAAGTTACACTTCTTTGGCGTGACAAGATGAAAATTTTAAAAACTAAAATGTTGCCTATAGCTAACTTCAGGGTGTCGGTTTTACGTGACGGTGTGCGAGCGCGAATCGTAAAAATTTACTCTCATTATTTTTCCCTAACGCGCCAAAAGATGTATAACTTATATATAAGACTGCAGATGCCTTGAATACGTTTAACGAGGAGAGGTATGATCTAGAACGCAATACTTTAGTGACTGCATTTTTTAATGGAAAACGTGAGCAGATTCCAAGAGTAGAGATCATAGCGAATTCAGATAATGCAGCAATGTAGCATGGTGATACACATTATGGCAACCTATTGATATTTTTCTATATTATTGGGTCTTCGATCTCAAACAGCGTTAGCAGTTGCAGGTGTCGATAGACGGTGACTTTATAACCTGACCCATATATCATAAAGTAACAAAACAACCGCTTAATTAAAAGTGTCATCGCCATAATGCATACTTTTTTTCCAGGAACTAACTTGGTTGCTGGTATTGGTGGCATTGCAACTATATTTACAAGCGGCCTAGTTGATTTTATAGTGTGTAGATTCCTGGTTGGAATGGCTTTTGATAATTGTTTTATGATTATGTATATATTAGGTAAGTCTAATTAAAATACAACTGCTATTGATTTTATACTCCGCACGCCATTCTCCTATTCGTAAACTTAAAGTCATCTCACGAATTTTGACAATTATTCATAATACTTTCGAACAACCATTAGACTACTAGTAGTTAGTGACCTTGACTGCTAAGTCACAGGTGGTGCGATTGTTCAGGAGTAGACTAAAAATCCAGGGATTTCGAGTCATGTAGGCGTCACACGCGAGAGGCGATAGAAGACCATTCGATTCTTGCTGGAATATCCATCACGAATCGACCGATACCAGTAGAGCGCAGCCGAGGTTTTTTCACACACACCCTCGCTCCAAATTTGTACGTAGTGTTGCAATCACAACTATTTAAGGCTATCTTTTGCTGCGATAACTAAAAATACCAGTATTGAAAACTACATGTTGCATTTAAAACTACGATCTACATTTTACTGTAACGGAACATGCATTTAGTAAAAAAATGGTTATTTTATTATTATAAACAGACACTCCAATTCGATCGTCACGGCACGAATGGCGTTATGCAATCATATTGGTTGGTAAGGGGTTCAGTGCGGGATTGTTAGACCGATTGTATATTCGAATATTTTCCAACAGAACATCACCAACATCACCAAATACCATTCAGGGTAGATTAGCCAATACACAAACATTAACCAAGCGGAGCAGTAGTTGATATTGCAAATCAGTCTTTCTACGGTATCAAATTATTTAGTACTTAAAATTTCAGACAAAAAGAAACATGTCATATTTCTAAATATATCACCCGTAGATAACATAAAGCATTGGTAACTGAAAATATTAATAGCACTATTTATCAGGCAAAATAATTCGGACATGACTTATTTATTAGCCTTTATCAGGTGTTATATACAAGACATGATCCAGTTATTAGCTTTTATCGGCTATCAGATTAAGGCATGAAAGTGAATATTAATTTTTTTACTGAAAATTCAGGGAAGGTGTTTTCCAGTTTATGGTAAGTTATGGTAATTATGTAGTGGCTACTTTTTCACTTAACTTTATACAACTTCAATAGTCATAAATCACAAAAACCCAGGTTTCGTCTGTGCTCATCAACACCAAAAATCGTTACATCTTTACATGTGTTCTTTGACAAATATCTCAGGTTCTTTTTCTCTCTCATAACTCTCGCATATTCCGCATATAAGAAGCCGTATATAAAGCCGCTATTTTTACTTGGTCGTTCAGTACTTAAACACTAAAATGAAGTGGGAACATATCGAATGTTCCCACTTCATTTTAGTGTTTAAGTAACTGATGTGCAATAAAAAATATTCTAGTCTCTTCCCCTTTTTTTTTTACGTGGTGAAATGCATTTACGCACTTCCCTCCCTCCCCCCGCCCCGCGGGGACAGAGGGTTCGCTTTGTGTGGGACTCCTGACTGGATCGTCAGACTACCCACTAAACCACCACGGCGTGCCACTCTGCGCCTGACACGGGAGAGATCCGGGGACCGCTTTTTTACGCCATCCGGACCCCTCCCAGCGCCTGCCCGCACTGATGCGGGCCTCTTCCCCTGTCGTGACCATGCACTGCATTATGGGGACTCTACAAACATACAAAAAAAGGACACAAAGAACACCCAGAATCATTACTACAATTTGTGGATCACTTCAAGTGTTATTCCAAGTAGGATTTAAACCTTCAACACTTATCGCAGTAGAAAGTGGCGTGGCGACTTCTTAAACTACGCCATTCAAGCAGTCAAAAAATCTAAAATTAACTTCTAAACACAAAATATAAAATATTAAGTTTAACCAATATTTTCTTACATTATGTTTCCCTATAACTTGTTCTTTGATAGAAATGTATCTCAATTTCAGTTCTTGAATATGTGGGGCCTCAATACCGGACTATGGTAGCCAGTTTAAGCCTCGCATTGTTCTATGGAGTTTCAGTCACAATGCTTCCTTGGTTCGCATATCTTATTGCGGACTGGAGAATATTGGCGTGGGTTACTTCGCTGCCCATGTTTTTAGTATTATTGGCGCCGTGGCTCATTCCTGAGAGCACAAGGTATAATTTAGTTTTAAAACTTTTTATTACTATCTAAAACATCAAAACATTATGCAGAAGCATAGTCGTCAATAGGCCGTTATAGTTTGGGTCACCATGTTATTGCATTGTTGCAATGTCTGTATTCGCAATGAGTGTGGTGACCACTACTCTTTCCATCAGGCAGAGTAGAATCTCTTTGGCAGACTCATATACATTCATAAAAATCACAAATAGGCCTGCTGCGATCATTAAATGGCCTCATAGAAAATGGGTTTTAAGCAGTTTTTTCGTTGCTCGTCACCGAGTGAAAAGATTAACAGAGTCCAAACCCATCCCGTTTAATTTATCAAGCGATTACAAATAATGGCAACACACTTGAGCCTCTTGAACTGTGGTGATAAATATTTACTATCAAGTATCTTGCTGATGCTTGCTTGCTGAAACACATGAATATAGTCGAGTAATTAAATAATTCATCAATCATCATTAAAAGCCTTTAGCAGTCCATTGGTGGACACAGGCCTGCCCTTAGATAGTAGGTTTTGGCCTATTGTAGTAGAAAGTAGGCCAAAACCTTTCTTCTACGCTGTCCAGTGGATATAGTGTCTGTTTCAAGTTTTACTTCTCTTTGTAGTGATGATGTCCTGAGAAGTTTGCTCCTTTATTCGCCTCTGACGACACCGATACTGTTAGTGGAGGTGGTATTCCGACACCACATGGAAAAATGAATGACATAGTTACTCTTGTGTATTTCAGATGGTTAATTGGCAGAGGTAAGGTCAATGAAGCCGTTAAGGTTCTTAGAAGATTTGAAAAAATCAATAAAGCAAAAATCCCAGATGATGTAATGGACGAGTTCATTGTAAGTATTTTTAAGCTTATAATAATTGCCTTTTTATAAAGCTACCAATCGTCATCGTCATTATATATATTGATTGTTTAGTCAGCACATACGCTCTGTAACTTAATACTTAATACATTAAAATATCATTGAATAAAATATGATTTTATAGATTAGGAATGTTTAGTCTGAAGATCGTGGATTTAATTTCAAACCGAGTAAATCATTCTAGGTATCATAAACACAATTATTTATTCTATACCGGGTAGTATTTATCTGTAATATTCATTATTATTTATTTATTTAATGTTCATCAGCAGTCTAGTCACAATATTATAGGTTCTACATAATTTGAGATCAGATGTTTTATGTGAAACGTTTTGTATTGGATGTTACTGTTTTACATAGCATATTCGTCAAATTCATCAGTAACCCATAATGTCCCACTGCTGGGCTCAGGTATCCTCTCAAGATAGGGTTAAAGCCATACGTGTCACCATGCTGGCCGAGTGCGGGTTGGG
Organism: Hyphantria cunea; assembly: GCA_003709505.1. Classification (NCBI taxonomy): domain Eukaryota; kingdom Metazoa; phylum Arthropoda; class Insecta; order Lepidoptera; family Erebidae; genus Hyphantria; species Hyphantria cunea. The sequence continues at coordinate 990,220 of PKRV01000925.1, forward strand.
GACTAGCAAGACAACGTGCCTACGTAATTTTTCCCTTAGAGGTTTTTAAGCCTCCTAAAGGCCTTCACATAAGCTTCATGACTGTTATCTTGTGATAACAATCGGGAGCGACTGTTTAATGACGAAGACGCTCATGGTAACATACTACCAGCGGTCATCCATTCACCGCGACGTCGTTGCTTACCCTTGGTCATTGTTTCTAATCACCGAGTGCAACTGAGTGCATCTTAGTCAAATTAATCAAATATAAAAATGATTGATAGTGAATTGCCTAATTTGAAAATTATCATTTTTTCAGATAACTTCAAACAAGGAAAAATTAAACGAAAAACAATCTTTCCTTAATGTTTTCAAAAGTGGTCCGTTACGTTTTGTGACAATTGGCCTGTTGATAGCCTTCACTGGATGCAATATGGTATTTGATGGACTAATACGTCTATCTGGTTCTTTTGGTTTGGATTTCTTCGTCACTTTCAGTCTTAACTCTGGGACTGAGGTACCAGCTCTTATCCTACTAGTTTTTATTCTTGACAGGTATGAACAATATATTAAAATAGTCGTGCATCTACTTGCATACACATACACACACACACACACACACACACATACTAACACACAAAACATAATATGGTATCATAAAAAAATCAATGATCTTGATCTGTTATAGTTATATAACCACCGCAACGTAATTTACACTAATTACGTTGCGGCGGCTAATTACCTACTTGTTTGTATGTAACACTGAAACTAAAAGCATGACCGTGAGAAATTGGTAACAATAAGATATAGCTATACGAATATTTTACGGAAAACAACTTTGTCCTTGGTAATTGAACTCCTAAAACTGTATTTCTATTAGTATGTGAATATGTTACTCACACAATAATAAAAACAGAATTATATATTTTTATTTTTTTAGATGGGGTAGAAGAAATCTCACTTGCGGATCACTGACCCTGTCTGGACTCTTTTTAGTAACGGCCATGTTTGTACCTAAAGGTATGATTTTAGAAGAAGTTCATGATGTAGCCAAAGTTTATCTTAGCATCCAGCAAAAAGCTGTTTCATAGAAATTGTAAGACTCTGACTACAATTTGTTATTTCGCAGGCATTCCACAAGCCACTCTGGTAATTTTGGCCAGATTTTGTATTAACATGTCGATTACAACCGTCACGCAATGGAACACAGAAATTTTCCCAACACCATTCAGAGCATCAGGCTCGTCTGTCCTTCATCTTTTTGCGTTCTTTGCCACTATGTTGACACCCTTCATCGTTTACTCAGTAAGTGTATTAATTCTAATAACGAAATCTAGCATTGTGTATTTTCCAGGACTTCAATACAGATACGTGCAGATAGTAGTAAACGGAATGAACTTTAAACTATGTAACATGGAGAGTAATTGTAAAATGTAAATTTTCACTTGTATCAAAACGTTGCGTTATCTAAATCTGGATTCATCCAGAAGTAGTGTCAGATTCTAGCTGCTAATTTAAAGGTTTGATTCCCATCCAGGACTTATATTGGTCGATAGGCTCGATTATTTGATTGTTTTAAGAAATACACAAGTATGTTTATGTATGAGCAGTTTACAAAGTACAGACTCAATCTAATTAAAAATTCGACGACTATGTGCGAGGTTTACGAATTTATCATCATTATTTTCAGGAACGCGTTTGGAGTTTGTTGCCGCTACTAATATTTGCCGCAATAGTATTCATTACAGCGAGTGTGAGTTTGACACTGCCAGAGACCACAGGACTGCAACTGCCGCAGACTGTGGCAGATGGTGAAAAAATTATCATAGAACACTCACTATGCGGGTTAGATGGCATTTCGTTTTGTGACTGTTTATATTTATATGTGTATTTAAATTACGATAAAGGAAAAACGACATAATCAGGAAGCTCTTTTTTTTATAGGCGCCTCAATAGGTGGAACTGTAAAGGTTTACAGTTCACAATCATCGTTTGGAAAACTTTGCATTAGAAATCCTTGTGCTGTTTAAGGTTTTTTTTATGGAATAGGGGGCAAACGAGAAGACGTATCGCCTGATTACCATAACCGCCGCCCATGGACACCCGCAACACCGGAGGCATCATAAGTGCGTTGCCGGCTTTTGCGATGGGGAGGGAGAAGGGGGAGACTTATGGGCCTCCGGTATTTCCGCTCGGTGAAACACAGCACAGGCACTGTTTCACAGCAATTAACTATGAGGCCGTGGTATTACTACTGTCGAGCCGGCCTATTCGTGCCGAAGTGTGGCTCTCCCACGGTAAAGGTTTCTTACTGCCGATTAAATTTGTTTCTAGTACTTAGATATGAACAAAGACTTTCGTTTAACAGTGGACGGTGATAGGTTGATATCTAATAACATTATTTCACTCTCTCATAGACTCACTATATAGCATATACCCGTAATTTAATGAAACACAGCTAGGATAGTTGATGATACTGCTGCAATATAATGTTCTTACAGATGGAATTTAACTTAAATTCTATTGTATATATATTGTAATGTCATGGTTTAGTAGACATAGCAATACTGTAAACTAAGTATAGTTTATGTGGTTTTAGAAAACCAGAAGGTAAAGACGAAGGTCCATATCAAAGGAACAGCACCAAAAGTCATTAAAGAAAAATGAAAAGCAATGGAGACCGATAAAAGAGAAAGAGATTTGGACAAGGCAATAAAAGTAAAGTGCATAAATAATTTAGTTGTTTTTTTTATTTTCAATATTTAACATTTCCTACCTACTTTTATAGATATATACAAAACAATAGCTGGACACAATTCTCATTTAAAAGAGCTGGAAAACAGTTCGCCAATTCCTTTTATTCACATATCCATAGGGGGTACTGCACGAACTCTTTTGAGGAGGTAAGTATCCTGGCCAGAACTCTACCCTGTGACTTGGAGACGAGAACCCTTGCAGCTCTTTATCAGTGACGCAGGGAGGTACGGGATAGGAGTCCTGAGTCTCAAGAAATTGAAGATTAGAAATTCGGCCAGGTTCTCGTGGAGAAATGGAAGGAGCTACTTTGGCAACTGAGCGCTGGGCACGCCGTTATTACGGCGGTAAGACCCGTGCAGTATTGACTCGAGATGTATCATTGTCATTTATACTCAAAAATTTCAAACAAATACTTACAAATACAATACCCCTTCTTGTCTTCGAAGTTTGTGAAAGGAAAAATGTTAAATAATTTTATTAATTTTAGTAGATATATAAAGACAAACTGGGCGATTCCACGTAGGAACCATTTATGATGATCCTACGTGGGCGATTCCGACTCGCACCTGTGCGGTTTTTATAATTTGCACAATTTACATTATAGTAGCCATTTTAAAACAGCATTTATTAACATTAATTAAAACTGCAGTTAATGTTCATGTAAATAAAAAGTTACGGTACTCCTGTAAGCTTAACAATCAAGGCACCAAAACTAGTAGTTCTCACTATAATTAGCTTAACATACCTTTTAACGAGCAATTCTTGTTAAATATATAATCTGAATGTGGAAACTGCCTCGGTGGCGCAGCGGTCGCGCAAGCGATTGCTGTGCTTGAGGTCTCGCGTTCGATTCCCGGGTTGGCCCAAATGTTAGTATGATCTGCAAATATAAGTATTTGTTTAGCAGTTTGGGTGTTTTCTGCACATAACATGTTTGTATTTATCAATAAAAGTATATATGTATTTATATCAGTTGACTAGTGTGGACGAACGGGTGACATGTCCATCCAACACAAAGGGAGGATCTTCCGGCTAGGTGAGGTTATCATACCTAGCGGGCCATTGCCAAACGGTTCATGTCGGGAAGTTGTACATATGTTAATCAGCGCGAGAACTTCTATTGCGCGATGCAGGATTGATAGCTTCTTCATATACTCCGATACTCCGTGGTTTAGTGTATCTTCGGTAGATGGTGTTGTCATATATTTTTGTTACCGATGTATGTGGAAGTCGTCACATCTAGTACCCATAGAATAAGCTCTGCTTGGTTTGGAACCAGATGGCGTTGTGTGTCAGATATCCGAAATATTAAAAAAAAAGAAAATGTCGGAGACGGCTCTAATGATTTTTTTGAAATTTAGAATGCGAAGTGTTTCGAGGGCGATAAATCTTTAGTTTTTAGACAATGCTAGTTGGCAGCACCTTCATTGTACACGTTCCCTATAACAGTTGTTGAGAATTAGAGTCCGACCGAAACTGGTTTTCCGGCCGAAACCGAAACAGAAACCGAAACTCACGTGATTAAGTATAAAATTCCTTAAAATACTGAAATTTGGTGCATTTTACCCATTATTCTGCATTAATTAGGACATCAAATGGAAATATAGCATATTAAATTTGTTGTAATTATTTATTTAATATAATATAAAAAAATATACAATATTTTTATTTTTTTTCAAATTAACTTCTCATAGCCCAATTTTTATTAGTTATCAATAACCAAATCACTAATTGTTACTGTTTCATTAAATACTAATTACTAATATTTTGAAATCTTATTAATTAATAACTTGTTTTTCCTCTTAGATAAAAATAATAAATAATATTACACTCTTAGTTCCAGTCTCAACAAAGATAATCAAATCACACGTTTAAAATTAACAAAGGTACCTAGACCATAATTAGTAGGACAGTCATACTTACATTTAGAATTAAGTAACTCACTACAAAATTATAGTAAACATTTAAATTGAAAGCAGTTATAAAATCAAATAAAAAAACCTTCTAATATTCTTATATTATGGGTTACTTTTTTGGTTTTTCCAAGCCGCTAACGTCCGCCAAAGCGCTGCCGCGAGAAACGAAGTTAGACAAGCGTGTACGACAACTTCCGAAACAGTTTCGGTTTCGGCAAAAGTTTTGGCTAATTTTGGCCGTAACCAATACTGCCGCCGATAGTTGATTTTTGGCCGAAACTCGGCCGAAACCGAAACCAAAACCGAACTTTCGGTCGGACACTATTGAAAATATCCTTTCCTTCTAACACTCGCATAACCCCAGTACACGTTAGACCAAAGCGCTGGGCGAGTGTGCTTATACATATATATATATATATTCCTTATGTATATATATAGTCGTTAGATAAAAATGGACGTCGAAGAGGCCGGGCCGCTGCAAAATATTTGTAGAACACTTTCAAATTTTATATACTAGTGTACCCGTGAAATAAAATTAGTCTGAAGTCGACAATAAACATGTAATACTAATTGAAGGTAGTTAGGTAAGTTTACCCATCTGAGTTCCATACAACTGATTCATTCTGTAATCAATGACCCGAAATATTTCCTCATTACTCCACGTTGTCATGTTCGTGAACAATTAAGCGCGACGATGACCATTTACTATGACGCGTAACTATAAGGAGAACACTCTGCCAACGTGTAAACTCTGTTTGCAGCTTGCGCCAAATTGCTTTGATTTGTGCACGAAAAACCGACACTAATCGGGTCGTTGGCCAATTTTGGTCGCAAACTACAAATAGACACAAAACGACCCAGCACACGTTGGCCGAACGCACTCACCAAGCACTTTGGTCCAATATGTACCGAGGATAACACAATTAACAGCAGCCAAGGTTGCTGCTACTAAATGTTAATACTAACATTTAATATACATTAATATATATATTACTTATAAGAGCATTATCATATTTTAATATAGTCCGGAAATATACAGTAGAACGGTTATAGCAGACATATATAGGTAAAAGGTTCCGTAGGAAAAATATGTATTTATTTATATTCATTGCAAGTATGATACAAAAAATATAATAAAATGAGTTACAATATACATGAATATAACAGTTGGCGGCGTATCGCTCACGGCGATCTCTTCCAGATAATTATAATAATCAGGTATTTAAATTATTTGGGTAGTTAACATACAAGTAACACATTAGAATATTCAAAATATCAATAGAGATTCATACATAAATACATACTCATTCACTTGACACATCCACTCTTGCATATATACATAAAACTACACAAATACATATATAAATATACAATATATATACAATCTTAAAAATCCCATTCAAAATGAAATCATAAGTATTCACAATGACAAATAGTGATTCATCAACAAATAATCAAAAACGAAATTCATAGTATGGTTTTTAAAGTCTGCAATACACACACATGCCGGTAACCAGTTGTCAGGGGTTTTTACAGCGCAATTACACAGCCGTAGTTGCTAGCCAAACCACCGGCAAAGTTAGTAGGAGTTATTATGGTAAAGTAAGACAAGCGAGCAGATGATCCTGATGTTAAAAGACTACAGTTACCTATGGAAACGGAAAGTTACAAGGAGTTGGGTTCAGCTTTAGCCAATTTGACATACTACAAACATAAAAATTATTATGAAGCTATACAAATGTATGGGAATAACGTAATTTAAACGTAAAGTCACGTCACGTGGTCTGCATGGTCAAAACAAAATAATAAAAGAGAAAAGAGATGTTAGCGATTAAGAAAAGAGATTCAACGTACTCTTATATCATACTAGGCCTATGTAAGGTCTAGCCAATATTATTACCTTCTCACTCAATCGGTGAAAAGACACGAAAGAATTTATCAATACCAGTAGACTATGAGGACAACATAGCATCAATCCAGTGGAGACTGTCGCTTTGTGCCGAAGCCACCACGGTAATAAACAGTTATCTTCAACAATTATCACGACAAAATTATAGCTTTCACTGGTTGTCTTTTCTAAAATGAAACATAATAATTAAATTAAAATAAAACTGCAGTTACTACCAATGACACGAAAACCAGCCTTTGCTAATTTAAGATACCATACCAAATGAAGAATTTAAGAAAGAATTAGATTAGCAAAAAAAAAATATTAGAGAATTTCAAATCTGTTGCATGGTTAAAAACATTTAAAAAAAGATTGGGATATGGCTTAGGATCAGCAAACCGCACATATAATAAAAATTGAAATGTATCTTAAAACAATTGACTATAAAACCACGCGAGACACAACTCAAACGAACCCTTCGGGTACGGAACCCTAAAACTGATTTCTTGTTTCTCGTGCCCAATATTTATGAGATTCATCATTCAGTTTTCTTGTATCAATAAAAACAGTCGTGTTTTGTATTCTTAATAACAACAACAAAATGATCATAGAAAATATTCAACTTGATGTATTTAAAGTTAGTTTTTTTTTACAAACAGTGTTGTTTTTGTTACTTTTGTTGAAATGCTAATTAGTGTCCTGAGTTTCTGTTATTAGAATGCAGTGGAAAAACCAGTCCATGCTAAACCTAGTTATGACGGAGATGTGTTGGATTCAGTGCTTTCCCACGTGGGAGATATGGGGCGGTACCAGAAGGTTTTGTACGTGGCTATGATTCCATTCGGCTTTATCTACGCCTTCACATATTTTGTGCAAATGTTCATTACTGTGGCACCGCAAAATTATTGGTGCAGGGTCCCAGAATTGGCCGGTTTGAGTATGGAATTAAGGTATAGTTTCTACTTTGTCTTTATTTGGTTTATATTGTTTTATGTGTACTTCTATTACTCAAAAAGTTCTATATCGATTAGGCTTAAATTTTAACACGATATTCATTACACGATTTCATTCATGTTAGATTTGTTCCTCATTTCTCAATAAAGTAATCACAATTTGCCACAGAAGCTATATATAAAATAAAAGCTTATATGTACAATGTGAGTTGACAAAACCCAAAATCCAACAAATGGTCAACTAAATATTTAAATGACTCAATATTGGACCTTTTTTACGAAGCGAGGGACTAGTTCCATACTTAACTTTTTGACTTTAACTTTTGTAATAGTCAACTCAAGTCTGCTTGTTTTTAACCGACCTTTGTAAGTATGGATTTTAATATTTTAAGTTATATTTAAACTTTATCAAACGAAATAATAGAACACGATTAATATGAAGGCAAAGAGAGAGAATAAGTACCAATTTATCAGCCTACTACTCGACGTCAGTACGCCAGTTTTCATGCTAATGTACATTTTTTTATTTCTTTACTCATTCATGTGGGTATTCATAAAAATATTTATAACAGAACAAGAAAAAACACTTCTAATCTGCCATGACGTTGACCTCATCTGTGTCCCACCAATACGTAAGAAACGAGTTTATGCCGCGCGTATAGCTGTCTATTGGTTGTTCTCGAGCCTCTCTTTCGAAAGGAAGTTTTTGCCAACTATAACACGCTGATCAAACGCTTCGGTATAGGGTTTGTATCAGGTTTTCATTCTTTTTGCAGTAATGTTGTCCTGCAGAGTTATCCCTTGACCGTTTCTTACGACACCGGTGGTATAAATATGAGTGGTGATACTCACTTAATCAGTCACCACACGAAATTGTAGATTGTAAAACTTGTGCGTAAATATGACTGTAGCTATGTTTAACTTTTTTTATGAGATAGTGGGAAAACCAACAGACGTGTCACCTAATGATAAGCGTAGACATCCGCAACACCAGAGGCGTCATAAGTGCGTTGCCAGCCTTTGGAAGATGTTGAGGGGGATGGAGGAGGGGTTGGGCTATGTACCTCCGGTATTCTGAATCACTCGGTGAAACACAGCGCAAGCACTATTTCACACCGGTTTTCTGTGAGGCCATGGTATCACTCCGGTGGAACCAGTAAATGTATGCCGAAGAGTGGCTCTCCCGTTATCAAACGATTGAACGTATTTAATGCGCTTATTACTTCAGTTAATGTTATGACCCTATAAAATTTGGTAATCAAGTGGACCCCAATGCAACTGGCTAAATTGATTTCAGAGATGTGAATCCAAAAGCAATTTTGTGAGAGTATATATATAT
>PKRV01000925.1:999254-1077755 GCA_003709505.1 Hyphantria cunea
ATATATATATATATACACTTTCTACATATGTACACACGCTTTTTGCGTTGAGCGTTATCGCAGTAAGGAGTAGTCTATGTCCTTCCTCAAGAATCAAAATATCTCCATGCGAATTTTCACTCAAATTGGTGCAGCGGTTCGGCTGTGAAAGCGTTACAGACAGAGTTACTTTTGCATTTATAATACAAGTAAGGATCATAGGTATATGTGGTAATATTTATACCGTGGGAGAGCCACGCTTCGGCATGAATGGGCCGGCTCGACCGGAGTGATACCACGGCCTCACAGAAAACCGGTGTGAAACAGCGCTTACGCTGTGTTTCATCGAGTGAGTGAGGATACCGGAGGCCCATACCCCAATCCAACGCCCCTTATCCCCCTCACCATCCCCTTTCCCCCCAGGCCGCCATAGTGTGGGTCACCATACGGCATTGTTCTTTTTCGCATTGAGGATGGTGACCACCACTCTTGGATTCTGCTCATGCTTTCCATCAGGCAGGGCAGAGTCATTTTGGCAGCTTAAATATTAAAAAAAAAAAAAAGAAATATTATTAAGCATCTACTGAAGATAAATTTTCTTTCCGCATTCTGATTTACTGACTGGTTCGGTCTTGCTCGAAGACTCGATGAATTCCAACCACCGAAGTATGCTGGATTCCAGAGTGGATATGGCACCATAAACCACATTCACACAGTGCGGCAGATTATACAGAAGACAAAAGAGCTTAATCAGCTCCTCCTGTATCTAGCATTCAAGTATGAGAAGGCCTTTAACTCGATTGAGGTCTGTTCGACGTTGCCAAGTTGACTGGCGATACATCTAAGTGCTGAGATGTCTCTACGAAGTCGGTACCATGTTTGCCCAAGTACAGAATTAGCAAATAAGACCTGTACTACTGCATCGAGGAGTGTGATAAAGAGATGTTATTTCACCGAAATTGTTCACAAATGCAATGGAAGACTTCTTCAAGACGCTAAACTCGAAAGGACGTTGCATAAATATCAATGGCAAATACATATCTGACTTATAATTTGCGGACGTCATCATAGCAGAGATGTTGCAGGACCTACAACATTTGCTGAACGACCTGGCTGACAATTCTATACGAATCGGCCTATGAACTAGAGTAAAACGAAGGTCATGTTCAATGAACATTTGCTACCGGAACCGGTCGCGGCATACATTGCCGTTCTAGAAATTGTTCAACAATATGAGTACCTAGGGCAGACACTGCAGTTAGATAGAATCAACTTCGGGGACGAGGTGAACAGAAGAATTCAGATTTGTTGGGCAGCGTTTGGGAAACTGCGTCGGGTCTTTATATTATCGATCCCACAGTGCCTAAAGTCAAAAGTCTACAATCAGTGCGTGCTACCCGCCATGACATACGAAGCCGAAAGGTAAGGTACGGCTGGTTCACAAGTTCAAAGTCGCTCAGCGTGCTATGGAGAGGGCTATACTCGGCATTTCTCTGAGGGATCGCATCAGGAATAAAGTGATCTGGCAGAGAACCAAGCTCATCGATATAGCCCACAGTATTAGCAAGGTGAAGTGGCAGTGGGCTGGCCATATAAGCCGCAGAACTGATAACCAGAAACTGATAAACAGATTTCTAAGTGGAGACCGCGTCTCGGCAAACGTAGTGTAAGAAGTCCACAGGACAGGGGGAGTGACGATTTTCGCAAGACGGCTGGCAGGAGCTGGATGCGAGAAGCCGAGGATCGAACAAAGTGGCGTGCAATTGGAGAGGCTTATATCCAGCAGTGGACTGCGATAGGCTGATGATGAAGATGAGCATATTCATATTCTTTGTCTAGTGCCTTTCAGAAAGAAGTCTAGTCACCATAGCGAAGGCTTTGCTTAGTCAGGTATCAAACGGTTGTCTATAAAATGTGTAAAATTAAAACAAAAAGGGTTTTTTAATAGAGTATTTGTCAACTTACTTATATTTACTTAATTGTTGGAACGAATCAAGTAATCCCAGAAACTGAACAAACTGATTTTGGCTCCCGCGCATCTGTTACGCATTGCAAGAAAGTTGTATTTCAAATCTCTCTCAAAAAACCTTCCTTGTGAAAAAATATTTACCGAATTGATCAAACGGGTTTCGAGTTTAGCGCTTAGCAGCACATTCGGCGATATATTTTTTATGTATAGACTAGGTAACTCACGCATCTTCACCAGCCTCTCGCTACAGGAGTAAATTTAGAATCCTGAACTTGTCTTACGATCTTGATTCCATAAATTGAATCTATCATATCTGTGTGGCACATCATCATGGTTTAGTAACAAATTAAAAAAATATTATAACACACCGAGTGTGTGCATTCGTGCAGCTTGTGTGCCTGCTTGAGTGCATTGGTCTTCTTCTTCTTTTGATGAATGGCAATCAGCCGGATCAGCTATTTCTGCCAATGTCAAGTATTTCAAGTCTTCAATTCTAAGTCTTCGAGTCTTCAAGTCTTCGTCGTGATGGAATTAATGATAAAAAATATAAAAAATGTGGATGACATGAAATGGGGACCGTCTTTCGCAAAAACAAAAAACGATCTCCGAGTGCATTGGTCCGTGCATCCGTGCGTGATTGCTTGTGTCAATGTGTCATTTATAATTTAGACGTTTAAATCCTACAGACTAAAGATAAACTTATAATTAGATAATACAATGTTATTGTATTAGTGAGATCTCAAATATTACGCAGAAAATAATTAATTCAAAATAAAAATTCAATGAAATTGCCCATTGCATCTTCATCGATACTGACTATTATTAATTCGACCCTGGCATAGTGTAATGGGACGTCATTGAAACATCAGTTGACAACGGCGTGAAATAAACACAACAGTCTGTACCGCAATATAGACAAAAAACTATAAAAAGGTTGTGGAAGATTTTTTGAAAAGAAACTGATGTTTATGGTGGTTACACGTCGCAAAATCCATTGTCTTTTCAAAAAAGTCCCATAACATACCTACATGATAACAAAGTACATCATAATAGAAGTATTAGTATAATTGCCTCGGTGGTGCAGCGGCAGCGTATGCGACTGCTGTTCCTGAGGTCTCGGATACGATTCCCGGGTCGGATCAAATCTTTGTATGATCTGCAAATATTTGTTTCGGAGTTTGGGTGTTTCCTATGTATGATATGTATCTATTTACAAAAAAAAGTACATTCGTTTATATTAGTTGCTTAGTACACCCACAATACAAGCTGTGCTTAGTTTAGGACTAGATGGCGTTGTGAGCTAGATGTCCAGAATATACATTTTTTATTTATTTATTTAATAGTACTATAATTTATAAAAAAACAATTGGTAATAGTAAAAGTATAATGTGTTTAATTATTTATATTTTATGTATGGGCCTGCCAAAGTGACTCTACTCTGCGTGGTGGAAAGCATAAGCAGAATGTAAAAGTGGTGGTCAGTGCATGGCGACCCACACCATAGCGGCCTAGTGATATGCTTCTGCATCATTGGGCCATTTGTGTTATTGTATTAATTATTAAATTATAAATACTATATATTACTTTGCCACAAATAACGCTGTACGCATGGTGACGGATTAACAATACACAACGTTAGTAAACATATTCTTCCCGTTTATGTCATAAGAAGTATCAAACTGTGGAGGAACTGGTCACATGTCCCTCCAACACAAAGGGAGGATCCTCCGACCAGGCGAGGTGATCATGCCTGGAAGGCCACTGCCCGACGCTTGATGTTGGGAAGGTGTATATATGTTAAACTTCTAATGCGCGATGCAGGATTGGTAGCTTCTTCGTGCATTACGTTACTCCGCAGTTCATCTTCGGTGGATGGCGTTATCATATGTTTATGCTGCCGCTGTATGTGGAAGCAAAGAAAAGGATAACTTGAAAAAAATCCTATATAGTCCAGGAGTATTAGGGGTTTCACCTCAGAATGAGAGATAGTCGACCGTAAACATATATAAACCTCTATTTTGACACTCTAGAACTTTTCTCAACCTATCATAGACTAGAATTTAAATTAGAGCTTGTAGTACCTATTATTATTTAATTTTGATCTCGAATATAAATACAGGTTGACCTTGAATAATTCTCTTAATAGTTGAATACTACACAATAATATTTTTTATATCTTTCTTTTTTAGAGGCTTTTATTATGAAATAATATGTTAGCCCCATTGTGGCTTATTCTAAGATACTCACTGACTTGGAGACAGAGGAAGTCGTTGTGGTGCAAATATCTCAAATGCGTCTAAGTCCGCATTTGTATTAGTTAAGATAGATATGAAAAGTCCTACATCGTAGGCATTACAAAATGGTTCGAAAATGAAATATAAATTTTGAACTCTACAATAATAAATACCATAAAGCAGTTATGAAAGCAAATATTTTCAATAAATCTGTTAGAAATCGGTTTTTTGACCTTTGACCTTGAAATTTTTATAGTCGCGAATACCCTACGATAGGTAGATTTTAAGACAAGTTTTAGAGAGTCAAAATAAAGGTTTATGGTACTTCACAGCCGAATATCTCTCATTCCGATATTCTTGCCTTCATTTGACTAATATTCCTGAACTAATACCATCACAACCATTAATATGCAAAACCATTTTTTCCTAGTCTAGCTTTGGACCTTTGATCATATCCGATGATGTTTTTTTATCTACAGTCAGTTAATTCCTCTTAACATTTGTGATCCACGTTGTTGATTGCATAGCAGATAGTTTGCAACATTGATTAACAAAGGCAATGTGATGAATGAACCTGCACTCTAATTACGTGAAATTTTAATCAATTGCCTAGATAGTAATTTATAAATAGAAAGAGTACTCCCACTCTATATCTATATATCTTTACATTTTTACTCATTCGGTAATGCCATACCATTCCATTAATTTTTTTTAGTAGAAGCAACAACTAAGAATGGATTTTTGGTCACTTTGTGTATAATTTAAACAATTTAAACTTAGTTGGTAAACAATATGTAGTTTTATGCCTTTGAGCTTGAAACTGACTATCTATTTTACCCAAAACGCACTAAGCAACTCGACCCTGAGGTTATTTCAAGGAGATTTACTGATCCGGTTTTACAATTAGTTACGTTGTTTATTTTAACATATTCAAGAAATACACAATGGCACATGATGTACAGATCTGATGTTACATCAGTAAATAGACAAAAATTTCATACACGTTCGGACTTCCATGAAATATCTAAATTAGATGTGTTTACCACATCTAATTTAGATATTTCACAACCAACAATGTACTTTGTGTAGGGTGCTTTGTTACGCCGATTGCCGCATGACTAATTAGTTGTATATCGATACAATTAATAAATGTATGTTTGTAATTTCAAATTAACAGCTTTTCAATGAATGCAAATGAATGTTCATATATATTATTTATAGACACTTATAGCAAAAAAGCAATTAAAATATAAAAAATGTCTCTATTTCTGTATGTCTTTGTTCCGGCTAATCTAATGAAACTTATTTTTGTAAAGTTGAAGGGAACACGGAACCGTTGCCTTAAAGTTTATGAATAAAATATTAATAAATTTATNGATTGGGGTATGGGCCTCCGGTATCCTCACTCACTCGATGAAACACAGCGTAAGCGTTGTTTCACACCGGTTTTCTGTGAGGCCGTGGTATCACTCCGGTCGAGCCGGCCCATTCATGCCGAAGCGTGGCTCTCCCACGATGTATCGCCAGATGGTAAGCGATTACCGCTGCCCATAGAAACTCGCAACACCTGAGGCATCATAAGTGCGTTGCCCGTCTTTGGGATGAGAGGGGGATGGGGGGGGGGTTAGGCCCATACGGCCTCCAGTATCCTCAGTCACTCGGTAAAACAGAGCGCAAAGGTGGTTTCACACCGGTTTTCTGTGAGACCGTGGTATCACTCCGGTTGAGGCAGCCCATTCGTGCCGAAGCGTGGCTCTCCTTTTTATTCCCATATTAACAGGCCTTTAAAAGGTTTGCTTATTCTCTTTGGAACTTTTTTTTAATTAAGTGTAATGCAATAAATTACTTATTGCTACACGAAGCTAAAGAGGAGACCCATACCTCCTACGCTAGACTCGTATTCTCATGTACCCTTATATTATAAAAATAATCACTATTATTTTATACGAGTCCCATTTATACTCCATTAGCAGTCTTTCTAAGTCTTTTTTTTTTATAAAATGAGTAAAAAAATAATTTATTCACTTAAATCTTTATGAACAAATGTAGCTAAGATGAACTTAATACCGTAGGCATTGTGTGCCAGTCGACCTTACAGCATGGTAGATGCACAAAAATTGAAGTTGTAATCCACATAAAAAATATAATTTCATAAATGCGAAAGTACCTTTATCTGTTTCGCTTAAACCACTGCACAGATTTTAATGAAATTTAACATACTTTGATTCCTGAGAAAGGACATAGGCTACTTTTTGTCGCTTTAACTGGCATATACGCGGGCGGAGCAAACGAACAAAAGCTAGTTTAATGTAATACATAAGCGTTTATATATAATCATTATTGTATTGTTTAATAACAATTACAGACGGAATCTGTCAGCGCCTGGCGCTGTCACAGGAGCCTGGGACCATTGCATGACCTACGACACCAATTGGACAGAAGTTTTAAACACATTGAGTCCTCCACCTTCCGAAACACCCCTGATACCGTGCCAACATGGTTGGGAGTTTGAGTTCAAAGATATACCTTATGAGACTGTGACCACTGAGGTAACTTTATCTCTTACCTATATATAATCTATACATAAATACATGTAGCAAAAACTTTGTACCCCTTTTTACGAAAATTGTGATAACGGAGGAGTATAAAATTTTAGAAAACAGGAGTGAGAGCTAAATAAAAAAAAACTAATTGGAGGTAACCAAACCTCAGTTATGGAACTGAGGTTTGGTTACCTCCAATTTGTTTTTTACAATTAAAACACTAAACAGTTTACTTCAAATTCACGAAATACATAACAGAACCACAATAAAACGATCACGAAGTAAATTTACAAAGAAATAAAATTAAATGACACGATGACAAAAAACACGTCCGTACCGAGCGCTGCCCAAAAATAAAATGGTGGAATTTCGACCTCTGGGTAACCTAGTACCTTTATTTTATATGGCTTAAATATAGATCAACTATACTAAAAATATAAAGCTAACAAGTCTGTTTATTAGAAAGCGTTCATTCCGATAAAAAGTATTGGATTGCCCACTCATTGAGGAAGGCTATAGCGTATATAACATCACGCTACGACGAATAGAGGCTGAGCATCAATAAAAAATGTTGCAAAAACCAGGCAAATCTTGTAACGCACTGATGAAGTTGCGCTGGCCAAAAAGTAATGAAATATAAAATACGAAATTTAAAATTAAAATAGCTTAAGCGATTGCGTAAATCGCGTTTCAAACAATTTCAAACTTGTTTATTCTAAAATAACCTACAATTCTTTGCGACCAACATAATAGTTCCATTAAAAAGCGTTGTATAGTTTGCGCCGGCACCTTGAATAGCAATCAGTATCTTTTGTGATCTCTCTAACACATTTGTCTACGTAATTCATGACGTTACTTCTAAAATCTGAGCAAGGAAAATTTTACGTTATTGATACACAATAGTATATCTAGATAAAAGGTTTCATTAGGTTATAAGTCGACAATGAGAGTTCTTTAGGGATCCACGTTGGGTCCATATCTCTTTCCTATTTAAGTTATAAATTGTTAAATTCCTTTTTTTATTCTTCTCTTAATAAATCATGAACAGATGCAAAATTTCATACTTGTATAAAACGCAAGATACGTAGATCAGTATTTATTATAAATCAAATGATTATTACTTTGCTGTTATCCTTGGCAGAATGCAAGTGCAACTTCGCATGAATTAGTTTGTTAATTATTTTAATGTTTTAATTAACATTACTCATTTTAAAATGTAATAATTATTTTCACAGGAAGTAACGCGGTTACTTATTTAAAGGTATTACATACCTCTGATTATACCTTGAAATAAATGATCGTGTTAATTAATTCCCGTGAAAGTAATTAGTATATCATGAAACGCGAAATATTTACAAGTTAGGATTCCTTATTTTGTACGATATTTTTTTATATAATGAGCTGTCAAAAAGACTGCTCTGCCTGATGGGAAGCATATGCAGAATCCAAGAGTGGTGGTCACCATCTCAATGTGAATAAAGACAATGCAGTATGGTGACCTACACTATGGTGGCGTAGTGAGATACTTTTTTACGCCCCGCTTAAAGGACCCGGGATCACAGTGGAGCGGAAACACGTGCGCTGGTTCACTGCACTCTCCATGAAATAGGCGAAAGAGGACTGCGTTAGAGGCGATATCTCTACGCAACTGCAGAGGCTCAAGGGCCTCGGTGGCTTTTGGACTATCGATAATGTGGATTACTCGCCGCTGCAACCGGTTGAGAGTGTCAACGGGTACTGCGTGGCTCCATCGTAAAGATGAGAACAATACTCCACGCAGAAGCGCACCTGAGTCTTGTAAAGAAGTCACAGATGCCCGGGCGAGTAGAACCGTCTCACCTTATTTAGCACACCTAGGTTCCACGGTGCCGCCTTAGTGACACTCTCAACGTTCTCGTGCTGATTGAGATCCATCGATATCCTGGCCAGGCCATGCCCAGACTCTCAAGCCTACCTTGTAATGGCAGTTGAGTATTCTGAACATTGGGAAGAGGAAAGATTTATTTTGTATTGTATATCATACAATACCCATGATACTCGGCGTGCGACAATCATTATCCAAATTGATATGGAAATTGGCAGTTCCACGCCGGGTCCTCCTCCTAAGAGTAGAAATGATTGAAAAATAATTCAATCTGTTAACTGTTAAAAGAAAATAAGGACAAATACGTTTTTGTCAGGTGTAAGAACCTAAGTTCTTTTCACAGTTTCAACCAATGTTGTATCATTATTTAATTTTCTCCTATTGAAACCAAACCTTTAGCTAGAAACATATTTGAACCGTAGTTCATACATATACTGAAGTGGTCTATTTATTATTTTTACAGAGAGAATGGGTCTGTGATCGTGCTAGCTATGTACCAATAGCTCAGTCGCTTTTCTTTACTGGTTCAGTCGCCGGAGGCTTTTTGTTCGGATGGATAGCTGATCGTTTTGGGAGAGTTCCTGCTTTGGTAGGTATGTTACTTATTACGTTTGGGATAACTGCATTATTTTCTTTGTTAATTTGAAGCATCTAATGTGGAAGTGACTTTCATTTCAATTATTCCATAATTATGTTTTCCTTTTACCAACCTATATAATCATTATTTCTACAAATAATTTTGAGATCCAGACGTTACACTACAGAACAATTTATAATAAATGATAAAATAATATCTGGGATATTTCACATGCACCACCATCTAGCTTTCAACTAAGCAGAGCTTTTATTATGATAGCTGAATAGACTGACAGAATACTAATTTTAATAACAATACTTTTTTGTAAATACATATTTAATATACATAGGAAATACCCAAACTCTGAAACAAATATTTGCTCGTCACACAAACGTTAGGTCCAACCCGGGAATCGAACCCGAGACCTCAATTACACAGTCGCATACGTGACCACTGCGCCTCCGAGGCAGTCAATTGTTTTTATTTTTCTTTTTACAGTATACTATCAAGTACTTAATTATTTATTAAAGACCAATTTGGTTGAGTCGATTAGTACTTTTTAATGAAACCTGTTATATTTAATAGATTTATAAAGATGCATTATATATGTTCTATATTAATGATGAATAATGTTTACATACCTAAAAAATGGGTAAAAAGAAAGACGAGTATATCTTTGTATTTTAAAACTGTGTCAATTGTGCCAGAATATACTGCTTAAACGCGTATATATTCCTGATTATAATTCCAAACCCATTCGCGTAATAAGGATATAAACATATATACTTTTAAACACTCATTATAAATTAATTTTATTCCGCCAAAGAACAAATGAATCTTGTTTAGCAGTGAGGATCCCTGGCGCCTAGACCAACATCCCCATTAGCCGAATTGAAAGTATTTCTGTTGTATTTTTTGCTAATATTTTTGTTAGACCACGTGACTAAGCGTTGAGATCACGCTCCCATATATTTGTTAATTTTCTAATAACATGCACGTTTGTGGAATGTCAACTTGGTTAAAGGAGCACGCTACTATTACAGTTAACTTATTTTTAATTCCATAGAATTAATCTTTTACACTTCAAAAGAATTGTGAATCAATTCTTTTGAAGTGTAAAGGATTAATTCTAAATTCTAATAATTAAAAAAAATCAACAGTATTAAAAAAAGTATTTATTTAAATTGAGATACATTTAACATGCAAACAAGTAGCTCAGTCGGTAGCGGCATTCTTAAGATATTATTATTCTTAAACTTGTTTTTATTAATTTAATGTACTTATAGAATTCATACTACACAGGTATAACATATATTTAACCACGATAATACATACATATACATATAGAGAACACACGTAATAAATAAATATGTATTTATTACGTGTGTTTATGTTTGTTTTTTTTTTATTATGTAGAATCTGTAGAACGACCTTACAAGATTCTTACACTTTTTTTTACGTATGTAAACCCCCTTCGGGCCTTCACCCCACCGTGGCTTAGGGCGGTGAGGTGTGTCGGAATCGAACCGACAAAAACCACACGGTGTGCCACTCTGGCCTGTGCCGGGAGGGATCCAGGAACCGCTTTCTTTCGATATCCAGACCCAGATTCCTACATTACCCTAAGGTTGACTAGAAGAGAATGCCTTGGGCATTAAGTCCACCAATGTACATATGTGCTTATAGTTTTAATGAATAAATAAATAGTAGCGTATATACCTACTATGTTTGAGGTTGAGATTCTGTTAAAGTTTAAGACCACACGGTAAAGTATGTAAGTAAATAGATAGAGGAATAAATAAAAAGGAAAGAAAAGGTAGTACAGGTTCTGACTAGTCTAATCCTATTTTTTACCGTGCGAGAGCATGAATGGATCGGCTCGACTGGAGTGATACCACGGCTTCACAGAAAACCGGTGTGAAACAGCGCCTGCGTTGTGTTTCACCGAGTCAATGAGGTAACGGAGGCCCATACCCTAACCCCTCCCCCATCTCCCTCTTCATCTCCCAAAAGCCGGCAACTTGTGACGCCTCTAGTGTTGTGGGTGTCTATGGGCGGCGGTAATCGCTTACCATCAGGCGATACGACTGCTCGTTTACCCGCGATACCATACAAAAAAAAACCTAAACTAGGCAGAGCCTGTAGTATATACTATGGTAACCAGTTGTCAACGAACATAGATGTATGTTTATAAATACATAGATATAGAATAGATAAATAACACACACATAGAGAACTATTCATAGTAATCATCTAACAATTTTTGTAGTCAGCTCAGTAGTCAGGGTCAATGACCACTTGACCCTGAGAAATATAATGTAAGATAGAACTGACTAGTTTTCATCACAAGCCTCAAACAGTTTTTAAATAGACTTCTGCCTAGAAAGTAGATTTTAACTTACCAGATGGGTTAATACAACTTTTGTTTCTAGTTTTAGTTAGTAACAGTATTCTTAATTCGACACATGGATAATCTGACTACCGGAATATAGTCATTGACCTTAACTTAAAAATATATTGACTTATAACTTCATTGCTGCCGATACCCATACTACCCTCTCACAGTAGACTTAACTAAAATGACAGCATTCGTACTCGTGTTTCATTGTTGAGTGTGAGACTGGAGGCCCAATGATGCAGAAGCGGTGTTTCGTTGTTGAGTGTGAGACTGGAGGCCCAATGATGAAGAAGCGTCACTAGGCCGCCATAGTGAGGGTCACCATGCTGTGTTCTTGCATTGTCCGCATTTGCAATGAGTATGGTGACCACCACTCTTGTATTCTGCTTATGCTTTCCACTAGACTAGACTAGAGTCGTTTTGGCGAGCCCAAATATAAAAATAAAGCAAACAACTTTTACTATCCCATATTTCTATTGTGGAGGAACGGGCCACATGTTCCTCCAACACAAAGGGAGGATCCTCCGACCAGGCGAGGTGATCATGCCTGGCGGGCCACTGCCCAACGGTTGATGTTGGGAAGTTGTATATATGTTAATCGGCGCGAGAACTTCTGTTGCGCGATTTAGGATTGGTAGTTTCTTAGTTTTCTTCGTTGCTCCGTAGTTCGATGTTTCTTCGGTAGATGGCGCTGTCATATATTTTATGTTGTTGCGCTGTATGTGGAAGTCGCCACATCACTCCCCTCCAAGACCGGAGGTTGATATCTGGATGAGTCTGCTGTCTGTGCTCTGTTGTGGAGCTTGCCAGTGCCAGGAGTGAGTAGTTCCAGTGAGTCGGAACTGAGTGCCGCAAGTTCCAGTGAGTCGGAACTGAATGCCGCTAGTCCCAGTGAGTCGGGGCTGAAGTCCGCTGATCCCAGTGAGTCAGGATCGCATGCGGTGCGCGGTGCTGCGGTGAGGTCCCCAGTGAGTCGGGGCGATTGCTGCGTAGTGGCTGGCTGCTGCATAGACGGGAGAGAAATGCTCTGCTTACATGGACCGTAGTTGCAGTGTGCTGTGCCTAGACGCTGTTGAGGCCGTAGGGGTAAACCAGGCTGGAGCGGTCGCTTCCTGCATGTGGTGTATCCCTGTTGAGGCCGAGGTTGCTGGCTGGCTAAGACTTGCTGTGGGAGTGAACATGATGGTGGCGCTCTT
Organism: Hyphantria cunea; assembly: GCA_003709505.1. Classification (NCBI taxonomy): domain Eukaryota; kingdom Metazoa; phylum Arthropoda; class Insecta; order Lepidoptera; family Erebidae; genus Hyphantria; species Hyphantria cunea. The sequence continues at coordinate 1,012,015 of PKRV01000925.1, forward strand.
GCTGTTGATGTGCTCCTACGAAGGCTGCTTCCAATCACGTCGGGGTCACCACTGTGGAGGAACGGGCCACATGTTCCTCCAACACAAAGGGAGGATCCTCCGACCAGGCGAGGTGATCATGCCTGGCGGGCCACTGCCCAACGGTTGATGTTGGGAAGTTGTATATATGTTAATCGGCGCGAGAACTTCTGTTGCGCGATTTAGGATTGGTAGTTTCTTAGTTTTCTTCGTTGCTCCGTAGTTCGATGTTTCTTCGGTAGATGGCGCTGTCATATATTTTATGTTGTTGCGCTGTATGTGGAAGTCGCCACACTATATTTCTTTATTTTAACTTTGATTTCAGGCACTAACATAGTAGGTGGTATTGGTGGTATAGCGACTATATTTACAACCGGCTTGTGGGACTTCATTCTTTGCAGATTTTTGGTTGGAATGTCCTTTGACAACTGCTTCATGATCGTCTACATTCTGGGTAATAAGACTATATTTTGTTCATTATTTTGGCTTAAAATTCAAACTCAGATTCAGATTTTTTCAGTGCTTGTGTTATTATTTATTAAAATGAGTATGTTTCTCACAATTTAATTTGTGTATTTAAAGTGTGTTTGACAAGAACGTGACTGGAATATTTTCAAAATTTTAGAATGCAATTTATAAAAATAAATATTAGGCTAAATAGAGCAATCCTTTGCCTATAATGCATTGTAAAAAATATAAATTTTCTCTCTAGTTTTTACCGGGTATTCTTCCCTCTTTGAAGCTGTGTTTCCCTGTACTCATACGAAAGGACCTAAAATATCTCGCGACCAGGCAACCATTACATGAGAAAGTCCAATTCGTTCGTGAGCAAGTGGGTGAAGAGGTATTCACAAACAAAAACCGTCGATGCCTAACAAGATCGTGGCAAATCGATAAACAGGTTTTAAAAAAAGGCTAATGCAGGCAGGCAACTCTTTTTATTTCAACTAATAAAATCGTGTCAAAAATACTAGATAAAAATAACTCTAGTAATACGGGATACTAACGTCGCCTCAGCAGTACGCTGGGTGCGGTTCGAATCCGCAACCAAGTTCTCGTCTAAAGATTTGAGCCGTCACGCAAATAGAATAATTTGAAATAAAATAGAGTAATTAATACATAGCCTTTTGTTTTTTCAGTTCTCGAATACATAGGACCTAAGTAGTAGAACGTTTGCTGCAAACTCAGCTTTCGGATTCTCTTTTGGAGGTGGCGCAGTAGCGTTGCCCTGGATCGCGTATTTTATTGCCGACTGGCGTATATTCACATGGGTTACTTCATTACCTATGTTCATCGCGCTGCTGGCACCCTGGATACTACCCGAGAGCACTAGGTAAGCTTATTAACACACCAACTACAAGTAATCAGCTGACTTTGCCTGATACAAATATGTTTGGGAAGGAAGTTTTCGTCTACTAGTAAACGCATGTACACAGTGAATACAAAGTGCAATAGGTGTGACTGTAGGAGCAGATTGAGGGAGCAAACGACATATGCCACAGCACAAATAATCACAAATTTCAATAAAAACAAAACAACTTCAAGGACTAGGCCAAATTGAAATGGAACCACACGGGAAGCACCAGCTTTTAAATTAAAAAAGAATCATCAAAATCAGTTTACCCAGACATACGTCATGAAGTAATCAACAAAAGAAAATACAGTCGTATTGATAACTTCCTCCTGTTTTGACGTCGGTTAGAAAAAAAGAAAAACTTGAAAAGTCTGGCAATTCACTTGTGAGTCTTGAGTCAGTGGAATCCATAGGTGGCGGAAGGAATCCATAGAAAGATAACTCGCCCACTATATCAAAAAAAATGTTATTGATTTATTTATGTCTTTAATAGACACCTTATATCCTTACACAAGCTCTTGAAAATAATATGCTACTTATGAGTTTAATTATAGTCGGTTAACTAGTTACATCCGTAAAAAAATATCTTAAGAAAAAATAAACATTGATTTTCACTTACAATATAAAAGTAGCCATGACATTATTATACCTTTGTTTTAATTTTTTGACTGTCTGTAATGTTTTTAACGTGACGCTTTACAAAGAACTAATTTTACTTCAGTAGTAAACTCTTATACAATTTCATCACGAACGCTTAATTGAAATCGTTTTGAATATTTTACGCTTTATGGAATATCTTCTTCTTTTGATGATATGGCAACCAGCCGGATCAGCTATTTCTGCCAATGTCAAGTATTAAATGTCTTCAATTCTAAGTCTTCCAAGTCTTCCAAGTCTTCAAGTCTTCGTCGTGATGAAATTAATGATAAAAAATATAAAAAATGTGGATGACATGAAATGGGGACCCTCTTTTGCAAAAACAAAAAACGATCTCCCTTTATGGATTACGTTTAGCTAACATAAATGTGTCAACAAATTACGTTAAATGTTTTCATCTAGTCTCATTTACATCACAATCAATTTAAGGGTTCACTTTTTGAACTAAATGAGTCCAGAGAGTGTTTTAGATTACAGCAAAGACCTCAAAACCACTGTAATTAGAGGTAAGAAGACAAAATCTGAAAGAAAAGAAATATGTATACAGCGAAATCATTTTGAAATGTCACCAGAAGGACTCAAAATAGATTTTATATTTATTTTAAACCTAAAGATTTTTACTCGATAGCAAAGAAATGCTGAATTATAAAATATATATTAAACAAAATAACTTTAGATTGTCAACCAAGGGAGTACTTACATTTAGTTTTATTAATATTTTACAGGTGGTTAGTCAGCATTGGTAATGTCGACAAAGCCGTGGAAGTATTGAGAAGTTTTGAGAAAGTCAATAAGTTGAAAATCCCCGATAATGTCATGGATGAATTTGTTGTAAGTGTCGTTAAAATGCACAGTTATCTTATTATGTTAAGATTTCTTGAAGATCTTCGTGTATATATTTCAGAACTTAAGAAAATAATGAAAATTAACACTCTGAAATCAAATAAATATATAAGAGTATATTTTATTTATTTTTTACTGCTACGGTCATTTTTTAACTTAATTTAGGAAATAGATATAATTACAACTTTTTGGAACTAAAAAATGGCCTTTACATAAATTATAATAATACAATTGATAGAAATAATTTTTGTTTTGCAGGCGTCATCCAACAAAGCCAAACTAGAAAAGAAACAAACTTTGATCACACTTATGAAGAGTCCGCGAATGTGTATGGCATTCATTGGTCTAGTAGTGGTACACTTGGGATGTAATATAGTGTTCGACGGCCTTGTGCGTTTGTCTGACTCCTTCGGGCTGGACTTCTTTCTCACATTCTGTTTGAACTCCGTTACAGAGTTACCGGCGAATTTTATACTCGCAGTTGTTCTTGATAGGTATGCAAAGCACTTTAATAGCTGTTTTCCCTTCCATATAAATGCCAGCATAGTTATGGACTAAGAAACGGAACATCATCATCTCTATCCATTCCAGCGGCGTAAGGACCGACTAGGAGAGCTACGCTGGCATTACTACTGCAAAGAGTACAAAATTTTAAAAACCCTATACCAGTTCATCTGGGCAGTGTGGTATATTAAACCATAATCTCTTTTCTAAAGAGTGACCTATGTAGAGCAGCGGGCACACACGCGTTACGATTGGTCCGCACTAAAGGGAGAGTCTGGAGATTTGTCACACAGGTTTCGAACCGAATACAAACTCTAGCTCTCACTAAAATACGAGTTCATAGTGCTCTATATGTGTGTACTTATTGGTGTATCTAATGAAAGTAAATATTTACCTTTTTGAGACGAATAAACATTATTATACAAGCACAACGCCAAACGCGAACGCTGTCGAGAGCCAGTTGATGTGAAACAAAATTACACTAGCGCCATACTGTTTATTAAATTTCTAATATTCAAATAACTGATACAGTACCACATTTTGCTTTGTTATCTAATTAAAATGATCTGTAGCTGATATAACTGATTTATTTCATTTTTCAGGTTAGGTAGAAGAAATTTGACTTGGGCTCCTCTAGTTATATCAGGGTTATTTATAACTATCGCTATATTCATAACTGACGGTATGTTTATTTTTGTTTGCATATAACAATGAATCAAAATGTACGACGGGCCTGATGGTCTAGTTATAGCCTAGAGCAAAATGCTTTAAGGTGGTAGTCACTCAGACTACAAAGTCGGAAGTCATGTTTTCGATTCCCGTTCAGGAAAAATATCTTTGTGATGAGGTATTCTGTGTCTGGATGTAATTTACCATATATTTATATAGACGTTTTTCGGTGATGTGGTATTCATAATAATAAATATTCATTGATTTTTCTACACATCTAATACACGACACAATTCATACTACCTAAACTCCAAAATAAATATCTAGACTTACCATCATCACACATTATCATACCTGGGAATCGAACCTGAGACTTCAGCACAGCAGTCATTTAACCTACACACTACTGCACTATTGAGGCAGCCTTACTTAGTTTGGGATTCTGCTTAGTTTGGAACCACACTGCCATATATGACAAGTGTAAACTTGTTATATAAATTATACTCTCGACTGTCGGCACTTGATGGAAACTGTTAAAATATATTATAGAATTACTCTACTTACTCACTTGTACTTATTTCACTATATTAATTAATTTCAACTGTGACCGGTTTTCCCCCATGGCGGTAACCTATTCCCCATAACCCCGGTCAGGATTAAAGTTGAGGAAAGTAAAAATAAAGTAAAAGACAAAGTTGGAGTAGCGGAATAAGTACATGTGAGTTAAATTCTAGAATTGCTTGTTATTTTTCTTGTTTTATTTATGTTCAGGTGTACCACAGGCGGGATTAGCAATAGCAGCACGTTTCTTTATAAATATAAGTTACACTGTCACCATGCAATGGTGTGTGGAGATCCTGCCCACTCCCTTCAGAGCAACGGGCTCAGGTGCTCTTCATCTAGTTGGATACTTCGGCATTATAGTGACACCTTTTATTGTATATTCGGTATGATTCAAAATATTTTTAACTGACTTCTAAAATGAAGAGGTACTGCTCTGTTTGGTGACGGATTAAGAATAGAGAACGTCACCGTCGCTACTCATCCCATGGCTATCGTAATAGGTGACTAAAGGAGTAAACTGCACAAGACAACTTTGCTGCAATGAGAAGGGATACTTAAAATAAAGTCTATACCAATCCCTCTAGACATCGTCGTATAGTAAGCTAAAGCCTCCGTTCTACCGAAAGACCTATTTCTATCAGTGGACTGTTAAATGATGGTGATGATGAAACTATATTCGGCTGTATAGTTTAATTAAAGTGAAAATTTCTAAAGCCGCGTTGTGCACTTTTTGGTAGGAGAAAATCTTATGTGTTCGCGTCACCGACATACTAATGTTTGATATTGATATTTTATTTAATTAAAAATTATGAAATTTCTAATTGTACACATTAATTTTACAAATACCATTCTAAATTACAAGTTTTCACTTCTACGGCAGTCCCTGTGAGTGCCAATTTTTTTCACTAAAGGAGCCCTGCGGTAAAACATCGACCGTGGGTAACGCCGCAGGATAAAGCTATTCTAAAGAAAGTAGCATAGTATCTCCTTATGTAAGCTATCTGTCCGTGAAAGTCCCCTCGAAATTGACCCAACCATTCCTGAGTCTAGCCAGAACAAACGGACAAACAAAAATTAGAAAAATAATGATATTTTGGTATATGTACCGTGTATACATACATTGCATTTAGAATATTACAAATAGATACTCCAATTTTATTTTATTTGTATAGATATCAACACAAGGATCCTACAGAACTATTTAGGGTTTTAATTATTCCATCTCTCTTTGCTTTTTTTACAGAATTTATGTATATAATATTATTCAAATACATGGTTTATGTTTGGTTTAAGTACATCAATTCGATTTCAAAACTTCTTTAATTTTCAAAATAAAATTTTATGATATTCAAAATAAACAGTTTTAAAGCAACTGAGATCGCAGTTTATTGAGTTATAGATATGTATACGATACATTATAACTATAATTCATTTAAAGGAACGCTATTGGAGTTTACTGCCGCTGGTTACCTTTGCCATAACAGCGTACATATCCGGAGCTATCACTATGGGATTGCCTGAAACAAAAGGCCAACCAATGCCGCAGACTATAGCCGATGGTGAGAAAATAATAAGAGAACAATCTTTATGTGGGTGAGTCCTTTTTCTCTCTAAAACACGTTGTTTATTTGTCGTTTACTATACTTGTTTTTACGACTAGTCGCAACTTGCTGATCCGCACTGAACTTTGTTTTTTCTCCCCTCAAAATTAAGAACAGCAATGTTTTCAGGCTCAAGTAGCCTCACTCTATTGAGAGGGGTTACAAGCAATAAAAGAATTACTCTAAATTTGTCTGGAGACATAACCGGCCTACTTCTATTTCAAAGTACTGATTCTCCGTCTAATCTCAGTTACTCTAGTTCTCTGTCGAATGACTTTGTCAAGAACTTTATCCGACAGTGAAACACTTAGTATCGCACGCTTCATCACACACTAAGCCACTTTAAACTGCCTTTACCGCATCAATAAATCTGCCACCAGAGGTCCCCACTCTCTGGCAGCTTTCGGCCCTGTCGACGGCTGATATCGCCTCCGACGTCGTCTACGTCAGGGATCGGCTCTATCTCGATCCTGTTCAGAGGTCTCCATCTGGAGCTTAACAGAAAAAGACCACTGCGCCCTAGCCCTCCTCACCCGCCAGCATGATAGCAATGATTGCTGGCTGAGACAGTTCTCGTCGGATTTCACCGAATAGGAATTCAGACGCCCACGCTCACCCGGAGCGGTCTCCCAGCGAATGCTTGGCGGATTCCCTGCGAACTGCGCAGTGGTCGCATTGTGCCGTCTCCTCGCATCCGATCTTATTCAGACACTCACCGAAGCAACCATGCCCGGTGAGAATTTACGTCAATCGGTAGTTGACGCGACTTCTCTCCCTGCCTACACAAACTTCGAGGCTAAGCAGAACGGTACTAACAGTACCTTAGTACGTATTCTGCGTCTGTTCCATCTGCGCGAGTACGAGTCTGGTCATAGACCCTCGTATACATAACCACCAGTATACAAACGCGTTCTATCGCGTCCAACGTTGAGTGTCCATGTCTGAAGCCAAATTGGTTGTCTGATAAGTCGGAGCCTACACGGGGTCTGTGACATGTGCTGGTTGATACGGGTGGCGATGACTCTTTCAAAGCGTTTCGCCACCTCGTCCAGCAGACATATCGGTAGGCATGACGAGGGAGAATCTGCAGCCCTGCCAGGCTTCTGGATGAGTACCAGCCTGGTTTTCTGCCAGCTCGAAGGGAATACACGGGATTTCATCATGGCCCGATGTGATGTTGCTATCAGCATCGCGGCGCGTTTCTTCACGGCTCGGTCCAGCTCGTCCTCCGTCACGATAAAGTCGTCAGGCCACGTAATTGAATCCAACGTTGATAGAGGATATGAGGGACTGCCCTGGAACTTTAAGCTATCTACTAAATACTACTTGAACTAACATTATTTTATTTCTAGGAATATCAAAGATACTGAAGAAAACACTAAAGAGACATCAGTGGATCCAGGAAGTTAAAAGTCTAGTCATCATATTTCATTGTTAGTCAAATAGAAATCAAATAAATATAAATGGTTGGTTTTAATTTAAAAATTCATTTTTTGACCATAAATATGAAGATAAATTCTAATTCAATCACTAATCATCATAATTCCACATGCACACGCGACCCACTCGACCCTTAATTGCAATCACGGAGCATAGTGTGCTTACCCTACTGCTCAGACGACTAATGAAAGAAAATCGGATTATCTAAGCCTTCTCAAGTTTTCTTAACCCCATGCGAGGTGTTACTATGAACTAAGAGCGCCGTGTTATCCACGTAGTCACCCACCCCATAATTTTTAATATTGACTATGCAGGCTCGTTTAGGTAAACAAGGAAAAGCGTCGGACCGACGGCACTGCCCTATCAGACGCCATAATCAAACGTAACTGCATCACTAATTAAAAAGCCAAGCAGATTGGCTTGTTGTTGCCACCTTGGAAATTTAAAGATGATCTTTAAATTTACAAGTTTCATACAAATATTAATCCGACCATCGGCATCGAACCCGAGAGCTCAAGCACAGCAGCCGCAATCGCTGCAACGGTGCCACAAAGGCAGTCAGTCGATCTTTAAAAATTTATATGGTATAAATCTATATAGTGCGAAAATTAGTATTTATAAAAAAAATATTTAAAAAAACTGACCAAGTATGTGTCGGACCATGCATAGAATAGGGTTCCGTAGTGACCAGTAATGGCACGCTGATTTAGAAGGTAGGCTGTTATTTATTATTATAACTTATGTTAACTTATTATTTCATTATTTTTGGCCGAAGTTTACCAAGTTAGCACATTTTACAAGTTAGTCCTCTATTACTTCTGAACTAATATAGCTACATAAGCTGACAGTTTTTCTTCAAAGTTCATCACACCACAAGTTCACCACAGACTACCATTATGATTTAAATTCTTCGAACCAGCCGTTTAGCCTTGAAGGGTGGGGGCTACTTTAGCGAATGCGCTTTAAAGTTGAATAACTCGCAAACAAATACTTAAATCAATAAATTGTCTTAGCAACCTCTCAATCTCTATTTTAAAAGACCTACCTAACGACACCTATCTCTATTACCTATCCTTCTAATAGTTTCTACTACAACTAAAAGAAAAGTTGTAGGTAGGTATATTAGTTATTGCCCATAGTATAAGCTCTACTTAGTTTGAGACTAGATGGCGTTTGTCAGATATCCGAAATATAAAAAAAACTGTTGGTTGTCAATAGGCCCTCATAGCCCAGTTGCACTCGGTGATTAGAAACAATCATCGAGGGTAAGCAACGATGGCGCGGTCAGTACCTGGATGGGTGACCGCTGGTGGCATGTTACCATGAGCGTCTCCGTGATATATATCATACGATAACAGTCGTGAAGCTTAGTTGGAGGCCTTCGGACGGCTTAAAAACATCCAACGGCAAGATTTACGTAGCCACAACGTATTCTGGCCAGTCCCCAACCCGCACTTGGCCAGCGTAAGGACGTATGGCCTTAACCCTCTCCTGAGAGGAGACCCGAGCCCAGCAGTGGGACATTATGGGTTGTTGTTTGTTTGTTTGTCAATGAGGACATTTTTGAAAACGTAAAAACATATGTATATTAAAGTGACGCAATAAAAAGAAGTTCTTGTGACAAATCTAGTTATTATACTTGTTATGTATTCCTATCAAGTTCCATCGTGCATGGAATCGTGTTGGATGCCCATCATTAGATGGGCATCCAACGTTTTTTTCTTATTAGTCTATCACGCTTTCTTGCGTGAACACGTACCTTGTGTTATTATTTAATGAGTCTCTGTACGAAATGGGGAACGAAAATAAAGGCTTGGAAAATGTAATTGTTATTATTTTTTATGGATGTAAAGTTATTGAAAATCTGCTAATAAGACCCTTTAAAAATATTAACAGTCTAAGTGTCTGTTCCCAGAGTGCGTCAGAAAAACTAAACACGGACCCAATTAAAGGTGTCAATATTTTGGAGAAAACACTATCACACACTGGCAGCATGAGGAGAACCAAAGTTTGCTCCTTATTATAATGATGCCCTTTAGATACACATATGCCTTTCTATACTTTGTACAAGTATTTGTTACTGTTACACCACAGAACTATTGGTGTAAAATTCCTATGGCTAATTTGAGCATGGACTTAAGATAAGTGTGGATATTTATTAATTTATAAAGTTCAACAGTCACAAGGATCAGTTCTCGTTTGCTTACTCAAACTATTAACTCTTAAAATAGTATTCCATTCTTCCATTCGATATTCCATAAGGTTTTATGTTCTCCCGACCTTTTTTGACTTGCATGGCGTTGGATCAGATTGGCTGTTTGCGAGGCTACGCGGAACGTAGCATGTAATTTCGTGTTGTGTTATTTCAAAAATTTTATTAATTATGAATTAAATTATTCCCTTCAAAGAAGAACAGTTGAAATCGCTGTAGTGATTAACCAGTTACTTGTTGTAACTGGTTAATCACTACAGCGATGTCACTGACTCATACTTTGATAGTTTACATAACTCGACCTTTAACCTCCTTTACATTATGTGGCAATTTTTCAAAGCAGTTGAAACATGGAGTTCTTGACGCTACATGTCATAAATAGCTCTTAAATAAGCTTTTATTAAAACATGTTTTTTATGTCACTGTAAACTGTTGAGTCTACTTAAATCAATGCGTTATTTAACAAACTAAATCATAGGGCACTTTTTATTTTTACTAATGCATGAATTAATGGCATGGATAAATCTACCTTTGAAACCGATAGTATATTTTTTTTATTTATTCGTTAAAATTTCATTATTTTTTGGATCAGAGCTGCAGATGTGCCTACTTCTAAATAATTTTCTACTAAGGTGGTAGTCTAACAAATTTTGAACTTACTAAAATGTACGTTACACTATCTCTTTTTATGTAATAGGGGGAATAACGAGCAGACGTATCGCCTGTTGGCAAGCGATTACCGCCACCCATGGACACTCGCAATAATATAGGCGACACAAGTGCGTTGCCGGTCTTTGAGGGACGGGGAGGGGGATTTGGGAGGTGGATGAGGGATCCTCACTCACTCAGTGAAACCCAGCACTGTGAAGCACTGTTTCACGCCAGTTTTTTGTGCGGCCGTAGTATTTGGGATATAGGTGCATATTTTTTTGGAGGTTTGAAAGTCGTATTGGTTCGGGAATACCGTAGGCGATAGTTCATTCCACAGTATTGTTGTGGGAGGCAAAAAGTTTCTGGAAAAGTACTCAGTAGTGGACTGCCAACCGTCTTAGTGATGGGGATGAAATTGCTGACGTGTAGGACGATGGCGAAAAGAGGCGTCAAGGGTCAATTGGAATAATTCCTCGGAGCTCTCCTCATTCTAAATGCGATAGAAGACGCACAACGCATACGCGCTACGCAGCGCAGCGTCTTATTGTGTCTTATTTGGTAAATACTCTTTTATTGTTCATCTATGTTTCTCTTTTATGTTACTGCATATGTGTAAAAGTAAGGCTCTGGTTGATTTGGAATCAAACAGCCGCGTGTGAATTATTTCAAGTTTTTATAATTCTTACAGGCGGAATTTGTCTGTACCCGGTAGTGTTTTAGGCAGCTATGAGCGCTGTATGACTTTTGATGTAAATTGGACAGAACTGTCTTTGACCGTTTGGAAACTTTGACCGTGCTGGCTAACACGCCACTGATACCGTGCCCACGTGGTTGGGAGTTCGAATTTAGTGATATACCGTATGAAACAGTTTCGACGGAGGTGAGATTACTGGCATTTAATTGTATAGACACATGCTTATTTCATTCATATTTATTATTCATTCGAAAGTAACTCAGCGCGTCTGTCTGTCTGTAACGCCTTCACGTGTAAGCCGTATCACCGATATAAATAAAATTTAGCATAGAGATACTAGGATTCTTGAAGATTGCTAGTAGCTATATAAAACAATCAATTTATAATTTGAGTGGAGTTCACGCAATTCAAGTGCTTCAGGTAAATAAACATTTTTTATATTCGACTTACTTAAAAAATCGTATATATTTTTTTTTCAACTGTCTAACTATAAGGTTCATGAGGTACAGCCTGGTGACACACGGACAGCGAAGTCTTGGTAATCCGTTAGGTTAATATTAGGTCCCGTTTTACCCTTTGGATAGAACCCTAACAAAAAAAGACATCACTCCATCACTCTTAAATATTTCCATTAAAAATTACAAGGTCTGTCCGAACACAACTAGCTGTAAATTTCATTAATTTCTAATCACTATCAGATACAGAAATAGTGCGATCATAAGGAGATATTGGCGTGCGTTTTACCTCGCCCGTAACATGTATATTACATGTCAATTATTAATGAACATTATCTCAACAATATATTTCATATTGATATTACACATTTGCTGACCTGTGGTTTTTATATCTACAACTTGTGCTATATTTACTTACTATGATCTAGAGTCACAACTTTAATACGTGACCTTTTATAAATTTCCTTATAAATTATCAATAAAAACTGACTACTTCATTTATGTAGCTTGTTTTATTAGCACGTAACGTATCAGTGAAAATTAGTCATGTGAGAATTTTATTCTATCTATCCAACAAGGGGAGAACCATCCCTCGGTACAAGCGGAATGACTGGCCCGAAAATAACCACCTTACATAGTATTTAGCCACCTTCCATTTATACTATTCATGTAATATGTGTAGTGCAATGGTATCCTTAGCCTACATTAACATGGGCCAGCCTTTATATAATTATAAACTATGTGAATTAAAAGTCACATAATCCTAAATTTAGAACAGAAAGTTACATGACGTGGCTAGGCTATGGGTCTCCATCACCTGTCGCTTACTAAAGAACACAAACAGTGCAGTAAGTTAAAATCCACCGTCTATGTTAAATTTATTAATAAAACAGCGATTAAGAACTTGATAATAAACAAATCTAAACTTTCATTACCCTTTCTGAAAAATAAAAACAAAACAAAACAGTGGAGCAAGTACTAAATCACTGTCTTGCATTTAAAATATTAGAATCGACGAAACGATGAAATAAACAAAAATATTATAAAAACCAGAAACCCGACTGCATAAAAGTAATGAACTGAAAAGAGAAAAACAAGTATTCTATTAAATATATAAATATAAGTATATTTAAATTAATGAAACTAAATACTTTATAGTGTCGCATGCGGTGACAAACGTAGTCTTGGTAGATTTTACTTTGCCCGAAGGTAACAAAGTATTAGGGAGATCGTTTTTTATTTTTGCGAAAGACGGTCCCCATTTCATGGCATCCACATTTTTTATATTGTATTATCATTAATTCCAACACGACGAAGACTTAGAATTGAAGACTTTAAATACTTTACATTGGCAGAAATTGCTGATCCGGCTGGTTGCCATCTCATCAAAAGAAGAAGATCAAAGTACTATTTGTTCCTATCTGCAGCACCATAAAGTATTTAGTTTGACTAAGCTAAATATACGTAACTACATAATATGTACTTATATATTGTAAACTTTTGTTTTCCTCTTTTCAATTTATTACTTAAAAGAGTCGGTTTTTTTTGTTTTTATATATATTTTTCAAACTTTTTACTTTAGTTAACCGACAAATTTTTCTAATATCAATTTATAGGGTTCATATCTCGTAGCCGTTGTAACTCTTTCAAACAATTTTGGTCATGTTTGTAATCTGTTTTTCTTAGTAGTCTAAAAACTTTTAGGGTTTGAGTTAACTAATTGACAATTTAGGCTAAATAGTAATGTAAGCGTGTTCTATTTTTTTGCGAGTTGATTACGAGAAGCCAAAACCCGCGCACCCTTCCTATCCCCTCACTTGCAGCGTGCCTGCGGCTAAACACGCCTGGACATTTGCATTTTAGGGTCATCGGATTTTTATTTTTATTTAATTTTGTTCTAATATTTAAAGAATTATTCCATTGTATCTTCAGCAGCAAGTTTCTTAAAGACCTTGCGCCTTGAATGGGTCTTCTATTAATCCATTTTCAAATCCATACTTTTCTTGGTCTTGCAAGTTCAGCTTCCAGCTTCTCCAAAACTTTTTCGGTGTCAGACACCAACGCGTTTAATACATCTTTATATCGATATTCGTTCACGACGGATCAGAACTGAATTCACTAAATAAGAATTGGATACTATTCGCACTACATAGCTGCACTAATCACCCTCAATTACAAATCACCTATGCCCGCACCAAACAAAGTATATGTAGTATAGCGTAGCAAAGTATAGCCTATAGTTATAGTAAACACCAACCAAATTAAGAAATGTCTAAACATCTAAGGGAGTACATGGATTTTTACATGTTTCAAGTGTGTTAAAAGTGTTTACAATATCTATCAATTAGGTGACGACGTTTTCAAGTACTTTGTATTTTAAAAACACACAGAACTTTGGTAAAAAAACTTAAATTTAAGAAATATTTTGAATAAGTGCAAAATAATAAAAATAGCAATTATTTTAAACCCATATAGTTAATTTTATAGTAATTACTTACTAGAATAAATTATTATAACTATATACCTGACTACACGCATATATATATATACATATATATATTTATATATATACCTATATGCATATCTACCTATCCTTTTACCATTACCTAATTACAATATTCCTTGCGAGGTCAGCATAATGTATTCGTGTCCATTCTGAGCACCCGGCAACTTATTTTACTCTTTAGTCAGTGTGGTAGCGGATTAAGAATACAGAGGGTCACTACCCCTATTCATTTCTTGTGTGTCTTAAGAGGCGACTATAGCAGTAAACTAAAATACGAGGCGAGACTAAATAGGAGAACACCACTCGAAATAGAAGGAAAACAAATACTATACCAATCGTGATTCACTTATTACGAATCACTATTGGTATAGTAGGCCAAAACCTCACTTTAAATGAGGGGTCAAGACCAGCAGTAAACGGTTAAAGGCTTTTGATGATAATTTTCTGTGAGACCGTGTTATCACTCCGGTCAAGTCGGTTTGGTTCTGAGAGGAGGAGGTCACTTACACTTAAGTGACCCATCTGCTAGCTTGTCACGTATATCAAACCACTCGATAAAGATATGATCCGATTCTACATAAATACGCAGATAACGTTTTGCGTAAATAGACGTAAATACTTACGTAAAATGTACATAATCTGAAAATAACTGGAATGCGCTAAACCACCAATAAATCTACATATGAGGAAATCCCATACGCCTGTGGTGAATATTGTTCCAAAGCCTCCCATAAAAGAAAGCACATGTGCAGCTGGAAACATTAAATAACAATCAGATATGGATACTGAATTTGTTGATGAGTTGTAGATTATGGGTATAGATAAAATATATATGTAGGTTAAATTGTTTAAAATGTTAGAGATTACACAAAGTGCCCACGACAATAACACACTAACTTCAAACATTCATGATAATTTTCTTTTTGTTGATGACTGTTTTAATTTCAGACAGACACACAAATACATACACTCGCATACATATACAAACACACTCATATATACAGTACGTACACACACACACACACACACACACATACATACATACACTACACCAAAATTTCATTGTAATCACTGGAATGTCTGTCGCCTCCTACTTGAAGATGCCCATTTATTTAACTATAATTATTTTGTTGGTCCAATTGAAGAATATAATTACTGATATTATTTTATGTCAATGTCGTTGCTCTTCTTAAAGATATAAATTTATCTGATTCCTCAGGCCTCAAGTGTACAAGCATATAGGCCACAGATGATGTAAGTGGACTAAACTGAACATGTAGTGAGGAATTTCCGTGTGTCTGCGAATTTTCAACAAAACTGCCTTCTTGAATAGATGCAGTATATGTTATCTATACTAATATTATAAAGAGATAAGGTTTCTAACTTTGTTTGTATGGTTGTAGTGGGTAATCTTCGGAAGTACTGATCTGATCCTAAAATTTTTTTCACTAACAAAAAGTAATACTATTCAGGAGTGAAATAGGCTATATTTTATTATGATTGAATAAAAAATTTTGGTTGAAAATAATGGTATTTGTACATAAAGTCTAAGAAAAGCGGGCGATTAACGCCCAACGAATTGGGCACGGCTCGAATAGTTAATACGTTATTCTAGATAGAGACGGCAACAACAGTACGATTTTTAGAAAAAAAAACAAATTATTTATTCATGCTCATAAACAAAAAAACACATTACAAATGATCACAAAAAAAATTGAACATTATCCATACATATCATATCTCTTTGTGACGCCTTTACTGCTAAGCCGTTGCACTGATTTCAATGAAATTGTACATGGAAATACTTTGAATCCTAAAAAAGAATGTAGGTAACTTTTTGCCGATATAACCGACATAAACATAGGCGGAACTACTAACACTAGCATAAAAAAATTTACGAGTACTTGTACTGGCTTAAATGGTTCACCATTTCAACATAATGCTGCACAACTAAACTACACTAAAATGTGCAGCTCTGATATTCATTTAATGTTCACAAAGGAACGTCACGTTAGCTTACGTGACGTTCCTCTCCCACCCACACCCACCCACTATCTCAGCAACTCATACATAAACAAGTGAATACATATAACATAAGATCTTACCTATAATCACAGGCACTCTGCCAAAACGGTCAGCAGCCCAACCAAAAGCATAGGTACCTAATACAGACCCAACGTAGTATATGGACATGGCTGTTGGTACATAGCTAGCACGATCACACACCCACTCTCTCTGTAAACATCAGTGCGAGTTTATATACAAAATTAAATTAAAAAGACTTATTTAATGAAATCAAAAGACAATTTAAGTAAGGGGTTCCCTAAAAGTTCAGTGCCAAAAGTACCTACTCCATAAATAGTAAATTTAACCCATACCAAACCAGACCATTTTAAGTACAAAATATTTCGCCAACCGGTACAAAGTGATCAACACTCTCATCTATACAAATAAATGATATTGAAGTGTCTGTTT
Organism: Hyphantria cunea; assembly: GCA_003709505.1. NCBI lineage: Eukaryota > Metazoa > Arthropoda > Insecta > Lepidoptera > Erebidae > Hyphantria > Hyphantria cunea. Next base: position 1,028,658 of record PKRV01000925.1, read on the forward strand.
GTAATTTCAAATTAACAGCTTTTCAGTAAATCTATATGAATCTACTTAATTTCACATGGGCCGGCTCGACCGGAGTGATACGGCCTCACAGAAAACCGGTGAGAAACAGCGCTTTCGCTGTGTTTCATCGAGTCAGTGGGGATACCGGAGGCCAATACCCCAATCCAACCCCCCTCTATTCCCTCCCCCTCCCCATCCCTCACATTCTAATACAGTCATGTTTTAAATACGTCAAAAAGATCCCCTAGGGAATCAATGTGGGCGAAAATTCCTAATGAATCCCCCAAGAGATCTAAGTAGCCACGACGATAACGGAGAAATACTGCGGTTGTTGAAATCCTTTCAGTTTTTGACTAAATTTTAACTACTTTACAACAGTGAATAGAATATAAATACTAACATTGTGATGTTTTATTTGGAAATTTTCCTACCCATTCTTTTTTTAAACAATATTAACACCAAGGTACGAGTTACGTTCGAACCAGAAATAAATTCTAATGAAACAGTTTTCAGAGATTTTGTTTTTAGGGCAGACCGCACCAAAGTAATGCATCTAAGTGATAACACAGTTCCCTTTATCATACTTCTTGTCATATTTATAACCCAACCATGACCTTGACTTTTTTGCTATGAGCATATCAACAATGAGGAGCAGACTGCGCACAAACAATTTTAACTGAAACTTTATTTAATTTAAATACAGATTAGGCAGGTTGATAAGTCGTTTTTTAAAAAGTACCTGTCTGTACTATTTAAAAAAAACTCAACTTTACTTTTTCTATAAATATTAAATTTTTCTTGCTTTTGTTGAACGATGTTCTTTTCTAAATACTTATCTTCTATCAGTGCAGACTTGTTAATGGCGTATTGCTATTTTTATAGGCTGTGTTATGTGTATTGCTATAAGTTTTCCTAAAAGTAATAAATAAGTGAATAAAGTAGACATTTAGAGAACCGTTGTCAGATCGGAAAGGTTCAGGGTAATACGTATGGGTTACTATGAATGCACGTTGAATTGAAATAAGAAATAAAATGGTATACTGCTTTCGTGTACCTGCTTTTATGATTATAATACAGAGTCATCACTTCTCAATATATTGAAAAACCCGTGATCTTAGTGGGACTGGGAGTGAATTTCATGTTTTCACCGCCCAGACCAAGACGGAAGAACCGAAACGTTATGTTCGAGAGCGTATGTCTACCACTCTTAAGTCGTTGTCTTGTAGAGAAAGGGTAAAGGGGGAATCAGATGGAAGAGCTCTTCAGAACACTCTCCATGATAAAAGCAATGGAGGACTGCCATAGAGGCGATATCTCTTCGCAACTGCAGAGGCTCAAGAGACTCTGTAGCTTCGATACTGTCGATAATGTGGATTGCCCGCCGCCGCAACCGATCGAGAGCGTGAAACAGATATTGCGCGGCTCCATCGCAAAGATGAGAACAGTACTCGACGCACGGGCAAACCTGGGGCTTATAAAAAAGACGGGCCTGGGGACGGAGAACCATCATACCTTATTCAGTACAACTAATTTCTACGAGGACGCCTTAGTAATAATCTCAATGTACCCGCGCAAGTTGAGATCACGTCAAATACCCATACCCAGGACAACGAGATTATCCTGTAGTGACAGTTGTATATTGGTGAATGGCCTGAAAAGTGGGGAGGGGAAGGAAAGGAGACCTTTTGGTAGAGTTGTGTTTTTCTTGGCTTTAAACTTGACCACATTCATGCATTCATTGTGGTTGACAGGACGGAGCCCTCAGATACACCAGCGTTTACCTGCCAAAAATCAGAGTCCGCTTCATCCCAAAAGACTCTAATGTGGCGCTGGTACACGCTCACGGCGTTCTAGTTGCAGAATTTGGATAGCAAGCTGAATTCAGGAACTTTTTAGAGAAACGAACGGTGCAAACCTTGGCCATATTGAGGCTAATGGCAAGGACAACCCATGCCTGCCAATAGCCTCGCCCGAAATGTGGGTGACGTATATGTGAGTGAAAGAATAAATGGCATGCACAGTAAATAAAAAATACTCTACAAAGTTTTAAAGGCAATATTGTTTACTAATCCAGGTGCCCTTAACTATTGAGTTCACTCGATAGGGCCCTATTATGTTGTACTATTATGTGTACACAACACCAGAAAATAACATAAAAGACTTTGATAAGTTAACCTATTTTTGTGTTTTTTCCGCTAAATCTATTCAGTATCGTAGTCTAATTGCAACCCCCAAGTTTTTGGTAGTAGTCTTTTTACATCCTGTACAAAGATAAGCTTAAAGGGCCTCAGACTTTATTCCATAAATACATATGTGTTTTCTATTTCTGCGCTCTATGTTTTTTACAGAACATTTATTCTTTTTCGATGACTATAATACATCTTGATGTTGACATTATTGTCATGTCAAAAGCCTAGTTATTATCTGTGTATAGCGTCATGTTTTCCTAGTTTTGATTTTTTAATAAACACACATTTAACTATGTTTAAAATTTCATTAAGTATATATTAACATGCTGTTGCGACTATGAGGCTGAACCATATCAAAAATAGTATCGAAAACTTAGATAATTCGATGCTAAATGGACAATAAAGATGAAAAGCCCACTGAACCTAATACGTCAGCTCAAGTACCCCAAGAACCCAAAGCTCAGACCACTCGTGAAACAAAGAACACCCGCAGTCCACTGCCATCAGAGAAACAAACAAGTAGCAGTACCGAAGAGAATTCCAGTCATTCTCTCTCAGAGGTATGACCTTAACATTAAAGACAATATTATTACCGAAATATGATTAAGGCAAGTACGGTCTAAGGGATTCTCTGGTTTCGTGTTAATTCCAAACATAATAGTGATTTTCTTATATACGTGTGCAATGTATTCATAATATTATGTTCTGATTCCAGGATTTGGAGTTAGATGCAGATGTGTTGGAGGATGTATTATTCTTTATTGGAGATATGGGACTATACCAAAAGCTTATGTTTCTTGGAATGTTTCCCTTTACAACATTTTATGTGTGGGTCTACTTAGTGCAAATATTAATAACTATTACACCCGAAAATTATTGGTGTAAAATCTCTGTATTGAGTGGGTTGCCTATGGCATTGAGGTGAGCCAAAAGATTGACATAGTTTTATTAGCAGCAGGTTAAACGAAGATCATATTTCCAAAAACTTTAGGAAACCAGAAGGATTACTTTCGTATAATTTAGGAAAAAGGAAACTAAAAAAGAGAGAAAGAGTCCAGTAAGATAGAAATCAAAATTTTAATAGCTCCTCGTAGATTTTAATTGATATCTTTCAAAGATTTCTTTATAACATCAAATGAAAGCGAATGTGTAGCAGAAACTTAATATGGGCAACTGGCTGGCCTTTCATATTACAGGCGTAATTTATCTGCACCGGGAGCTCCAACGGGTAAATGGGACAAATGTTACACCTTTGACACAGATTGGAATCAAGTCTTGAACTCTTTGTCCCCACCGGCAGCTGGCACGCGTCAGATCCCATGCCCAAATGGATGGGAGTTTGAATATACCGATATACCATATGCAAGCGTAGTTGCTGAGGTAACTAAATTATTTCTATCAAAAAGTTTCTCTACCGCTTGATACATATTCAGAAATCGAAAGATCGTATAAAAGTGTACGTGTTTTGTTATGAATTCTAATATATAAATATAAATCCTATTCCTGTGAATATGACAGAGAGGTTGGGTGTGTAGTCAAGCAGCATATGCGCCGACCGCTCAGTCTGTCTTCTTCGTTGGTGCATTGACGGGTGGATTGATTTTTGGATGGATCGCTGATAATTTCGGCCGAGTGCCTGCTTTGGTTGGTAAGTTTATTGGTTGATAAGGTTAGGCGTAGGTTAGATTGTATATTTATTCGGCTATTGTAAATACTGGTTAGGATACAAATAATTCTTAAAAGATAAGAAATGGTCATTAACGATGTAACACCAAATATTTATACTGACCACAAGAAAATTAAGTGTAGTAACTTATGTACAGGTGTAGTTTATATCAAGTACGAATTCCATGTGGTCACGGATTTAAAATTAAAGAGTGTTACCACCTCTTTTAGAAGCAAACTTCGCAGAACAACAGCACTGAAAAGAGAAACAGAACTTGAAAAACAAACATATGTCCAGCAATGAACTATTAAAGGCTGACGATTGTAATAACAATTTAAGTGTACCTTTTGTTTAATAAGTTTCAAATTATTCAACGATTTAATAATGTAACTGCTTGTAATTTAAGGAGCAAACTTGATCGGCGGCATTGGTGGAATATCAACGACCTTCACAAGTGGATTGTGGGATTTCATCTTGTGTCGATTTCTCGTCGGCCTATCATTTGACAACTGCTTCATGATACCATACATTTTGAGTAAGTAAAGTACGATTATTGCAATACTGATTGATTTCTACAATAAATTAGCATGAACTATTTTTAGAAGAACAACGCTTCTTCGAATAGATGGCATAGTTCATGGACTCAAAAAAAAACCAGTTTCAAACAATTCCGAGCAAAAAAATTTGACAGACCGACTAAACATTTCTGACACTCCTTAACCTTTTATTTCATTATGTGTGTTTATACATTATAGTTATTTCCTTTCAGTCCTAGAATATGTAGGACCTGGTCATCGCACTTTCGTGGCGAATATGCCAGTCGCCATATTTGGGGGTGCCGCTGGCGTCTCTCTTCCGTGGATAGCCTATTTTGCCGCTGACTGGCGTCTTACACTATGGATAACTTCTTTACCTATGTTTACCGTCATTATTTCGCCATGGCTCATGCCAGAGAGTGTTAGGTTAGTGGAGATGTATTAAGTACTTTACCATTTATGATCCTCTCATCTTAGAATGTACATCACATTATCACCATCACTACGGTGATAGTCACGTTTATAACACTGAGAAAGCCATGATTACGCCGAGCTCAATCCTATTCAGTATTATTTAATTACCAGATCGTCCACCTGCTGGTACGCTAGGCCTGTCGCCCTTGACCGCGTTACATGTACGTAAATTAAATCTTGAAATGAAGTATCAGTAGTATAATAAAGCACTATTAACAATGAAGTAATCATAAATGGCCATTCAGGTGGTTAGTGAGCCGTGGCCGCATCGATGACGCTGTCAAAGTCCTACGTAAGTTCGAGAAAGTCAATAAAACTCAAGTGCCAGATGAAGTTATGGAAAGGTTTATTGTGAGTAGTACATAATATGTATGTTGAAACTCTAATTTCTGTCTGTCCGTGTGATAACAGATTAAGAACACGGAATACTACCAACCCAATTCATCCCGTGATTATCGTTACAACCAACTAAGTACACAAACTCCAGGACACCAACGCTGCAAAGAGAATTAGAACTTGACTTCCTTGATTAGTAGTATTTTAATAGTTGGGTTACCCTAATCTTTTAAGACCACAATCTTACACTACAATTAACACTGAATGGTTTACTGTGCAACAAAGAGCATTTATCTTTGCTATATGTAAAAGCTTTCTTTTATTGATGTGTAACTTCATTCTATTCGCTTTACTGCAATCTGTGGTAGCGAGTTCGTCTGCAGTTATGACGCGAAGTGCAAGGTTAAACATTTAGCATAATACGAATGAATAAAGGAAATTATTTTTTTATTATTTAATGGCATTTAACATTATTAACAGGTCACATCCAAAAAATTGGGTTCAAAGAAAATGGAGTCATTTTTTAATATATGCCGCAGTAGGCTGTTGCGCAAAACAGTGATATACATGGTAGTGGTGTATGGCTCTGATGCGGTTATCTACGACACTTTGGTGCGCATCACTCAAATGTTTGGACTCGATTTTTTCATTACCTTTACCATCAATGTGGCTATTGAAATACCGTCTGTTCTACTGCTCACTTTACTCCTGGACAGGTGCGAATCTAAATCATCATATTATTTTAAACTACACAATTTTAAATTAAAAAACTACACAATTAGTTATGCAACTTCTTCTTCTTACTGGATTATTACGTTCATATATTCAAATAAGAATCTTCAAATGTGTTTGTTTATATTTGTTCATTTATTTTATACAACATTCATATTTGATGCATTGGTGAGCTTGATGCCCACGGCATTTTTCACTCGCCAACCATTTGGTGATGCCGAAAATCAGGAAGTAGGTGTTTTTGGTAAAAATGTACAGCAGAATATACAAACTAAGTAATGCGAAGTTTTCTTTTATGATTTAATATATATATAAGGATATCTGGTACTGGGTCTAATCAATACATATATATAATTGTTTCTGCTTCACAGACTAGGCCGAAGGCTCATTACTGGCGGCAGTCTCTTTATGGGAGGATTAGCGTTATTTATTGCAATGCTCGTGCCTAAAGGTAAGGGAATGGATCTTTGCGCTGGGTAACATACGTTGCGATTTATTTGTATTTATATAGATAACAAGCTGTTATGATTTTACAGGATTGGCACGAGTATCTCTAGGGGTAATTGCAAGATTTTTAATAAACATAGCTTTCACAGTGTTGTGTCAGTGGGGCACAGAGATACTGCCAACGCCTTTCCGAGCCTCTGGATCATCTTTCCTTCATATGACTGGGTTCACCACGAGTCTATTGTCTCCGTTTATTGTATTCTCGGTGAGATGATGAGAATTTAGAATATAATAGCCATCTATATATATACATTTGGTTTGTATAGGTTTTTATCTATTATTTCAATTTTTCCACGTCAATTGTTTCTTATTTTGTTTAATAAATATTTTTCAGACATTTCAACACACAACGCCATCTAGTCCCAAACTAAGCAGAGCTTGTACTATGGGTACTGGACAACTGATATAAATACATATATACTTTTTTTTGTAAACATACATATTATACATAGAAAACACCCAAACTCCGAAACAAATATTTGCAGATCAAACAAACATTTGGTCCGACTCAGGAATCGAACCCGAGACCTCATGCGCAGCAGTCGCTTACGCTACCACTACGACACCGAGGCCGTTAGATTTCAGAACAATGTAACCACAATGTAACATAGCGTAACACGGCAGCCAAAGACTATGTATTCTTCAACCATCACTTTCCACTCTCATTTTTGACTCATATTTATAAATGGTATAAGAGGCAAGCATGCAGACAATTCATCATATACATGCACCTATTAATAAATGACAACCACTGCCCATGTACATCTGCTAATCTAAACGCGGAAGTGGCTTGCTACCCTCTTAATCTATGCCATCGATTACTATTTTTTTATATTTTATTTATAGGAATCCGTGTGGCCGCCGTTACCACTACTTATTGTGAGTACGTGGGCCATAATTACCGCGGCACTTACTTTCCTGCTGCCAGAGACCAAAGGTCAAGAAATGCCGCAAACTGTGACCGACGCGGAGAAGATTATAGTTGACCAATCACTGTGCAGGTAAGTAAAATGTAAAAAAATAGTTCATCGCCATGATAATCAAAACAAACAGACATGTTTATGTCTGTTTGTTTCTAGAATTATATGCCAATTTTTTTTATTAACTGGTGGAAGATTAAGAATGTCCTTCGCTCAGTGGGGAGGAGTAACCGACCTAAAACCACCCCGGTGTTCCCTTAGCTTGCCTATAGCCGAGGGAGCGAGAACTGCAATTGCATTTTTCCGCCTCTCCCAGACGGCATTAACCCGTCTCATCCAGAACGGGTCCCGTCATCCATTGCGAACGTCGCCCATCGGTCACATCTCTCTAAGAGTGCATCCGGAACACTTTCCGCGGCCTATCAAGCCTGTATCCTGAGCGACACCCAAACGCCATCGTTGTGATGACAGCACCGTGAAGTGGTTTCCCGGCCGATTCTACTCAAGCACTTGCCGAAACAGCCTACTGCAGGATGTATTGAGCAAATGTATTGGCACAGTGGTACTTAAAAGCCTGGGGAACAACGGCTGGAAGTGCGGCCTGAAATCCCAACGGCTGTCGAGGACAAGCTTTAAGTACTTCATCGTACGCGTAATAGGAATGTGGACGCCTCCTACTACAATATAGAACTCTGAAATTTGGGCTTCCGAGGCCCATGGAAGTAAACAGTCTCGGATTTGTGAGAATTACACACCACTTGATGCGATTCTCAGCAACCATATTTTATAACTATTTTGTAGCTTGGTATTTCTTTTTTTATTTTTTCAATTTTGATTCCACTTTTACATAAAACTATCTTTGCATCATTTCTTTAAAGTGTCGTCGGCTCACATAAAAGTGACTTGTGACGGCAACTTGTAGACATTCAGGAAACGTCTACGATGGATTTAATTATTCTATTCTATTTTTGTCATTAGTTCCTCATTTCAAGATATAGATCTAGTGAGATTTTTTTTATTCTTACAATCTCAGAAGATCCATTGGTTGGATTCATGGTGCATTTAATGACAATTTTATTTTTTATTAGAACCGGTATTTAGGATATGTATAAGTGATAATTAATTAATTAATGGATAATGAATAGCCAATGGATACTCTGAGAATAAACCAACGTTAATAGGGTGTAATTGCTTCACGAATTGGCTCCTATTTTTAATAAAAATATTATGCCACTAATTTGTCGTTTTCTTAAAGTTACGTAAAGACCAATTATGATTTGTACTATCAGCACTTTAAACAATAACTAACGTTTAAAATGTCAGTGGAAATTACATTTTATTATGCTATTTACAGACAACCTGAAGCGAAGGAGTTTAAACGATCACTAAGCAAGATGCTAAGCTCAACAATAGGTGACACTATTCATCGTGACCCATCCGGCCGAGTAAGCCGACTAAGGCTACATTGAACGTCTCTAGTGAATCAGGACGGTTCTCAAACAAAATGATTAAAACATTAAAGCAATCCCTGAAAACAATACTTGGTTAGAGGTGAAAGGAAATCGATGTTTTAGCAGAAGTCGCTAGGCATCATGTCTCGGAACGCTCACGACAATCGCAGACACGGTTTAATGTGAAGTTATGTGATGTAATGTAAACTGTTTATGAGCTACAATTTTGTAAATCGTAGTGTGTCGCATATAGTGTCAATATATAAGACCATAAATCATGGTGTATAGTTCTTGTCCTTTTCTAGTCGTGTTTTAAATCGTTCATAATCATATTAAACGGTATTTTCTGCAATGATATTTAGAAACATGTTTTTAAATACTTATCCTAATAATGACCTGACACGTAGTATCCTTGTGATGGCCAAGCTGGGAATTTCATCTTTGGGTCATAATATTCTGAGGGAATAAACATTGACCAATATTGAAATCCACGATAGTATAGTCCATATATTCATCGACACATGCCATGCTGTAAAATTCATGCGGAAAGCTTTTGGAGAATTAAAGAGTATTCTTTGACCCAATGGGTCGAGAAATAAATTAGAAATATTTGGAGCTCCTCCTAGGTTTACAAAAGAGAAAGACCTTCATGCTACTAAAATTGATAAAGCCCATATTTTTTTGAGAATCATAAAATGAAGGTGAAAATTGCAACACATGCCCTTGAATTTTGCGGCTACCAACTAAAATTAAAAGCATTTGAAGACTGCGGTGGAACTGTGAATTTTATAAATATAATGAACGATGTGTTGAAGTACTCAATAACCACTCTATTCATCCACCTAGTTGAAAGAAACCCGTGTGCCCTCAAAACATGACTCTATAAGAGCACTATTTGAAATACTATTGACTATCTAACGAGCTTGAAACTTCTTATAGGAGAGCTATTAGTAGGCTTACAGCAAAAGACTGGATTTATCGCTTTGATAATTAATATGAAAAGTGTGGAATTATATTTCTCAGCTATTAGAGCTAGGGGTGGCTTTAACAATAACCTCAACCTAACCTGAAGCTACTCAATTTGGAGCAGTATACAAAACATTTCTAATGAGAGCTGAGATCAGAGAAGGCGGAATCGGTAACTGCGTTACTCTGGAGCAGATAAATATACTTTCATGCCCAAGCAAGAATCCAGTTAATGTCATAAATGAACTATCGCAACAAACTGACTTCGTCAAAATACCTGAAGATGGTAGTGCTCTTTACGACACATACATGGAATATTAAGAAAGCATGGACCTGGACGAATACACACAAAGTGTGGTAGAATATATTGCAGGTTTCGCGACGCGAAAGTTGTCTCACAGACGATAAAATATGTCACCTGTTTTTCACTTATATCAGGGGAAGAAAATACAGACTGCTTCATTTTCCAGAAGTTCTTCCGTATGCGTCTGTTGCAGTAGTGCACATTATAAATAAAACCGAAAAATTGATAAAACCCAGCCTTACGACCCAGACGAAGCCAGAACATTATTATTTATATATTTTGAAGTTTTTGACAGAAATTGTAAATGCGAAAACATTTTCTATTTGCCACTCAATACTGAGCACAACATACATCACAGATTGTTACTTATTAAAGGTTTTATTGATTTAACCATTAGTTCCGATATGGCGCGCGTGGTTGAGTGGAGTAATCGATATGGGGGAACCTCTCCTAGAGGCCTCACGTTAACAACATCGTTGCACAGGTTCGTGCAGCACGTTCCCTTCTGCGGCCCGTATAATCCTCCAGATTGCCGCTCTGCGCGAAGCTCAGGGTGTACAAGGCGTACATATCGCACTCGACTGACCTATGGTGCCCCGGCCTGGTTCTCCCTCGTCTCCGAGACGAAACGCCGCCGGCTGCGTGCGCAGCAGTCACTCGCACTACGCACCCTTGCAAACGCCCCCCGCTTTGTGCGGAACAGGACGATCTCCAGGGACCTGCGCATGGAGAACCTGGACGACTTTGTAGGACGCCTGAGCACTAACCTGTTCGTGCGTGCTGACGGATCGCAAGTTCGCCACCTGCGAGAGCTCGCGCCCTACAATCGGCGACCACCGGACAGGTATTGTCACGGAGACCTCGTCTCCGTGACAACTACTCCCGGACTATCTAGTACCCATCTATCCTCAACCCCCGACCTAGTGCTGGCTGATGGGCGCTCCTTTGGGTCTACACCCCTAGGAGCTCGACCTCGCTAAGTACAGGTCGCACTGAAGTAACGTCAATACCTGAAGCTACTAAGAGGCCCTTTAGAACTTAACCCAATGACCCACCTGTAGTTACAGGTGGCGTCGAACATCACTTAAACAGGCTATAGACCTGGAAAAGTTACCCCGAGACCCTAGCTTTGGCCTACGAAAAGAACCACTTGATGAACTAACTCTGTATTTTATTATTCCTTTTCCATATGTATTTAATTAAATAGCAATCGTTATTAGTAAGTGAAAGTGAGAATAGAGAAACCTTTACATGTTCTGTCTGTCTAACTAATTTTATGGAATTCCAATTGCATTGCGTCACATAGATTTAACCTAATTACACGTATAATAAATAAATAAAAAAATAAAATGCCTTTATTGTTGATCTTATTTTTAAATAACAAAAGTTTTGTATGTATGCCTAAAAACTTATTACTGTTATCAAAATTTACTATTTATTATTATTAATTTAGCAAACGGTAGTTACTCCTCAACTTGTCTTCCGACAAAGGCCTCCTCTAAAGATCGCCATTCACATCTATCCCTTGCCATTCGAGTCCATGTTGGACCCGCAATTTTCCTGATATCATCTTCCCATCTCTTAACTTGTCTTCCTGTTTTTTTTTTTGCTGTCTAGTGGGTACCATTCTGTTATTAGTCTTGTCCATTTTTTCTTCCTTTCTCTTATCATATTTTCGGGGGTTCTAAGGGATCGACAGTTAATAGTTGCTATATAAATACCATTTGTTTTCTTTTCTTTTGTGTCTGTCGTCACTATTTTTAATCTTTAGAGGGTCGTGGTCATTTTCCCCCACTAGGGCCAGTCGGCTTGGGGGAGTGTTGTGATTTGTTTTTACTTTGTTGCTTTTAAATAATGACTGTTGTGTTTTCCGTTTACCGACATTTAGTTGCTATTTTTCCGTTGTGTTAGGAAGTAGAGAATTGCGATTAGTTAGTCCTGGGCAAATCATAAGCTTTTAGTACTTTATGGTTTGGCGGCATTAAGGTTGGTTGTTTTCTTGGTTGCTTATTGGTTTCAGGAGATGTTCATGTTTTCCTTTTTTGCCTATTGTCATCGTTTATTTCGCTTGTCTCTTTTATTATTAATTTGTCATACTTAAGATATGCAAAGTTTCCTTTATTTCTCTGCTCTATCAGTTGTGGCAGCAGCATTTTTCTTTTCACTAGGACAGCTTTAGTATAATCTTCCATGACGTACACTTCTTTAAATTTTTTCTTTGAATGGAAAAAGAATGAAGTAATAATACTTCATTCTTTTTCCATTCATTTACGAAGGAAACCAAGATGGGTCTTGGCTTACTACTTAGCGTCTTCTTTCCAATTCTATATACATTATTTACCTCTTGTTCTTCGAAATTATAGTCTAAGTCAGTTTTAATAACTTTCATCACATGTTGAAGTAATTCTGGGTTAGAACTCTTGTCTTCCTTTATGCCAAAAATTATTAGATTATTCTGCTTCTTTGCTCTTTTCAAGCTTTCAATCTCTTCCTCGAAATTTTCTAATTTTGTTTTTAACATTTTATTTTCTGCTATGATAGGCTCTAATTTTACAGCCAATATTTCCATTACCTTGTTAGTTACAGATGTTTGTATTTCAATGGTTTGTTTCTGCGTTTCAATTTTTATTGATTCAAATAAAAGTTTAAACTGATCTTCCATTATATAATATAATGTAATCTGAGTGTAATAAAACGTATTGAATAGTAGTTTTATTTTACTTGGGTTGGCAACACTACACTTTATGCCACTGTCAACCGAGGTCTTGACTATGGTTCAATTTCTACCCTCAATTTTTCAGTCTAGTCAGCGTCTTGTTTGTATATATATATATATATAATTTAAAGTCTAAGACCACGCGAAATCAACACTTTCACACTATTCACAGCACTTAAATTTATATTGCGCGACGACGACGTTTTTATATCAGTAAGTGAGCGTAAATAAATTTTAAATACATATTATTGGGAGCTGTTCAACTTTGATGTATACAGTATGACAACAGGAAAAGAAAAAAAAAATTGCACATATAGTTCCGTACTAATATTATAAAGCTAAAGAGTTTTTAACTTGTTTGGTAGAACGCACTAATATCAAAAAATTATCGAGTAAGGCTATTGGCTATACATCATCACGCATCAACAAAGGCAAAGTAGCAATGAAAAATTAAAAACAACGGGTGGAAATTATTTCTGTTCAGAGCTTCCGTTACGTGCGCTGCGTTTTTTTATGGTATAGAAGGCATACGAGCAGACGTATCGCTTGATGGTAAGCGATTACCGCCGCCCATGGACATCCAACACCAGAGGCGTCACAAGTGCGTTGCCGGCCTTTGAAGAAGGTTAAACATTCGTAGAAATAATGCACGAAAGAATTGCTCCTCGTGAAAAGTTACAAAAAAGGTCTATCTTTTAAGGTTGGCTCACTACGATCTCTTTTATTGAGAAAAAAAAATTTTCTTTCCCAGATATAACATCACGCTACGGGCAATAGGAGAAGCGTGGCTTAGTCAGTTGTTTATAAATTTAGCTATTTGCATTATTGTTATTTATAAACGTTATGCATTTCAAATCTGAAATACTATCGTGCGCACTATTTGTTTGTGTAAATATAAATCACTATTTCCTTTGGTCACGGCATCGTGCGTGAATGGTTGTAACAATTTCAATCATTCTTATTAGTAATGTTTGTTATGGGTAAAGAGAAACAGATACTAATGTCAATGCAATATTTATAGTCTAGACAAGAAAACGTCTGTCTTATTTATAAAGCCGATAATATAATTTTATTAACTTACGCACGTGTTGCTAAGCCTAAACTTGTAGGCGCAAATGTATTTTACTACGGGAACAAACTACATTAAATAGCAGCTCTACAAAGAGATGGACACTTGAAACAAACCCTTTATCAACAGTCTGGTGAACCTATTATGTAAGCTAAAATCTAAGTCAGTTGATTATTGATGACACTTGGTTTTAACACTATCTCTTGTCAGTATCTATAGTGTATGTAGGTCCATGAGTATTAGGCCTAATGCATACATATACATACCTGTCTCGGGTGACGCGCAGTGATTATGGAGAAGTCTATAGCTTCTCAGGAGAAGAGGCGGGAAAAAGCACATTATGACGCATAACTGTGTGGGGGTGACCCAGAGTAAGAAATTAAGATGATGGGACTTCGAATACCTATTCCGAAGTCTGGTCCCTAAGTTGGTTGGCGAAGCGCGTGCATTGGCACGATTGCTGCCAACCATAAGAGGACCCGAAATTCCTGCAGGAGGCTATACGAGGGGGTTGTGCGATCCATGTCCCTTTATGGGACCCCAGTATGGGCGGAGGTCCTGAAAGCCAGCAACATCGCGCTGTTGAGACAACTGCAACGAGTGCTGGCTGTCAGGATCATAAGGGGGTACCGCACGATCTCCTTTCGGCGGCATGTCTCCTGGCTGGAACTCCACCACGGGACCTGGAGGCGAGAGCCCTTGCGGCCCTTTACCAATGGAGCAAGGAGGCGCGGGAGTTGGGTAGGAGTTCTGAGAATCGGGAAATCGATGATCAAAAATCCCAGCTCCGCCAGTTCCTCGTAGAGAAATGTAAGGAACGACTTAGGCAACCAAGCGCTGGACACGCAAGCTTGGGGGTGACAGATATGGCCATTTGTCGCCCTAGCAGAAGCAGGCTTGGTTGGAGGGTGCGCGCGCTTCGCAGCACTCGCGCCCCACCTATTGGGGCATTAACGGAAACATCGAGGTTTCCACACAGGAGGGGACCATCTAGTAGCGGTAGTTGGTCCGAGGTATGTCGGGATTCCAGAGATTTCCTTTCTAGGGCGTACCTGGTTCCCCGGCTCATAGTACCAGAGACGGCGTGCAGTTTCAGTCTGTTGGAGTCCGGCATGTCACCAAGAGGTGGTATCCGAGGGGATATCTGTACGGGAAAAAAAAGAGTAACAAATTAAATAAACTTAAAGCTCCCAACGAGATAAAGAATAAGATATGAGAGATGATAGATACCATATTGTGGTATGGTATTTTTCATCTGTCATATCTTTTTATTCTTCAGGACTTGACGCAAGTTGTAAAAAATACACTTTACAGAATGAAATTTATGTTTTTATTTAAACTACCTAGAGAAAACGATGATAGTGAATGAGTAGCAAAACGATTTCTATGTGTATTTTTTTTATAATATGATGTGTTTATGTTTTTATTATGTGTTGTAACTTCGTTCTTTTTAAATGTACTGTCTAAGTACTAGCCATAGTCAAGCTGGATACATAGACTAACTTATTAGTTACGTTTTTTATAGTCATTTATTTTAAAACTAAATTTATTACCAGTGGCTTAGTGGATGACGCCTTTAGGTAGTTACTGTCTAAAAAATAGACAATTGCCCTTATCTTAAATTAACTTATCGTACTGTAGGGACCTTGTATACATATTTTTCAAAAGATGAGTAATGAAAAAAATCCGTAGAAGTAAAGAAAAAGCCAAAGTCAAAGAAGAATCTTAAATTTCTGATAGTAGAAATTATAATAATGGCATGCCATACCATGCGTTCAAAAACTACATCTAGGCATTTACATTTTCAAAAAAGAATTTGTTAATTGTATATTTTTGGATGTGATATTAACTAAAAATGACATTTCTAGCTTTTGTTATGAGGTTTCATAAATTTTTATTACCCTAACTAGGTGATAATATTTTATAATAAATTTTGTTACACAACATGATTTTCGAACATTTTTGGTTTTGACGTTTCGTTAATTTTCCTGCATCAAGGAAGGAATGAATTAGTCGTAATAATATATTTTTTTCATTTTGGTTTCGTCCAAATTTTTATGATAAAGTGGTTTCTTGACAAAATTAGTATAAGATAATAACTGCGCAGGACACAGTGTCGCTCATTTGATTGTAAGTACTGTTCAATCGTAACGATTGAAGTTTTAATGATAGTATCCGAGTTATTCGCAGTGTTCAATTATGTATGTGCACATCTCGTTATTGTTGTCAACAAACACGTGATGTGAGGCCGACACTTGTTTAAATAATTAATTGAATTAACTCATTTCCTATGGACTGTGTATCTATTTCCTTCTTTAACTCGTATTCACTATCGCATTCATAGAGCAAAGAAATGTTACGGTTACGGGTCTAAAACGTTATCGTGTGATTGTTTCCTTTGTGCATCACTAGGTTGAACATTATATCATTTACTTAGCGATTTTTAAACCTGTTGTGTGTGTATAATAGAATTTTGTCTGTTTAATGACTCATGACTGACACTGACCATTGTGACAGATGTATAAAAATATACACTTTATTTTTATGTGTAAATAAACACAAGGAAAATAATAAAAAATACTGCCAATTTGCCCTCCGTGGCTTACATTGTGAGGACAAAAACTTTTTGTAGTTAGTTTTGGCATAAACTTATATAAATCCTTGTTGGACACTTGTATGTTGTGTAGTATGTACATAAATTAGTGTTGTAATGTGCTTGAGTTAATTACGAACTACTTCTACAATATATTATGTAAGAATGGTTGTATAAAATACATCAAAGTTAAATTTTTGTAGTTAAAAGTATATTATAATTGTAGAAAAACATCACATAATGATTTGCATGTTTTGTTTTTATTATTAAAGTGTTTGAATAAAATCAATAAAGTTATAAAATAAATATATATTATACATAGTTAGAATAAGGCCTTAATAGAATTTCATAAATGATTATATTTTTTCTAATAAGATTTATATAATATGGTACATACATAACTGCTCTATAACAGATCAGAAAGGTCTTTGAATAGATCTTAACTATATATATTCACATTAATTTCATCAATGCCATGTAATATTAGGCTGTAATTCAGTTAAGCTTTGCAACCTTTTTATTAGTATATGAATATTGTTTTTATCTTAAGTTAATGTAGACGGAGCATATTTTTTAACCATACGCTGTAAAAACATCTAATATCTCCATCAACATACTCTTAAAAATATTTACTTTTGAACCATTTATCAACCTTGTTGTACACAATACAGTAACACAAATATACAAGCTATATTTGGCACTGTGTGTATATCAATATACTCAGTTCTGATTTGGGATAGTCTGTTATGTACTGAAAAATATTGCAAACTTAACTGTATAACCTGTGTTCTGTTTCACTTTAATCCAGTTCTTGAAGTAGGTTCTTCTGTTACAATTATCTTTTTAAGTTTTATTGACTACTGTTGTCTGCTTTTTCTCTTATGAATAGGTCTTCTCTGTCAAGGAGAGACAATTCTCATCCTCCCTGTCTCTTTGCTTTGATCTTTTAAACTGCTCAATGGATTATAATGCAGTTTTCAACAATAGTTAGAATGATTCAAGAGGAGGTCTAAAAATTTAAGAGACTTCCATGCAAAGCTGGGCCAGTTTGTTAGTAACAATATATGTTATAAATTTAAATATTTTGTAATAAATAATGTTTTTACAGCGTATGGCTCTGAAAATTAGCCTAGATTTTCAGGAGTCATTATTGTATACAGTTTACATCTGAGTGACCTATATTAATTTTTTTCTTTACATTTAAATAGTATTTTTCTGCTCAACAGGTAAATAAATCATGCAACGATCTCTTCAACCTACATACGCATGGGTAGGATCGCATGAGACTTGAAAGATTTTCAGTAAGCACATGTGAAGTGCTCGCCCAAAATGTTGCGGACCATCCTCACCGGGGCCCTTCTGAGCCTGGTGTCAAATGTTGCTGGCAATATTATAGTTTATACACAGGAGATTCCACACACAGTGAGTATATTGGTTCAAATTTTCCATTTAAAAAAAATAACACCAAAAAGCATAAGTTGTTTTGATAAACATTTGTTCATATATTGTTCTTAAGAGTGTTGACTTTTATTTTTTTGTAAGTGAACAATAACATGAATAAGCCAAGTCATATGCAACAATAATACGATTTTCTATATCATGTGACTTTATTTTACATGAATACAATTGCCACAGTGACCGTATTCCGCCTTTAGATTGGCCCGATGTTTACCAATGGAATATGCATAAGATTTTAATTTGTATAAAGCTTTTTTCTAGATTCTTTGTCTTTACAATAAACTTAAAAAGTATTTTTTATTTAGTGATTATTTCGATCTAAAAAAAGGATTGTGTGGTTTTATAAAACCACAGTAAAAGTGAAACTTTTTTTCACATGCAAATAAATAAATCTAATAAAGCAAATAAATAACAACATTCACATTAAACACTGATACAAACAAACAAATTAGCGTGGAGTACTGGCACACCGTCCGACTGGCCGCTAGACACTGGCCGACCGTCACGCGTCATGCGACATGCGATACACAGACCAAAAATTTGAGACGATGTAATTAAAGTTTCACTTTAAAAAGTATTGAATAACAAGTGAAAACTAAGGGAGGGAAATTTAAACTTACAAAACGCATAAAGCCAGCCAGGCAGCCAGCCATTATTTTTCTCATAAACTACTGTTCATGAGAAAAATAACCGTCTTCCATGATTTTTATTGCAATTAAAACTGTAAATAATTATAAAGTAACTTAAACCCAGAATAGTAAACAAACACAAAATGACAATGACGTCATTGGCTGTGTCAAAAATGCGCGCAAATGGTGGCGTTAGAATAGCTCAAATTTAGTCATTGTTTTTAATTTCACTTTGAAAATTAAATAATCAGATTAAGAAATAAAAAGATACATGCATATTCCCTATTGCTATACCAAACGCGCTCGCCGTCTACAGCGAGTTTATATGAAACGAACTCGCAATAAACCACAGATTACCCCCTATAGATACCGTATAGTTGAATATTCGTTTCGATTTGATTTTACAAAATTTTGAGGTATGCACGGGATGCGGGGGGACAAATCAAATGCAAATGCAACGAACCATAGTGATGGGACAGGGTAAGGATGTTGATCGATAAATTTGGTTGGATCTGGATAGTAGATATTTTTTGTTTATTATTTGTAAACAAATACACTCATAAATTTTTAAAATTATATATTAAAAAAAGAACAAATTGAAAAAAAGGTCATAATCTAGGTACGAATATTTCGCTAATTTTTAAAATTGATTAGCTTAGTAAAAATTCGTCTTACAGAATTTTTTGGATCTATCTTCCTTTATAAATGGAGCAGTCTTATGTCTATATATTTTCCACGACACTCTTGGTTAGGTCAATTACATGATTACAATTTTCATGATCAAATCGGTGATATTTAATTTGAGAAAAAATATCTTCACCAACAAAACTACTCAATGTCTGTATCATGAAACGTTTTTTGTCTTTATAAAATATTTTTCAAACTGGGGTTGAATCAATTGAGCTTCGAATCACTTGCTTAGATCGTCTGCAAAAATTTTTTATTTGAGATATTACTAATTTGGATTGTTTATTCGGGTCGTGTCGCGATACCATTATGCATCAAGAAGCCACTAGGCTTTATCTAATCTAAATTTTGATTTTGATAAAAATACTGTCAACATTTGAGCAAATACCTAAAGTACAGAACTGAAGTATGAAAAGAAACAAAGCACATACAACATTTTAGTTTGACCCATCAATTCAAACGAAACCAAGGAATACTCAAGAAATAATATACGGAATTAAGTTAACCTTATCTCCATTCAAGTCATACTCAATGGTTTTTAATTTCGGGAATTCCCCGTTAATATTAAAGCGTAACGCATAGAAGTATGACCAGCTTAGCAATAATGAAATTATCCATAAATATAGTAGATAGGTATATTTTATGCAATTACATTGTAGCGACATTCCTAGGCTTTGTATTTTGATCAAAGTCAACGAAAACGTATTTTCTCTGTTTGATTACGGATTGAGAATACCAATTGTTACCACCGCTATTCATCTCGTGGGAGTCGTAAGAGCTCTAAAGAAGCAAACTAGCCGGGACAAAAGAGGAGGATTACTTGACACAAATTCTTTATCAACTCTTCTGATCAGCATGGTTATTTATAGAAGGCCAAAACCTACTTTGTAAGCTGAGGCCAAAACCTATTTCTTATGTTTAGAAGTGGACTGTTTTAGGCTGTTATAGCTTGTTATTGTATTATTGGTGATATGGTCTATTCATTATTATAATATCTATTACGGTTCCTTACCTCAAAAGGAAAAACGGAACCCTTATTTATAGGATCACTTTGTTGTCCGTCTGTGTGACAGGCAAGACCCTTTTCTCGGGAACGCTTGGAGGTATCAAGCTAAAATTCATATCATATGCTTTGGTCTACTGTCCCTTGGAGCTATGAAAATTAAACTTCTAAGCCAACGCAATCAAAACATTCAGCCGTTTAAGCTGAAAATTTTCGACACACGTTGAGAATCAAAACCTACAGCGTACTTCCCGTGAACTCAGAATCTTGAAATTTGGTACGAAGCAAAGTCTTATAGGACAGATAAAGGGAGTAACCATCATAATCGCTCTGGTCCAAAGCCGATCGCTGTCGTCCTACAACCACGGCTATCTTAATACGACAAGAAAAAGCTTAGAGAACTATAATCCGACTAGACTTAGGAATCTATCAACACCTCATTTATTAAAATCGGTTCAGTACTTTACGTGCAGTGCAACGGTGGACCTATTACGGCCAAAACTATTACCATTCCTTTTGGCTTCTGCGTGTAGTCGGGTAAAAATCCCTAAAAATCGCATTCCAGTAATCGCTCAACTGTCTCGGCCTAACTAATTTAACATCAATTGATTCACTTCTGTTTATGAGTCATTCAATTGTATGAGTGATAAAACGGCATAAGTTTAAGTACACGTTTTGTACATATTGCCCGAATGAAATGTTATCATCATCCAGTCCACTGCTGGAGATGAACTCTGCTTATAAATGAGGTGTTGGCCTAATGTACCACGCACAGGCTTTGTTTCATCGTTCAATCGGAGTAATAGACCTCACAGAAGACCGGTGTGAGACAGCGCTGTGTTTCACCGATTTAGTGAGGATGCCGGAGGCCCATCCCCCAAAGGACGGCAAAACACTTGTGAGGCTTCTGGTGTAGCGGGTATCCATTGGCGGCGATAATCGCTCACCAATAGGCGATACGTGTGGTCGTTTGCTACCTATTCTATAAAATAAAGGTTTTCCATCTCTTTGTAGTGATGTTGTCTTACGTAGTTTGCTATATTAGTCATCTCTTACGACATCTATGGGTAGAATACGCAGACATGGTCGTGATTGTCACTACATGGATAGGAATGAATATTATTTTATTTTTTGACTGGGTATTTGCGTCCGCCCAGTTCACACACTCACGCAGTTAACATACTCTAAAACGTAGCAAATATGTTCCATTTCTTTGCTTGTTTCGCAATATAAACTTAGCCGACCTGTTAATACAGAGTGTAAGCAATCTCCATACCTAATTTATTGAATATGAGTCGAGCTGTCTGAGCGTGGGGAAATACAAACATACAAACTCACACACTCATAAACTTTTGCCTTTATAATATTAAAGCTATAATACTATAAAGGCGAAAGTTTGTGAGTGTGTGTGTGTGTGAGCGCGATTTTAAATCAGTGTGTTGCTGTTTTTTAGATTTTTCAACAAGTGTGTCATTTTTCCTTTGTTTGATACCTGTTATCGATCAATGCGCAGATTCAAGTATAAACACATGAACATTAGGAGAAATGCTATACATATATGGAGATAGATATTTATTTTTCAATATATTTATACCTTTTCCTTTAGAAGTACCATAGATCACCTAACGAATTCACTTTTGATATGTTGAGATGTCTTCTATCATTTCAATAACCAACACAGCTTGAGCTGTGATTCTTATACTCAAGAATCTGAGTATCTCTGTGCCAAATTTCATTGAAATTGATGTAACTGTTTAGTCGTGCAAGCGTAGCAGACAGACACACAGTATCTTTAGAATTTAATTTATTCGTATGGATTTAGATTCACAAATATGAGGTTTCCTTGCGTCATATCCGTTTAAAAGGGATGCATTTTATTTCTTGAATGAAAATATGTAGATACAAGATCAAAAGCTTTTATTATTTACGATAAAAAATCGCTTTGACTGCCTCGTTGGTCTATTGGTTAGCATAAGCGACTGCAGATCAAGAGGTCTCGGGTTCGATTCCCGAGTCGGACTGCTGTTGGATTTTTCTTATAAGAAATTCTCAATACCAGCCCGGAGTTTGAAATATAGCGGTGTTTCCCGCCCGTGTCTCGGAGAGCACGTTAAGCCGTCGGTCCCGGTTGTTATGAACATCTATGGCAATCGTTATTGGGAAGTTAGTTTAAGTAAGTGTAAGTGTAAGTTTACGTGTGGAAACCCCCTCGGGCCTTCACCCCACCGGGGTTTGCGGCGGGGCGATGTGTCGGAATCGAACCGACTAAAACCACACGGTGTGCCACTCTGCGCCTGAGACGGGAGAGATCCGGGAACCGCTTTCTTACGCCATCCGGACCTCTCCCAGCGCGTGCCCGCACCGAAGTGGGCACCGTCTGCTGTTAAAACTCTCAAATTAGGCGACGCACGGCACACGCGCAACGTCGCCCCCTCGCGGCTGGCCTGTGAAGATGGTGGGGAAAACCCGTCCCGCCCATCCGAACGACAGCCGGCAACGAGAGATCTTCTCCGATGACTGCAGTGAGGGCACGACGTTGCGGCGCCCAAGCGGGGCACACAGCCAGCGTGTGCTGGGCCGAGTCCTCACTGCAGTCGCAGTGGTGGCAGGCGGGACTCAATTCCCTCCGCGCGACCGAGTGCAGGTACTTACCGAAGCAACCGTGCCCGGAAAGCACCTGCGTCAGTCGGAAGGAAAGGGTCCCGTGCTGCCGCCCTGCCCACTCGAAGATGAGGATGAGGAGCGCCTCCACGGTGGCGAAGCCAGCACGTGGAGCCTCCAGCCGCGAAGATCAACGAGCCATCGTGACTCGACGGGCGGCTTCACGCCACTCGAGTACCTCTTCGGGCGGAAGGCGCAAGCCACTCTCCGCCCGGAATTCAGCCACCCGTCGATATCGTCGATATCGGCGAGCACTTACGCCTCCAAATCCCACGGGGGTGTACCGGCCAAGGTGCACGCCGCCTCTGTCGACGCCGTGCGGTATCCGCGTATGGCTCTGACCGCCAATACCTCTTAGGCCGCCAGAGGCGCGCCTTATTCTGGGCGGTCAGAGCCGACACCCACACCGAATATACTGACAACTAGTTCAACCTTCAAATTCAGTTCACCCTCAGGGTTGCGGAGGTCAGATGACAGTCTCTCCGTTTAAAACTTGATATTCAGGTAAAACCAGCAGAACTAGTAGCCGACCCCAAATCTTGGGAATAATACAAGGCTAGGAAGATGAATAATAAATCGCTTTATTGTACACCAGATAACTTAGTACATAATTTAAAGCTAGGTAGGTCGGCAGTACAACTGGCGGCCCTATTGCTCAATGGCAATCTCTTCCAGGTACAGGTAACCCCCTATAGATACCGCTACGTATGACCTTAACCCTCTCCTGAGAGGAGACCCGAGCCCAGCAGTAGGACGTTATAGGTTGTTGATGAAATAGGTACTTATATAGTTAACTTATAATCACTTAAATAAAGTAGAGTGCGTGTATAAAAGCAATGCAGTTTTTAACTATAGCAACAAATGTCAACTATATTCTTTTGTCTTTTGTTATTTCTTGGTTTCATAAACAATTTTTTATCTTTAATCGGAATAACATCTGAATGACCGAACTAAGGTCATTCATATTCCATGCAGTATATTTTAAATAAGTTGGTGAAATTCGAGACGTGATTACTGCAGCTGTAGCTCATGAGTGCGATGACATCTTATAAAAGGTCATTCAATTAGAAAAAAACAGTGTTAAAATCTGTTGAGTAGTTTTAAAGATCGAAGCGAACAAACAGCAGAAGCGACATCATTATACTATCTAAAGATAAAGATGTAACTATAATCTGTTAGTGATTTCGTAAAATGAAACGGAACTGTGTAAAAGGAAGCCAGGGAAACGTTCGATATTCGATTTGTTTGACATACAAAAGCGCGAGCTGTCAAATGTTACCTTTTCACAACTCTCTCGTACATTGTTTTTAATCCTCGATGCAAGAAGAGGGATGTTACAAGTTTGACCTCGATGTCTGTCTGTGGCATCGTAGCTCTCAAACGGATAGACCAATGTCGATGTGGTTTTTTTAATTAGAAAGCTAGTTATTTGCAATGGTTCTTAGCTACGTTTGGTTAACATCGCTCCAGCAATGTAAGTGTATCAGCTCTTTTCCAAAATGATGTGAGGCATTTTTCGTATTATTACTTGATTAAGTGCTTGTGTAGAGGTTTTTTATTTTTTATTTAGCTTGTTGTAGAACTTTAACCGTTTCCTCGCGCATGCTATGAAATCTATCAAAAGGAATAATTTTCTTAGTTTTTGGTCGTAGCGTGATGATATATAGTCTATAACCTACCCTCGATAACTGGGTTAAGTAACAATGAATTAACTTTTCATATCAAACCAGTACTTTCTGAGATGAACGCGTCAACGATCAACCAAACAAACTCTTCGACTAAAAACGTAAAAGCTTGGTCGCTACGTACGTGCACTTTATGTAAAAATACTCAGAATGACTAGATCTTCTCTTCTTAACCGACTTCAAAAAAGAGGAGGTTCTTGTTTCTTTTCATCGTCTCTCGAAGTCTCCATGTGCAAAGTATTAGACTACGGGCTTTTTTTACGACATCGGCTACGTACAATTTCAATACCTCTTGTATTCCATTATTCCATACAAAAATCATGTAACAAGGAAGAATGATCAAGGGGTTGCTACCCCCTCCCCTTCACCAGTACTCAGTTGGACAGCTTAAAAGTTATGGCATTGAATGAATGTTATTGTTTTATGCCCCTGTTTCTTTCTGCAAAGGTCTCCTGGTGTTTCAGATGATCCATCAATTTTCGATACGGGCCCTTAGTGTATATTCATATACTGACTACTTTTAAACTTAGGCTCAGTTTCATTCATTAATCCATGCATTCATACATTATACCGGACTATTTCACTGCACGAATGGCGTAGTGATTTGTGGGGTCAACATCCCGCTACCTACTGCCAATTAGTCAGTAATAGTCTCCATCGTAGTTATTTCTCGAGGCTACGATGCAATCCACGTGGAACCGTCGTCATGACTCATGTATTCAAAGATCGCACTTGTGTTTTCTTGGGTAATAAGTTGTGAGACAACGAATATACTCATGCAACGTGGTAACTTATTGTTCATCATCAGCCTATCGCAGTCCACTGCTGGACATAGGCCTCTCCAATTTCACGCCACTCAGTTCAATCTATGGCTTCTCGCATCCAGCTCCTGCCAGCCGCCTTGCGCAAATCATCGCTCCACCTGGCCTGTGCACGTCCTACACTACGTTTGCCGAGACGCGGTCTCCACTCAAGAACTCGTTTACCCCAACGGTTATCGGTTCTCCGGCAAATGTGGCCAGCCCACTGCCGCTTCAGCTTGCTAATCCTGTGGGCTATGTCGATGACCCTGGTTCTTTGTCGGATCACCTCGTTTCCGATGCGATCCCTTAGAAAAACGCCGAGCATAGCCCTCTCCATAGCACGCTGAGCGACTTTGAACTTATGGACCAGTTTAAAATCATCGATATCTAACCTACACAACCTAACTAGCCCTTAAGCCGGGAGTTTCGCATCGCTTCTAAGGAGAAAACTTAATAGAAGTATTAGGAAGAAATAGGTGTCGAAACCTCAACCACTGTAAATCTTCACGCTGTACAACATTCCCCCAGTCCACACTATTCTTGCCTGTCTGCCTTTTCCCTTGACTAAAGAGTTAACACTTTAGTTATGTATAATATACACCTACATTCATTTCCATAATAGCTATTTGATTTCTAATTTTTAACTCTATCCAGTTAATCTTACAGCATAAATTCGTTTGCATATTTTTACGCTAACTTATGTAGGCTATAGAAACTTGACTTATAATGCGTATAATTAGACTGAGAGTACACAATGACTGTATGCAACTGCAACATATTTATTACGTTATTGCTAGTGAAATACTAGCGTACTTTTGCCATAGTGTAACAAGTATAGCCAGCGGTCGTGAGTTCTTTTCCTGCCGTATACAAATATTATTTGATAAGCACAATCGTTTGTTCTATACCTGGATGTCACATCGCATGATCAACCTTTGGTATTCCACAGCTGCACAGAGGCCTTTCCTAACAAAGGAGGTTTTGGCTAGTTAGCCAAAACCTTCTTTGTACAGTTAGTACAGTACAGTTGTACTGTGATGGAAATATATCAGCGGTCTGGTTTCCATAGTACAAGCTCTGAAAAGTTTGTGATCAAACTATCGTTTGAGAGATGTGAGAGCGTATGTACCTCATAAATGGTGGTTATCGCGATAAACAGCACCCTATGTTCTTCTCCATTCTTCTCCAAGGTCCAGTATAACTCTATACCGAAATTCATCCCAATCGACTTAGCGGTTTTTTCGTGAAAGCATTCAGAGTTTCAATCGATATATGAAAAAAGTCATATTAGTTACCCTATTTTTAACTCGAGAACGGCTAAACCGATTTGGCGGAAAATTGGTGGGAAGGTAGATTAGAACCAGGAGACGGACACAGGATACTTTTTAAATATATTTTTTTATTTTGCACCGCTGCATTAACCGCGATTCTTGTTGCATCTAGCTATATATTTATATCATATATTGTCATAACCTAGAAATATCCTCATTATGAGTTACTACTTACTAGCGCGTCATACATAAACAATACATTTTAAAACTATTATCAGTTTATGTTAATTTAATGCTGGACATAGTTTACAGCGGTATCTATAAACGAACAAATGTGCGGGCAAATCTGAATTGCTACTTCAAAGCTGGCGCACGAACATTAAAACCGGCTATGACGAATGACTGATATTTTTCTCTTTGTCCTTTGAAGTAAAACTTCTTTAAGCATGCTTGACATGGGGAGTGAGCTGGTTAATGCGCCATTAGAATGCTAAAAGTGTGTACGGGCGAGGCGAACGGAAGTTTAGAGGGAGATATAAGTTAGTGAAGACAAAAACGGAGAGAGTACATTAAATACGTTTCGTATATTTCTGTAGGTGTAAGAGAGAGAGGTGTGAGATCGTGTGATCTAAAGCATCCCCCTTTTTTTAATTTATTTTTTATGTATATGGGTCTGAGTCTACTCTGAATCCTCCTGATGCAAAATATGAACGGTATCCAGGAATATCGGTCTTTATATTTACAATAGATACAAGCGAAGTAAATTTAACAATGCAGCATTGTGATCCATGCTAGGAAGATTGGTCTTCTGTAGGCAGTATTTCTTCCTTCAAAATTCTTTTTTTTACCCAGGGTAACAGTGTTTCAATCAGCTTTTATTTATTTTTAGACAATCCCGGGTTACTCCTGAACCTATGCAGAAAATACAATATAGAAAAAACTGTTTGTCTCGTGTCCTCCAAAAGGCAATATCTACGATTATACAAGAGATAAATTGTAGAAGGCCAGTGAATTGTGATTATCTATATACCTACAGTCGTTTCATTAATAATGTAATCTCAATTATCGTGCAAACCGCAGTTCGAATCATACCAATATGTGTAGTTAAAGTCTGAAATAGACTGCAATTATATAATAATATCAGTCAAAACTCTTTATAAATTTTGAGTAGTTTCGCTGAGCAAGTTGGGCAAAGGGAATAATTGGGAATAACATTACACGGGAAATCAGAAAATAAGGATTTTTTTCAAAACCCAATGTTAGGAACGGAATGGTAGGGTTATAAATTAATATCATATATCCTTACTAATATTATATATTCGAAAGTAACTCCGTCTGTGCGTCAGTCTTTTATGCTTGCACGGCTAAACCTCTGAATAAATTAGGATGAATTTCGGTATTCAGATTGATTGAGTCTTGGAAAAAGACCTACTCTCTTCAACTACTTTTCTTACTTACTTTCCTTTTCCCCTCGGACCTCTGAATGGCTCAGACGTATTAACGATAGTGCATTTCGCTTTTTGATAAATAATTAAATGTATCAAAAATATATAATAGGATTGTATATATAATATACACATATACATATATACACGGGGCGGTGTGTATATATATACACACCGCTCCCTTAGAGCGGTGTGACATCTATACACCGCAGTGACTCATTACAACACCACCCACCACCAAGAAGTCAACGCCCACCGCCTCATTGCCGCTGCCAAAGTAGGCATCACTGCAAAAGGGCGTCAATTAGCCAGCTTATTCGAGTGGGAGGTGCGTAACCGTATTCCTTTACTAGCATGTTACCGTCTCGCGCTACTCAACATTCCACACCACTCTGCTATCCTGCTATGCTATCCTTCAGCCGCTTTATTAAATAATACTAATGCCGCTTAAACGTACTCCGCCTACACCAAAAATACCAAATTAGAATAAAGAGTTACTTTTAGACCCTGTGAAGAAAATGAATACAGTTTTAAATTTACCACTTGAAACCGCAGACATAAAAGATATCTATAGAGCTTTCGCGAAAAATGATACTCTCAAGCCAGTTATCGTTGAATTACGCTCAGTACTTGTAAAGGAAAACCTATTGCCCAATCTTAAAAACTATTTTTATAAGAAAAACGTAATAAATTAAACACAGGTATATTTGACGCACATATACCGAAAAAACCTATATTTATTTCGGAAAGCCTTACTGCAAAAGGGAGAAGACTATTTTTCCTGGCGAGGGACTTTGATTATGCACCTGTTGGACTTCATATGGAAAAATCTACCTTCGTAAGAAGGAAGGAATGCCACACATTCGCATACAGGAGGAGTCGGATCTTGCCAAATTAAAGATGTCCTTGGTCTGACTAGTTCTTAGAATTATGATTAATACCCTTGGAATCATAATTCTGAAAACAATAACTGTTGCTCGGATATCGTTTCAGTGGCATTTGCTTATTGTATATTTTAAGTTCTTTTATGTTATCTTCTCTAATTTTAGTTATATACAACCTAAAAAGTGTATTTACTCTCAAATACTAAACACTAAACAAATCATCATAATTTTTCAGCTTCAAATAATACATAGTTATGTAAAATGTAGTCATTTAAGTATTCGTAAGGATATTTCGCTACTTGATTTTATGTTGAGCTCGCCTGATCCAGGCTATAATAAAGAAAAAGGATTAAACAATAATTTAGCATCTGTATACAAAAAATCATATGTTCTACCTTTCATGATCGTATGCTCGGTAAATCTTACACAGATACAGATAGATAAGCTATCTGTCTCTGAATCCATGGTTTGTGAATTAGATGACTGCCATGTATGGCCTTAATCCTCTCCCGAGAGGAGACCCCAGCCCAGCAGTGGGACATTATGGGTTGTTGTTGTTTGTTGTTGACTGCCATAAATATATAGCACACCCCGCAGAGAGTAGAGTAGAGTTATTACACAGAATATGCGTAGTATCTCAGCTAATTTAGATAATTTTCTGACCATGTTGAAATTATCTAAGAAAAATAAAATTTTAAAAACGTGGGTAAATCCCAACTTGTTACGTTGTATGAAGCATCGGGATAATCTCCATAAGAAATTGAGACAATCTGCTGACGATGTTTCACTGAAGCTAACATACATAAAATATAGAAACCATTGTAATAAGCTACTCAAAAAAATCAAAGTCGCATACGAAACTAGCCTTATATCAGCTGCTGTTAACAATAAATGACTAAATGAATGGAATAAATGGTACTGGAATAAATGAATGAAACAGGCGGGCTTTAATACTGTGTGCCACTGGTTTAAAAGCAATACGTTGACCTCAAATGCAGAGGAAACCGTCTATATACCATTTTCAATTACAAATTCCACCTCATCAAATTTTTTTAATAGTTTATATTCATAAACTTGACTACACTGAAACGGAAAAATTACTTCGTGTTCCTTCCTAAAATTTACTTTCATCCTCCTACACACATACACACACATTCATACTACACACAAGGAAGATTAATTGGATTAACTTAACACTCCACAATGCTTTGTTTTGTTTCCTTTTTTATTTTACTAGTTTATTTAATCCTTTATTATTTTTTGCATTATTTCGTTTTATACATTTACAGTGAAATGTAAGAACTGTTTCGTTTAGAAATCTAAAGAGGAAGAGCGCCGTCGTCTAGTATACAGATATTTAGTTATCTAGTTTAGACGCGGATGTTCATTGATTTGTGAATTTGTTAATATGCAAGTATTTGAAAACGATGTATTAATAAATAAATAAATAAATATTCCGGACATCTTACACAACGCCATCTAGTCCCAAACTAAGTATAGCTTGTATTATGGGTACTAAACAACTGATATAAATATATATATACTTTTTTTGTAAATACATACATATCATACATAGAAAACACCCAAACTTCGAAACAAATATTTGCAGATCATACAAACATTTGATTCGGCCCGGGAATCGAACCCGAGACCTCGAGAACAGCAGTCGCATACGCTACCGCTGCGCCACCGAGGCAGTCAATTAATTATTGTAGACATAAGAATTTATTGGTTGAATAAAAAGTATTATTATTTATATTACTTTTTGTCCCGAGAAGCTAACATCTTCGCTGGCGGAGCCGTAGGCAAATGCTAGTGTGAGCATAATAATATTAATGTAATAATCTAGAAGTTTGACATTTAGTTAGTGCAGAGATAACGTCACGTGAAGACTTAGTGTATGATAAGAAGATTTCATCTTTTACGGCCTTTATTCTTTTTTAATCTCGTACTTAAAGTCAAAATTAACTTTCAATGTTTGTTAACATACGTGATTACAAAACTCCTTATATTTTCGGATGCCGTTTTTTATGACATTCCTGGCTTCCCGTAACAAAAAATCTTGTGACTTAGTTTTAGGCCTCCCCCACACGCCGACCTTACAGTTCAAATAAGTCAATAGCATGGCCACATGTGTAGGGTTGCCTAGTCACAGCTATCGTCCGGCTTTATCAGGTCGAGGACTTTTTCAATTCGACCCGGATTTATTTCTCTCGAGTGGATTATGCAATACAATAAAGGCTGAAAATATTGTATTAAAATACTATTTATTCTGGTGTCAATACAGAGATAAAGCCAAGAAAAGAATTGTGATATTGTGTTCTCATTGCAACATATTAATCAGTTTACTTAGATAAAATGTATTGAGAGCTAATAGGTGATATCCGAACTAATATTGTAAATGGTAATATTAATTTTGTTTGTTCGAAATGATTATATGTTTTAATTGCTGACCATAATCATCTACCTAGCCATTATTACGTCCAAAATTATTAAGGTCGACTACTAGGTCAACCGGTTTTACCTGGATGTCAGTTAAGCCACGGAACGACGGGCATCGGACCTTAACAACCCTGAGGACGAACTGAATATAAAATTAAACTAGTTGTCAGTACATTTGAGGGCACTGACCTCCCAATAACGATTGCCATAGGTGCTCATGAAAACCTAAATGGATGGCTTTACGTTCTCTCCGAGGCACGAACTTGAAACACAACCATCTTATACACTCCGTGCTATTATTAAAAAATTCTCATAAGAAAAACCTAACAAAATCTTGAACCTTTTTCCGTGTGAGAGCCACGTTTCGGCGCGGATAGGCCGGCTCGACCGCAGTGATACCACGGTCTCACACCAAAACCGGTGTGAAACAGAGCTTGCGCTGTCTTACACCAACTGAGTGTGGAAACTGCAGGCACATACCACAACTTCTCCCCCGTCCCAAAAGGTCGACAACGCATTTATAACGCCTCTGGTGTTACGGGTGTCCATGGGCGGTAGTAATCGCTTACCATCAGACGATACGTTTGCTTCTAAAACCCAGGTCTCGTACCATAAACCTCTTGATCGGCAGTCGCATACGCTAACTGCTAGACCAACAAAGCAGGCATTAACTACTGAATCAATGATCATGATTCTTGTCACACCTTTAGAGGTATATACCTCTGAAAGACATAGATCCTACCTCGCTAAACCTACTTAGGTAGATATTAGACTAGGTCTTTTTAATGGAGACCAGTTCCCCTGTCTCATACATTGAGTGAAATATTCATCATCATCACGAACCGCCTTAAATACTCCACTGCTGGACATAGGTCTTGACCACCACGATGCCCAGACAGGGATAGTATGGGATTTGTTGCAAGGTTTCCTTCTATGGGCCATGTCATGCGTAGTAGTCCCTTACGATACCCACGAGATGAATAGGAGTGCTGACACGCATTCTTAAGCCGTCGCCACAGTCCTACAATACATCAACAACTTATAATGTCCCATTGCTGGCCTCGAGTCTCCACTCAGGAGAGGGTTAAGGCCATACGTCCCCTTACACTGGCCGAGTGTGGTTTGGGGACTGGAAAGACTACGTTATAGCCACGTAAGTTTGTTGTTGTATGTTTTAAAACGGCCCAAAGGCCTCCAAATGAGCTTCATGACTTTACTATTCTATGATAACAACCGGAAACGACTACTTAACATGACCTCGTAATCATGGAGACGCTCATGGTATCGTGCCACTAGCGATCGCGCCGTCGTTGCTTACTCTCGGCGATTGTTTCCAATCACGGAGTAAGTGCATCTGGGCTATATACTTAGTTCACAAATATTTATTCAATACTGGTAAATTGAGGTTTCAATTAGTATAGTTTTGTTGCTAGCTGTAATTAAGTATTTAACTCGATGAGAACTGCGGCAAATAAGTATCATGTATAGTAAACACTTGAGTAGTAATCTTATCTGTTATAATGGGGAATGTTTCCACTCGATAACCAATGGCCAGTACCCTTTAGACCCTCATTAGTGACGCTAACTAAACAACTGGCCCCGAAATTTTTATTTTTAGTACGCATTAGTACGTCTCTCATTCTATTAAACATACCGACAGTGCTGACCACGTTTTGAAGTGGTTTTTCAATTATTTTCTTATTGTGATACAAAGTTTTTGAGAAGTGTTATTTTTGCACAGCTTTTTAGTGATGTACATCATAAAACGTTTTTTTAATATCACTTGTCTCTCTCTCTAAGTATTTATTCAGTGATTTACCAACCAACGTACATGGACGACGCATGTGCTTCTAGCCGAGCTAAAAGTGGTATAGGCTGAAAACTGTTGTTACTTTTGTGGTATAATGTGAATAAAAAAGTTTAAATATAATGGACATGACGCCGCATTTGAACATCAACGCCGTACAAGTTTTATACTATGTTGGAATGCAGCTCTTTGTTAGTATATTTTTATGAACAGATTAAAGTAAATTTCCTAACTTTTCATCATCATCGCAATGAAATAAGAAGGGTGATCATGACATCACCCTTCTATTTAATTGCTCTCTTCTCAATTTATTTTGGGTAAAAGAAATGTGTACTTTAATAGTGAAATCCCACCAACATCCTTCATTGGTCCTTTGAAATGTACTGTGTAATGTAGAAAATAATGTTGAGTAAGGAAACCAAATAGGGGGACTAGTTGCTAGGTTAAAGGATGCCACTAGTCTTGGATAAATTATATACCCAGTCGAGTATCCGTATGTCAGTCCTCTGATAATAGACGAAGATTTGTCACACGTCTATTGAAGCTAAAAGTGTATTTGAATGGAAATAAACTGTTATCATAATACCTAAATGCTTAGCAAATAAGGATTCACCCTTGCATTTGTGTTATTTATTAAAATTGCTTATTCCACTAACATATTTGAACATTAAGTAGCATATATTAACAAATATCACATGGATTATAATTGGTATTTATTGCGTCGAGAAGCTTCTATTTATGGTAATATCTGATTTAAATAATCTCTTATCAATTTAATGCCTAGTATTTTGCAAGACTGTACTTATCAGCGGCAGTAACTAGTTTCAGCTAGTAACTATTTAATATCGTTCATATTATAACCGTTTCTAGTGTACTACAACTCGTATTTTTTACTATTTTTTTATGGAATAGGCTGCAAACGAGCAGACGTATCGCCCGATGGTAAGCGATTACCACCGCCCATGGACACCCGCAACACCAGAGGCGTTACAAGTGCGTTACCGGCCTTTGGAGGATGGGAAGGGAGATGGGGGATCCTCACTCATTCGGTACAACCCAGCGCAAGCGCTGTTTCACACCTTTTTTCTATGCGACCGTGGTATCACTCCAGACGAGGCGACCCATACATGCCGAAGCGTGGCTCTCCCAGGATCGTTATTTATAGACGACCAGCTTTTGCTCGCAACTCCGCACACGTGAACTACGGTTAAGGCGGTAAAGGGTAGCTTATGTCCTAAGTATTTTCATGTCAGATTGCGTTGATATCAGTGTAGTGGTTTAGCCATGAAAGCGTAACACACAGACTGACAAAGTTACTTTGGATTTTGTAACTATAGCATGGATATTTGCCCGTAGTTGTTAACCGAGGATACTTCCCGAGGCACGTAGGTGAAACACCGCCAAGCTTCCGTACTCCAATACGTTATTAAGTTCTTGTAAAGAAAACCCTACACTTTCTGCCTGACGCCGGAGGCAAACCTAAAACGCTACCCGGCAGACTAACGAGGCATTAAACAAATGCATATGTCAGTAATAAACGATAAAAATAGATAATGAGTCTGCGATAGTTCAACCGTTATTAGTTTGTTTTCTATATAAATACAATTAGATAGATTACAATAATGTCTGCAACTGCTAATTAGGTGCGACCATGACTTTACCTTGAAGATTTATATTACGGAGTAAATACAAACATTCACTTAAAATAGTTACTAACGTCTTAGTACAACGTGCTTATCAATTATTATAAATAAGAGAAACTACGAAAATTAAAAAAAAATCTAATACAATTACGACATTTCTGGATTTGTATCTAAATAATCGTATTTGTATCTAAATAATTGTCTTGTTTCGTATTTGTATCTGTATAATTGTCTTGCACAGATTACCCCCTATATATATTTTTTCTTTTTTTTAAAAGACAACTCCCGCATTAGGAATATAAATTCCTGTGTCGCGGGGATCTTTACAAACATACATGAAACGGACACAAAGTACACCCAGACTTAGAACAACAATTTGTGGATCACACAAAGTGTTGTCCCATGTAGGATTTGAACCCACAACACTTGGCGCATTAGGATGTGGTATGGCGACCACTGAAACCACCAGGCCAACCGTGTAGTCAATATCGTGTATGATACCGAATATTTGTTTCGGTTCTACTTCACAAAGTTTTGAGGTATGCACGGAATGTGGGGGACGAGTATGTGATTGGATTTTTTTTTTATGTGATGGCATGCCTTTACGCACTTCGCTCCCCCCACGCGGGGACTGGGGGTTCGTTTTGTGTGGGGCTCCTGACTGACTCCAGGCAGACTACCCACTAAACCACCACGATGTGCCACTCTGCGCCTGAGACGGGAGAGATCCGGGAACCGCTTTCTTACGCCATCCGGACCCCTCCCAGTGCTTGCCCGCACTGAAACGGGCACCGTCTCTAGATGTTAAGACCTCTCAATGTGGGCGACGTACGGCACACGCGTAACGTCGCCCCCCTCGCGGGTGGCCTGTGAAGCGGATGGGGGGGGGGGAAAACGTCCCGCCCATCCGCAGCCACACTCAGGGTGGCATGAGGCGCTGGCACTCGAGCCTCCAAATCCCACGGGAGTGTTCCGGCCAAGGCGCACGCCGCCTCGATCGACACCGTGCGGTATCCGCGTATGGCTCTGACCGCCAATACCCTCTGAGGTCGCCAGAGACGCGCCTTATTCTGGGCGGTCAGAGCCGATACCCACACCGGTGCGCCGTACAGCGCCATCGACCGGACAACCCCCGTGAAGAGGCTTCGCGTTGCGACACTGGCTCCACCCAGATTGGGCAAAAGTCGCCCTAGGGCGGAGGCAATGTAGACCAGCTTGGGAGCAAGCTGTCGGAAGTGCTNGTGCGCCGTACAGCGCCATCGACCGGACAACCCCCGTGAAGAGGCTTCGCGTTGCGACACTGGCTCCACCCAGATTGGGCAAAAGTCGCCCTAGGGCGGAGGCAATGTAGACCAGCTTGGGAGCAAGCTGTCGGAAGTGCTCGTCGAAGAGCCACCTACCGTCGAGGATCAGGCCCAGATACTTCATCTGGGCCCGAACCGGTACGAGGGCCGCGTTGACCACTATGGAGGCGCCGGGGGGCGGCCCGCGACGAGGCCCATGAAACAACAGGGCCTCCGTCTTGTCCAGGGCCACCCGCAAGCCCAGCGCCTCGATGCGCTCGACCACCAGAGAGACTCCCCTGGTGGCCAGGCACGCCGCGTCCTGGAAGTTCGCCCCCCGGGCTGTGACCAACGTGTCATCGGCGTAACAAATTACGGGGGGGGAGACGCTCTCTAAGGACCCAGCCGTATCCTACGTTCCACAGGAGTGGTCCTTGGACAGACCCCTGCGGAACGCCGCACGACATGGGTCGCCGTCTCAAGGCGCCCTCTCGGTCCTCGTATACGACGGTACGCTCCTCCAAATAGTCTGCCACCAGCCGCCTCAGGTACTCTGGCACCCCGTGGTACTGGAGTGCTTCCCTGATGCAGCTGAATGGCAGACTATTAAAGGCGTTGGCAATGTCCAGAGACACCGCCAACACCACGCCGCCACAGCTCACCGCCTCTTCGGTCACGGCCCTCAGGCGCATCACGGCATCGACCGTTGAACGCTCGACGACCCTATCGGAACCCGAATTGGGCGTCCGACAGGTCGGCCGGCTTCCTCAACAGGACCAGCTTCCCGCTCTTCCAGCACTCAGGGAAGCGTCCGGACGCTAAGCTAGCGTCCAACACCTCCCTGAGGCGGTCCGTCATATGGTCGAGGGCTCGGGCCATCACTCGGGCTGATACCCCGTCCCGCCCGGGGGCGGTGTTCTTCGAACGGATCCGAAGAACAGCCGCCCCTACCTCCGATTCCCTGACGGGCGGAACGTCGACCTCAATGCCCCCGTCGTCTCCGACTGAACTGGCCATCGACGGGGGCGTGTGTTCCGCCCGCTGCGGGAATAAGCCCTCCACCACTTCCTGCAGGAAGCTGGGCCAAAGGTCAAACTTATAATGCTCGCGTGCATTATATATAAGTTTGACCTTGAACTATCCAATTAATTACAGCGTATTTGACTCATACCATGCGTATGACACGCACCTCGCCCATAGTGATGGGACAAGGCAAGGATGTTGATCGATAAATTTAGTTGGATCTGGATAGTCGATATTTTTTTTTTGTTATTATTTATTAACAAATACTTTGATCAATTTTTATTAAAATATTATAGGAAAAGAAAAATTTGTATAAAAATAAATCTAGGTACGAATATTTCACTGACTTTTAAAATGGAAATGCTTAGTTAAAATTCGTCTTACAGAATTTTTAGGAATCTTTCATTCATTTTTATTATAACAATGCCACATTTTCAGAAGATGTGCTGTTCACAGGAATTTCCAAATTTTTAAGTACAATATTTGCACTTACATAGTAGGAGTGGATGTCTAAAAGTAATATAATTAGTTAATACACCAAACGGTACGTCTCTAAATTTTTTATGTTACTTCATTAGTATACAATTTTTTTCAAAGTATCAAAGTCCATTCCAAAAGTCAGTCAGTACTTTTGTGTGCTATATTTGTTAAAACAGGAGTAATGAATTTTCTCCTCGTGTTAAAACGCGTTATTCACCCCAAATGTGTATAATTATTAAGTCACTTTATTTAGGTTATTCGAGGTGCATAAGTAGCATAGTAGTTAAACCGATCACCTCACGGTTTCTTGCTGCTCTGAATTGCTCTCAAGCATCACTTGTGACAACACTGCGTCTCTCTTATTCTCCTATTTACCCCCTTAGGTGTGGCATTTCCAAAATTCCTTTCTTAGTACTCACTGACGTTATATAAAGAACCTACGTGCAAATTTCAGGATTCTAGATTCAGCGGTTTGAGATGTGCGTTGATTGTTGCTCTGGTTATCTTAGTCAGTCACCTTCCTCTTTTCTATATATAGATGTATTTGTTGCAGATAAAAGAAGAATTCCGCGACATGCCGGCGAGTTTTGGCGGCGATCTGCCTCTAGAGGGGCTGCGCGGTTTACTCGTAGAGGGGGTTCCGTCTGACGGGTGCTCTGCACTTGATAAGCCGCCCCTCGTCGACAACTTCACTGGAAATTGGATTGTACTTGTTGCGAGGTATGTCAACGTAAATGGCTTACTAATCTTACAAATATGACAAAGTTTCCTTAAGGAATAGAGAGCAAACTAGCAAACGGGTCACATGTTCTTTTTTACCCGTCTGCAAAAGAAAGGGTTATGTTTTTCGCGTGTATGGATGTATGTATCTTTCTTTAGCTCGCCCTCGAGCCTAAACGGCTTGTCATATTTTTATGTGAGGTAGTGTCAATAAATTCGTCTTAGTCATGAGAGCGACATTGGGTACAGCAAAATAAAAAAAACATATATAGTTGGTTTTTTTTTTTAATTGTTACTTTTTTATACATTCGTGCCTCAGAGCACGTTAAGCTGTCGGTCTCGGATGTGATGAACATCAATGGCAATCGTTATTGGGAAGTCAGTGCCCTCAAATATACTGACAACTAGTTGAACCTTCGAATTCAGTTCACCCTCAGGGTTGCGGAGGTCCGATATCAGTCGCTCCGTGTAAAAACTGATATTCCGATAAAACCGGTTGAGTAGCTGACCCCATATCTTGCGAACAATAAAGGCTAGGAAGATGATGAGCTGAGGTAAAGAAAAATAAGAAATCACTTATGTCGAGCTATAGATCGTATAGAAATAATAAGTATAGAAAGAAATAATACGCAATGGCAAGCAGTGACAGCAGCAGCAGAAATCACGTCGTCATCCATCATAGTCGCGAACAAGACTGTTAAAGCTTTGCGAGTGTGGAGGGACACAGTTCTCATGCGTATCACGGCGTTTATTCACAGCGTAAATTCACAGCGCGACGTCACACGCGAGTGTAGAGCCGGCTTAAGATTTTTTTTATTACACCAGAAACAACACTGTCTTTTAAGGGTGATTTTTATATAGTTTTTATTTTTTTAGTTATAGCATGTATAGTAGGGTATAGTAGGTTTTTACCGTAGGAGAGAAACCGAAACATGAATGAGCCGGCTCGACCGGAGTGATACCACGGCCTCACAGAAAACCGGCTTGCGCTGTATTTCACCGAATGAGTGAGGATAGCAGAGGCCCATGCCCAAACCCCCACCTCTTCGCATCGCACTTGTGACGCCTCTGGTGTTGCGAGTGTTCATGGGCGGCGGTAATCGCTTACCATGAGGCGCTACGTCTGCTCGTTTGCCACTTATTCAATGAAAAAAATATTTTATTTGTTACAGATACAACTGCAGCTTCGAGGAGAAGGTGCGCAATGCTCAGTTGGCGGGCTACCACTGTGTGATTGTGCACAACGTTGACTCTGATGAACTAGGTCAGTGCACCATCCTTTGTACCTGGCCTGTTGGTCCCGGTGATTACTGATAAGTCACAGCTAAGGCCTTGGGTTAGGATCCCACTTAGAAAAGATAATAGTGTGATGAGTAGTGATGAGCAGGGTCAGATTTTTGTTACCGAGTGTAATTTATGTATAATATGTATGTATTAAGAAATTTCCACTCATTTAAATGAAATGGGCAGAAAAATTGGAGCGTCTGTTCTGTTTGTTATATTAAAATAACCGCGTTTTACTAAATGCTTAAGGTCACATATATCTTTTTTTTTCAATTTTTGTCTGTCCTGTACTACTTACTGGACTTAATTCGATAGGTAGCGGATGATATAGGGAATTACTTAGGCTACTTTTTTAGACTAGCTTCGCCCCGCGGCGTTGCCGGCGGTTGATATCGTACCACGGGTAACACCGCGAGACTCAACTAGTAAATAAATATTTTTGGACATCCAACACGCAACGCCATCTAGTCCCATATTAAACAGATCTTGTAATATGGGCACTAGACAACTAATGTAAATATCCTTTTTTTGTAAATATTTGACGCACTTATTTTATTAAACATAGGAAACACCTAAATTTCGAAACGAATATATGCAGATCATAGAAACATTTGGTCCGATCCTGGAATCGAGCCCGAAACTCGAGCTGAGCTGAAAATCAAGTACGGCAATCACTTAAGGTTCAATTTGTTAAAAATCTTGACCAATCCTATACCGTATATCGATCCCATATACCTATATATATACCGCATGACGCATACAATATAGTAGACACAAAATAGGTCTCCGATGTATATATATATATATATATATATATAAATAAGTATATATATATAGATATATAAATCTTGTCATCGATGCGCATCGTTATTTAGTAAACCGCATCCGATGCCGGCATCGTTTTTTCTGGCATCGATTTGATTATGCGATTTCCGATTTGGCAAAACTAGTTGCCGGCTATAAATATTAGTACTCGGTAACGGTACCATAATGAAATTAT
This sequence comes from Hyphantria cunea, assembly GCA_003709505.1. Lineage (NCBI taxonomy): Eukaryota > Metazoa > Arthropoda > Insecta > Lepidoptera > Erebidae > Hyphantria > Hyphantria cunea. The sequence continues at coordinate 1,069,325 of PKRV01000925.1, forward strand.
TTAATACTTAATGTAAACATAAACATAACTTTATTTTTCAAAATAAACCTTATACAATACTGGAGAGAATTTTCCTAAGTAACTTACATTATTCAAATATAGATATATTGATAAAAAAGAGGTAAAGAGGTTATAAAATAAACTTAAGGTAATTAATATTAGTCTTTACTTTTAACAAAATTAGAGTTGACATTAAGAAATGAACTCAAATTACTGTGTGTCGCCCTCTTCTAAATTTCGTGCGTAATGATAACAAAAAAAATCAAAACATAAACAAACTAAACCCTGAACAAGTGGCAGCATTTCTCTACCCAAGATATCGCTTTCACAAGAAGAGACTTGAGCGTACTGAAATATCGATGCATGATTGTACCATAAAAATAAATAGGAACATTTTATTTATTACATTACAATTATAACAAATAAAAATTAAAATAAAAGTTTTTTTTATTCCCATCAGCTGTCTACCATTTTTAGAGACATGTTAGGGAATATAATTAAATACGCTTTCCTTTTAACTAGGCACTCAGATACACACATTACGCACTGAAGAAAAGTCAACATAACATCAAATATTAACTGGTTGAAATTAAATTTTAATGCAATTGTAGTTAGACCTATTCACATCAAATTTAATGTCGCTTCTAGTATTGCAACACTAATGACTCATGCACGCCTTTAATTATATTTCGATAATTGTTTACCTCGCACAACTGCCGGTCCGACCGAGAGTGAGCGAGCGAGCTTCAATATCGATGCTTCGATTTGTCATCACCGCGTTTTCTCGCTCGCTCTCATTCGGTGAAGCATCGGATATTGCGAGCATCCGATTTTCAATGTTTCGGCATCGGATGCCGGCATCGTGTACTGGCATCGTTGCTTAAAAACGTTTTTATAAAAACGACCATCTCTACTTGTGATTACACTGACCGGGACTAGAAGTGGGCACAGCTATCTCACACAATGCATTCTTTTGCTAAACTTAATGTCGCACGGTCGACACCTCAGTACCTGCCCTGTGTTTTAAATAATGTCTCCCGCTAAAGTAAGTTTATTTATTCACTGTAATCTGCTAAATCGTATTTTAATAAAATCTGTGTTTATTTTTTTTTAAGGTGTTAAAATTAAAATTTTTAAATAACTGATTTATGCCATTCACTTGTAATATTTCTCAGTAATTTGGGAACATTGGAAAGCGTTGAATGGATTAATCTCTATATACTGGTTGCAAAGTTTTATAATTAATCAATTAAGTGGTTTAGTATGATAATGTGCAAATATATATTTGCATGTGTCGGATTTCTACTTTATTGTTCTGTCGTGTTATGAAATTTCACATGTTTTTAATATTTACATGTATAATGGGGTATTGTAACCACCACTCTTGGATTCGGCTTATGCTTTCCATCATGCACGGTAGAGTCATTTTGGCAGAGCCACACATAAAAAACAGACGGCCGTGTGTGAGACATCTGTAACTATTATTAAGTACGAGCTTTTGCGCAGTAAAAAATATTCTGTGTCCTTCCTTAAGAATCAAAGTATCTTCGTGCTAAATTTCAATGAAATCCGTGCAGCGGTTTAGCCGTGAAAGCTTAACAAACAGTCAGACAGGTCACATTAGAATTTGTAATATTACTAGTATGGATTATTTATCACAAGTTTAATTGTGTCGCGATGGTTTATCTTTGCATGCAAAGTGCTACACTCTAAAGGGGCGTTGTTGTGCTGGGGAACGACCTTTTTATTATTGTTAGCAAGCCAACTCCTTCTATCTTACGCTTAAAAGATATTCTACGCTAAATATAACCTGGGTCTTTTTTAGGGTTCCATACATCATCACTGTTCTCAGAAACGCGTAAAGGTATCATCTTGAAATTCATTTGGAGGTGAGACAAAATTAAACTTGTAAGCCAACGCAATCAAAAGATACAGACGTTTATTCTGAAAAGTTTCGACAGTCGCAAGGGAATCAAAACCTACAGGGTACTTCTCGTGAACTCAGAATCTTGAAATTTGGTACGAAGCAACGTCTTATAGCACAGATAAAGTAAAAATTGCAAAAAGCATAAATTTTTAGTTTGTAGGGAACCCTCGGTGCGCAAGTCCTACAAGCACATCAACAACCCATAATATCCCACTGCTGGGCTCAGGTCTCCTCTCAGGAGGGGGTTAAGGCCATACGTTCCCACGCTGGCCAAGTGCGGGTTGGGGACTGGCACTGGCTCGGTTATTTAGCTTATCTTCAATATTCCATTTATTGAGTCTTCATCTACAAAAATATACGTAACGTGAAGAATAGTAAATATATATTTTAAAAAGACTAACCTTGACCCGCGGCGTCCTATGTCCTTCCTTAAGAATTAAAATATCACTATGGCAGATTTCAATGAAAGTGTAACATACAGACAGAGAAATAGAATAACTCTCCAATGTACAATATTTTAGAATGGTTCCATATATATTATTCGTTGTTTGATAAAACAGTCCCCAACCCGCACTTAGCCAGCGTGGGGACGTATGGCCTTAACCCTCTCCTGAGAGGAGACCCGAGCCCAGCAGTGGGACATTATGGGTTGTTGTTGTTTTGTTGTTGTGTGCGCTTCAAAAACTCAAAAACTTCTGTACCGGTTGGGCTGTAAATTTTGACACGATTATGTTACAACCTCCTTCAAAGATTATTTTGATAAAAAAATATTTTAATTAGTTTTTCCCTTATTTCTCATAAATACAACGTAGCGAGTTGGAATAGATTACATCTAGTATAACATATAGCTTGTTTGATATTACCTTAATATATTTAAGTGCTCTACTAACTTTTAAACTATCGTGTTTCATAATATGGAGTACTGGAATCTTTAGGGTCAGAACATTCACATCACATCATCATGGGAGATTTTAACACTAACCTCCTAGCCCCTAACTCTCCTCGTGCACGCAGTCTCCTTCACATCGTCCAAACAACTAGTCTCCATGTCCTGCCGCTTCAAGCCACTCATCATAATATTGATCATCATGACACCTGGCTTGATCTAATCCTTACCTCTGCCCCACACCTTGTCTACTCTCACGGTCAACTCTCAGCTCCTGGCTTTTCTTATGATGATTTAATCTTCCTGTCTTATATCCTTAAGCCTCCCAAATCACCTCCTAAACTTGTACAGATTCGCAGTTTTCGAAGTATGGACGTGGAAAGGTTGCTTGCAGACGCTGCAGAAATAGACTGGACTAATATGGGAACTACTACCGACATGGATAACAAAATTAGTATCTTCAAAGACATTATTATTAAACTATTTAATACTCACGCTCCCACTAGGACCGTAAAGTTAAAACGAGCACCCGCACCTTGGATGACGGAAGAGGTCCGGGCTGCCATGAGGAGGAGGGATCAGACATTTCTTCGGTATAAGATTAATCGCGACGAGGATAGATGGAACCTTTATAAGGTTGCAAGGAATCGGTGCAATCAGGTGATACGCAACGCTAAACGCCGACATATTCTTAAAAATATAGAGTCTTCTTCCTCTTCCAGTATCTGGAAGTTTCTGGGCACCTTAGGAATTGGTAAAAAACATCATTCTTTATTAAATAAGTCAGTTAGTTTGAACGATATCAACCGTTATTTCTCACCTAAAACTACTCTGGATCTTCAAACTAAGTGTCACACTCTGAACTACATATCTGGTCTTACCAGTCCAACTACTGACTCATTCGAATTTTCTCCGGTGCCTCCCGAGGATATTAAAAAGATAATTTTATCTATCCAATCTAATGCCTTAGGATGTGATGGCATTAACCGTCGCATGATTGTCACCATCTTAGACAGTATTCTCCTTGCAATTACTCACTTAATAAATTTCTTTCTCGACTCCGGAACTTTCCCCTCCTCGTGGCGCAAAGCTTATATTATTCCTCTCCCAAAAAATAATAATCCTACACTTCCTGAACACTTCCGTCCTATTTCCATTCTTCCTTTCCTATCTAAGGTGCTTGAGGCGTGCGACTATAAACAAATATCACAATTTATGCACAGAAATCAGTTATTGAGCCCCATGCAATCCGGCTTTAGGCCCGGTCACAGCACAGTTACCGCTCTCCTTAAAGTGACTGGCGATATTCGAAGGGGTATGGAAGACACCAAAGTTACAGTACTGGTGTTAGTTGACTTCTCTAATGCCTTCAATACCGTCAGTCACGAAATCCTTCTGTCTATCCTTACAAATCTTATGGTACCCTCTGAGGCACTGGAATGGTTCTCCACTTATCTTCAGGGACGGCAGCAGTGTATTCGTGCTGATGACTCGACATCGAGTTGGTGCAACCTACACGCTGGCGTTCCTCAAGGCGGCATCTCCCCTCTTATTCTCAATATTTATTAACCTCATTACTCAACAGCTTCGGAGTGTATCACCTATATGCAGACGATCTTCAAGTGTATTCACAGGCAGGAGTGGAGGACATAACGCAAGCTATCGACGTGGTCAACAGAGCTCATAAAGTTGTAGTCGACTAGATTTGGACTATCGGTTAACCCAACGAAATGTCAGGCGATAATAGTAGGCAGCAAACGAATAATGAGCAGACTCGATAACGCCTCAATCTCACCGATCATGTTTAATGGTTCAGTTATTCCGTTTAGGCCCGAAGTCAAAGATCTGGGCTTACTCATCGATTTAACCTTTGATTGGCGAGCTCAAATTACCTACGTCAGCCAGAAAGTAACTGGAAACCTGCGAACACTTTATCGTCTCAAGAACTTCCTGCCTACTAACATCAAAACTACTCTCATGCAGTCTTTAATTATTCCAATTATTGACTATGGTGATGTAGGTTATTACGACCTGAATGCAGATCTCCATAAACTAGACCGCCTTCTTAATAACTGCATTCGATACATCTTTAATCTCCGGAAGTACGACCACGTGTCTGCCCTACGTTGCCAATTAAAATGGTTACCTATTCGCCTGCGTCGCAATCAGCGAGCACTTACTACATTATTTTCACTTCTCAACTCACCATTTTCACCTTCATAGGATAGGAATCTTCGATCAGAAAATAATCTGCTTCTTTTGTGTCCCTCTCACAACTCTGACTTCGTGAACTCTTCGTTCTTCGTCCAAGCGGTACTGCTCTGGAATGCGCTCCCACTCGAAATCAGGATGTCCACAAACCGTTTTACATTTAAAAAGAAGGTGCATGAGCTCCTTCTTAACGAAATGGCAGAAACTACTAACCGATAATTGGTATATATTCAGGTTTTATTAGTGTACTAATATAGTTGTGTGTATGTATATTTATATATGTATATATTTGTGTTTGTATCTAAGACATAGATATCCTATATGTGTTTATATATGTTTAAGTATTTCTTTCATTCTTTTGTGTACTGTTTGCAGTTAGTTTCATACGGAAACCTCTGTGCACCACCTACCTTACAAGATTTCTACACCACCCTAAGGTTGACTGGAAGAGAATGCCTTGGGCATTAAGTCCGCCATTGTACAAAAGTGCATAAAGTTTTAAATAAATAAATATATAACTATGGTTATGACAATTAATCACTATTATTATATTTAAGTACATACCTTGAAATTGCCCTGCTACGTTTCGACTGTCAACCTGTGACCAGTTAATCACAGTCATTACAACTTGCTGCCTGGAATGAGATGACATTAAAGGTATTAAGTTCTTACCTGTAGCCAGTTGACAACCGCCGTTGCAACCTGATGCCTTATAATACCTTTTCTGAACATGTTCATAGCCATAACCCTAATCTATATATTAAATACTTTGAACACAAACTTCGAGCCCCTTTTTATGAAAATTATGCGAACGAGGAGTGGGAAAATTCACAAAGTGAAAGTTAATACAGAGAAGATGTGCACAAAGTTAAAAACAATGATCGATTTTCGACGGCTGGGCTAACACTAGATAGATACTCAAAGACTTTATTTTTTTCAAGTTCATATGAATATAACGGAGCTAAAAACTTTTTCGCCAAATCTCAGGAACTACCAAAATAATAAAGTACAACATAACATAAAGTCACGCCTATTTCCCAGAAGAGTAGGCTAAACTTATTAGATTCGTGAGTCTGACACATCATCTCTTTTGCTTTGTCGGTTCTGGCGCTTGTCACACGACCCTTTTTCACAACTCCACTCATTAATATTGCTAGTAAATTTGTGCGTGTTTTTATTCAACATTTTTTTATTATTAGTTATCAGTAGCAGTAGATACAAGTAAATGTTTACTTTCGTGCACCTTTAACCCTTGCTAATAGAACTCTCTTTGTGTATTTATTGTCTTGTGACGTTTTTAATAGACGCTTAAATCATCAGTCAAAGAACTATAACAATGTAATTCGTGGCCGTAACTGATTTCCTCCAGCACTTAGAGGTGGCCGCCGGAAAAAGGAATCCTTCAGTGCCTTGCGATATATTTGGCTAGTGATCCATCGCTGATGAGATTCTTTGTATTGTGGCGACTTCCACATACAGCGCAACAACATAAAATATATGACAGCGCCATCTACCGTAGAAACATCGAACTACGGAGCAACGAAGAAAACTAAGAAACTACCAATCCGCAATAGAAGTTCTCGCACCGATTAACATATATACAACTTCCCAACATCAACCGTTGGGCAGTGGCCCGCCAGGCATGATCACCTCGCCTGCTCGGAGGATCCTACCTTTGTGTTGGAGGAACATGTGGCCCGTTCCGCACCGTGATGTGGCGACTTCCACATACAGCGCAACAGTATAAATTGTACGCTAACCACAACGCACCGAGTAAAATGCATATAAAGATGAATAGAATTATCAATTTTGTGGTTGAAATATGCTGCTGCGGATCATATTTTCTATTTCAGGTTTTAAAGTAATTACTTTTGTGCGGGGAAAATCATTTTATCGAGAAACCTTTCCCGTCTCCCTTCGGTCTGTTCGTATTTTGAAATATCGACCATATAAGTTAGGACGAAAATATTTAACTGTTCATACTATTGCCAATGATTCTTTCTCTCTCACTGGATAGTTCTTTTCAGCTTTATTTAGACTTCTACTAGCAAATGCTACGGGACGCCTATCCTTGTTTTCCAAAAAGCAACCTATGGCATAATTAGACGCATCTATTTCAAAAATAAAAATATTGTCTTCTGTGAAATCAGGATATTGTAAAATGGGGGGCGATATAATTGAATAGATTCGAATCTAGCCATAATTGCCAAAAAAATATTGACCTTATAATTGACCATGTAATTGATATATTATTTGCCCTATTTAAATTGTCTCTTAGGGTCAAAATGTTTGACTCGAAATTTTAAACTGACCTAACACGGAACGGAATTACTCATACCCAAAATATCGCCTGAACCTGATGGGTTGTGACCTCCTCGTCCAGAGCGGCTTAGATTGCGGATTGTACAAATCCTACGATTGCGCAAGCCATCAGCGAATTTTTTAACTGCTATATTCTCATTTAGTGGCTTTAAAACTTTATAATTCTCCGGATTGCGTGACGTAACGTGACTGACTATACATGCTCTGAGACGAGCACTGTAACCTTTTGCACACACGTACACACAGAAATATACGCAGACTCACACATGCACATACAAGAACACATACACATACACGCACACACACGCACACATACACACGCACACACACATTTATATTTCACATATTTTATATCTATCAACTATTATAATCCATCATACCATATATCATTAGTATTTTTATAAACTAAGTTCACCTAACTTGCATCGTGCTAAGAGGAGCCACTGCTTCGCAAAATACAGGAAATCCTAGTTCGAGGATCAGGGGTCTCATATAATTCTTTGCCATACTTGTTATATATTTTGTTATTGTAAATGGAATAACCGTGTTACTTTCTTGTTGTATGGTTAAATTTATGCAATAAACTATTATTATTATTATTGCCGTTTGCTTGCAATATCGTAAGGTCCACGAATAATTCCGACAAGTGTTGACCAAAATCTGAAATGGATAAGCTATTTTGTTTAATATGCTCTTATTTATTTGAAATTGCAGTAGCAGCCTTCCTAGGTAAAAGTTATTTTCTCACATACTCAATTAAATCATTTACACTGGAGTAACTCGTATTCAACCTTAATTTTGCAGCTTGATACAATCTAATCTTTAAGACAAAATTAATTAAATCCTTTTTACATGGTTCTTTTTCCAATAAAGAGTTATAATAATCAATATTATCAATTCATTGTTTTGTATTAGTCATACCTCTGTATCAGTCATACGGGGCAATAAGCTCAAAACCGTCTATAGGTCAAAAGTAGTCATTGTTACGATATTGGCCTACACTACGACTACAAGGTTGGCCTAGTTAGTGGTTTCAGTTCCGTGACGGTCGACGATGTCCGCGTTGCAATCCAAGAGAAGACGAA
>PKRV01000926.1:0-84496 GCA_003709505.1 Hyphantria cunea
GATGACTGTAAAGTCATATTCGCTAAGTCTTAGTCTCCATCTCGTTAGTCTAGAATTTGGTTCTTTTAAGTTCATCATCCATTGCAGTGGCTTGTGGTCTGTGATTATTTTAAATTTTCTCCCGAATAGGTAGGGTCTAAAGTATTTAGTGGCCCATACGATGGCAAGTAATTCTTTTTCAATTGTGCTATAGTTTAATTCGCTTTCGTTAAGGGTACGTGAGGCGTAACAGATGGGTCTATCTGAGCCTATCTGTCCCTGAGATAAAACTGCTCCTATGGCGACATTCGAAGCGTCCGTTGTGAGGTTAAATTCTTTGGTGAAGTCTGGGTATTGCAGGATGGGGTCATTGGTTAAGAGAGTCTTACATTTCTCAAAAGCGTTAACAAACTCGGAACTATGTACTACGCGGTTACCCTTTTTTAGGCATAAGGTAAGAGGTTTAGTCGTTCGTGCAAAATCTGGGATGAATTTTCGGTAATAACCGAGAAGACCAAGGAATTGCTTAATTTCTTTGGGGGTTTTTGGTATAGGGTATTTTTTAATTGCTGAAATTTTGTCTGGGTTAGGTTTGATACCGTCTCTGCTAATAATGTGTCCTAAATAGCCGGTTTCGTGTTTTAAAAATTCGGATTTATCCATTTGAATTTTGAAGTTTGACTCTTGGAGTCTTTGGAAGACTTTCTCCAGGTTTTCCATATGCTCCTGGAGTGATGTACTGAAAACGATGATATCGTCCAGATATACTAAGCAAATATTNAACGCTGCGGTTTCCAAGCGCGGCACACCGCCAGCGTGTGCTGGGCCGAGTCCTCACTGCAGTCGCAGTGGTGGCAGGCGGGACTCAATTCCCTCCGTGCGACGGAGTGCAGGTACTTCCAGAAGCAACCGTGCCCGGAAAGCACCTGCGTCAGTCGGAAGGAAAGGGTCCCGTGCTGCCACCCTGCCCACTCGAGGATCACCGGCTGGAGCGCCTCCACGGTGACGAAGCCAGCACGTGGAGCCTCCAGCCGCGACGACCACCGAACCGTAGTGGCTCGACGGGCGGATTCACGCCACTCTACCTCTACCTGGGTAATATGAAACCTCTAACCTAACCTAACACACAACATTTCTACACCACCCGAAGATTAACTGGAAGAGAATGCCCTGGGCATTAAGTCCGCCGATGTACAGGTTTTGTGCATAAAGTTTTGAATAAATGAATATTAAATAGCAAACTTTAAATAATTATTAAAACTAAAAAATATCACATTCAAATAAAGAATAAATACCCTTTGGATTGAGCAATCAAATATAAAAATACTTTTGACAAAACAATAAGTCCGCCATGACACTTGGCCATTGACAAAGTTTAATTGTTTCCAATGGCACGTGTTACCACTCCAAAAGCATGTTTTCGAATATTATCGGGTAATTTCGCGAACGAAGTACGAGGGAGAGCCACAATGGATGACAAATTGCCTCACAACAAAAGGACGCGGTTTATTGGGCCGCGATATGAGGGTTCTGGCGTTCTTGGGACACTGTGGTGGAGTGGAGTCATGTTAGCTATACAAAAAAATTATACAAACAAGTATTGAAATGTCTGTTTATAATTTCAAATTAACAGTTTTTACTAAATGCATATGAAAGTATACACGGTACTAAAAACGATATTTTATTTTTTAAATTATGTCATTCTGTCTGTTTATTCCGGCTATTTCTGGAACGGCGAGACTGATTTTAAATAAATAAATATTTCGGACAATTAACACACAACGCCATCTAGTCCCAAACTAAGCAGAGCTTGTATTATGGGTACTAGACAACTGATAAAATACATTTTTTTTGTAAATACATACACAGTATGCATAGAAAACACCCAAACTCCGAAACAAATATTTGCAGATCATACAAACATTTGGTCCGACCCGAGAATCGAACCTGAGACCTCGAGCACAGCAGTTGCTTACGTTACCACTGCGCCACCGAGGCATTCATTTGACGGCACTTTCATTGTCTGATGGCTGATGATAGAAGGAGTAAGTCAGGCGACTTTATTTTAGACTATCTTCGCCCCGTAGTGCTACCCGCGGCTGTTGTTGTGAAGGTTCAACTATGACTTTATCCCATACAACTTGTTGTGTATGGATGTAGTTTATCAGTAGCCTGGTAACCATAATACACGATTTACCAAGCTTGGAACCAGTTGTGACGTCATTATTATTAATTCATTTATCCTGAGCGAATCCTGAATTCGTTTATGAAGTGAAATTTTTTTTAGGGGGATTGTGGACTTTTAATGTGGACAGAAATCAGTTTTTGGTGGGGGGATATCTTATGAGTTCGCAGCACCGCGTCACCGTCACCGATATGCTGACGTCACAAAACTTTGACTCGCCCACAGTACAAACGTAATTAGGATCTTCAACCATTACATTAATTGATTTCTGAAATCATGTGTGTACTTAGGTAAATTGTTACTAATTTATGAGTGACCTGGTGTAATTTAAGTCAACAACATCAAAAGAAAGGTTATGTACTTCGATTGTAGGTTTTCTGTAGCCTTAATGTGAGAGTGACATTGAATATTTGAAAATTAAAAAAAATGTAGAATTACTTTAGTCACCACGGATAAAATTATTTCAGTCACAACAAAGGAGGGAAAGCTCCACATTTTACTCTGTTCTTCATGATTCAGTAGGTGCCGCACACCACATAATAAGATAGTGTAGTTATTGCCGCCGGGTTTCGAACTTACGTACCTACATATAAATTTACATATAATATATTTACTTATACATAACTGACTAATTAATAGCGAAAATTAACTTATAAGGAACGAAGGTTCTGTGGATGCGTGGAAGTGCAATTAGCTACAGCTTCAAAGGTCACAAGTTCAATTACTGATCAGAGTATAAATACGCGGTAATCATGTCTGCGAAACCTGCTTGAGATGAGTTAAAACGTACAGGTACGTTAATTAGCTAATTATCCCTTATTTTAATTCTAACCCCAAACATTTTCTTAGGGGTTGTTTGCTATTTAAAAAGCGTTACATTCCAAAATTTCAATTATACATCCCCTGTGGTTTAGGCTCAGTAAGTCAAGACAAGTAATTTTTCATTATTATATATAGTGCGAATATTATAAATACGAAGTGTTTGATTGTTTGAAAGCACTTATCTAAATGGTGTGGGTTTGATTTGAAAAAAATCTTTCAGTGTTCGATAGCTCAGCTCTTGAAGAAATCTATAAGCTATAAATCATCAGGCTACGACCAAAAAGAACGGAACATCAATAAAAAATGTTAGAAAAACGGGAGAAAATTATTACTTCGGAGAGCTTTCATTGCGTGCGCTGTGTCAACTATTAAAGTTTTACAATAATAATGTATGAAAGAATTATTCTCCTTTAAAAGTTCTAAAAAAAAGTCCGCAACAGAATTTGTCTATGTTTTAAGGTTAGCTGACTATAACAATTTTATCGTAAACAAATTTTTGCACGCTCTGCAACATTTGTTTGTTTGTTTTACCGGCTCATTTCCACACCTAACCTCTTGATTGGGCTATTTCCACACTTAGCCTCTTGATTGGGTCATTTTACGTGAGTTTGTCATCTTCCGATCCACCCAGATCATCCCAGAAACCAGCCTTTTCATCTCACTTAATTCTCCCAGGAGTGATATTGATTGCAGGATGTCCGCCCGTTAATCAGCCACGGTTCTACATTCTTTGAGAACGTGCTGCGGTGTTTCTTCTGCCTCCATGCATCCCCAGCACAGAGGGCTGTCTGTTGTGCCTACAGTGAATAGGTGCTTGTTTAGGGGACAAAGTTTTATAACATTACGCTCTGGGCAATAGGAGACACAGGCGAAGTTACGTGGCTCAACTATACACTAGCTAGTAGATTTCATAAAATTACTCAGTCACATAAACATCATCCATTACCTTTGTATTTTACCAAACTCATTCCAATGTCTACTAAACAAAACAAAGCTCTACCACAGAAAATATCCAATACCAAAAGTTATTAGTAAAATTTAAAACAATTTATTTGCACCACAATTCGTTACGATTGGGTTATTATCAAAGCCGCGTTATTAAATGTGTATATAATAATTAATCAGCACAAAATGGCCGCTGGCATGAAGAGCCAGCCACTGAATAAAACCAGGGAGGTGAGTTAAAGTGGATACGGCAACATTATTTCGGCTCAAATTCCAAGATTGACTGGAACGCCAGCACAGTAAAGTTTCTTTTGGAATTGTACAAGTGTCAAAATAAATTATAATCTATAAAAAAATTACGGTTTTTAGATTTTTAAGGATTGCCTGGACCCTCTAAATATTAATCAACTAAGTTCGCTCATAGCCCAGAGGCACTCGGAGATTAGAAACAATCACCGAGGGTAAGCAACGACGGCGCAGTTATTACCAGGATGGGTGACTGCTAGTGGCAACCAGTCGGTCCCGGTTTGTATCATAGGATAACAGTCGTGAAGCTTAGTTGGAGGCCTTCGGGCGGCTTGAAAACATCCAATGGCAAAATTACGTAGCCACGACTTATTCTTGCCAGTCCTCAACCCGCACTCGGCTTGCGTGGGGACGTATGGCCTTAACCCTCTGCTGAAAGGAGACTCGAGGCCAGCAGTGGAACTTTAAGACATTAAGAGTTGTTGATGATGATGAAGTTCTCTTTTTAGGGTTCCGTACCCAAAGGGTAAAACGGAAGCCTGTTACTAAGACTCTGCGTTTCGTCCGTCTGTTTATCTATATGTCTCGTGAACCGTAATAGACAACTGAATTTTTTACAGAAGATGTATTTTTGTTGCCGCTATTACAACTAGCGCTTGGCCGATTTTTGTAAATAGCTGTCACAAACAAGTAAATGTTTAAAAAACCATAAAAAGATTACGTATTTTTTCGCTAAAATTTAAACAAATATCAGCCAAGCCATTATTAGATATCTATTAACACGTCATTCATTAAAACGGGTTCAATAGTTTCGTCTCTACTGAGGAATATGACATGAGCATAGACTAGAAATCATTATAGCCCTTCCTTTTAGATGTGCCGTAGTGGGATAAAAAATAAGATAGCCAGAATGGGAGTCGGGTGGTCATATGTTACTTTAGTCAGAATAGGAACGCGGATGACAGTTCTCTAGCTCCTTGTGGACATATGAGCCAGGAGTACGTAGTTTTTTTTACCATAAATTACCTTCAAAGTCAGTCTTAGATGCTTTATTCTAGGAAGGAATCGGACCGTGTGATATCAAGTGACACGAAAGTCAAAACCTGATAGTTCGAGCTCGCGATCTCCTTTCAGTGTATATAAGTAACATATAGCCTTTGATTAATATTTAAATATATATCTTTATCTATTTACTAAGCAGGCTCTAATTAACACTGCATCATAAGCACGATATCCTAAATTTAATTATTGTATGTCAAACAAGGTAAAAATATATGATTAGGGAGATAAATAGGTATTATAAATATTTTTAACCATTGACAAATTATGCTAGAAACTTCTTGTCAAAATGCTCTTTTGAAATTTAACTTGACACGAAATACCATTTTGTTTGTCTATGCATTTAGATAGTTAGTGAGCGGAATATTTTGGAGGGAGATCGTTTTTTGTTCTTGCTAAAGACGGTCCCCATTTCATGTACAATCCACATTTTTTATATTTTTTATCATTAATTTCATCACTACGAAGATTTGAAGACTTGAAGACTTATAATTGAAGACTTTAAATACTTGACATTGGCAAAATAGCTGTTCCGGCTGGTTGCCATCTCATCAAAAGAAGAATATTTAGGAGCTTTTTAAAAATCAGAATAGTTTTTTTGTTTTCTCATAAGACGGGTCCCCATTTCATGTCATCCACATTTTTTATATTTTTATCATTAATTTCATCATGACGAAGACTTGAAGACTCGAAGACTTAAGATTTAAAGACTTTATATACTTGACATTGGCAGAAATAGTTGATCCACCTAGTTGCCATTTCAATAAAAAAAAGAAGAAAATCAGAATCACGTCGACCATTTTGTTCAATGCCGCTTCTGTAAACCTTTATGTGGGGCATGGAACATGTCACACTAGGGCTTCAAAGTGCTTTTCACCATGCTGCATAGTATGCCTTCGTAACGAGTATGGTGACCACCACTTTTCATTTTTGCTTATGCTTTCCATCAGGCAGGATAGTGTCGCTTTGGCAAGCTCTGTTATTATGGTCCCGTTTATTGTCTTCTTTTTCTTTTGATGAAATGGCAACCAGCTAATCAGCTATTTCTGCCAATATCAAGTATTTTAAGTCTTCGAGTCTTCAATTCTTCGTCGTGATGAAAATAATGATAAAAAACATATAAAATGTGGATGAGATGAAATGAGTTTATTATCTTATAGGTTATTTTCTATACGAATCATTTGAATATGAATGGGTTAGCCTATTTAACTAATAGTTACTTGATTTTGATTCTTGATATTTGAGGCGGGATGTCTAACAAGTGTAGAAATAATAAAAGTTATATACTTTTATGCCATTATCATTAAAATAAGTAATTCATTTATAGCGTTTACCTTTTACTAAATACGGGTAGAATTAAAAATCATGTTTTACATTCACTGCTTAAAATGATTTATGGTAACAAATATAATTTACGTTAGCAACCCCAAACGCCACGGTATGCTTTGGTACACCGCTCCCCGTTATTGGATATTTTTAAGGTTCCGTGCGCAATGAGAAAAGTTTTTCGAATTCTTTTTTTTATGGCATATAGGGCAAATGAGCAGACATATCGCCTGATGGCAAGCGATTACTCCCGTTTATGGATACCTGTAATACCGTCACAAGTGCGTAGCCGGCCTTGGGGAATGAGGAGCAAGATGAGGGGAAGGGTTTGATTATGGGCCAACGGTATCCTCACTCACTCGGTGAAACACAGAGCAGGCGCTGTTTCACTACAGTTTTTTGTGAGGCCGTGGTATAACTTCAGCCGTCCCACCGTAAATACATAGATCGTCACTCAAACAATAATTAGATTTGACAAATATTAAGGGAAATAAAAGCGTATCTTTGGCTATAAAGTATCTGTTACTTACCTGTGTTGGTGTACAACCATCTACAGGAGACCACGAGTATGTTTGTTTTTTCTTCATATAGTGGTTGACCATTATAAGAAGAAAGGACAAACATACTCGCGGTCTCCTGTAAAATCTATTGATGTGCAAACAAAATTACCTTAGCTGCCTACTAATTATATAAATGAGAAAGTTTATGAGGATGTATGGTATATACTCTTTCATGTTCTTTTTTTATGTTTAAGCTACCAAAATGACTCTGCTCTGCCTGATGGAAAGCATAAGCAGAATCCAATAGTGGACAGAGCAGTATGGTGTCCTACACTATGACGGCCAAGTGAGATGCTTTTTTCACGCCCTGCTTAAAGGACCGTCGAAATGGGAGGGAAACACATGCGGTGGTAGTGAGTTCCAAGTTTTGATCGCTCGGTCACATAAAAACTCCTGAACGGATTTTTTATGATATATGTGTCAAACGAGCAGATGTATCACCTAATGGTAAGCGATTACCGCCGCCCATGGACACCCGCAACAACAGAAACGTCTCAAGTGCGTTGCCGGCCTTTTAAGAAGGAGTGCGCTCTTTTTTTGGAGGGTTGATAGTCGTATTGTTCCGGGAATACCGCAGGCGACAGTTCATTCAACAGTTTTGTTGTGCGAGGCAGAAAGTTCCTTGAAAAGCGCACAGTTGTGATACTTTACAGTAATATAGCTCATACATCAGAGTAACACATAGACTAGAGTGTTTAAAGGTTTCCTCCTCTCTGAAGTACTGTAGTACTGTAATGTAAAACATAATACTACGTATAATTTAACATAAATTTTTTTTACATCTCTTACGTCACCCACGCGACGAATAAAAGTAGTGACATTCACGAAATACTAAACATACCAAATTGTAAACATTGTCGTGTACAGAACCCTCTTTCACCCAGCCGTTTCGCGCCGCCCACTCTCCGGTGAGATCAAAGCGAATCAGTTTATGAAATTATTTCATATTGTGCGCGTTTGATGTGAACTGCGGACAACGCAGAATTAATCGCCATACCATACTGTCTGGTATTTTGGTTAATATCTCAATATTAATAGCGACTTTATGTTGGCTTAGCGTTTAGAAATCCCGGATCCCTCCCGTCTCAGGCGCAGAGTGCACACCGTGTGGTTTTAGTCGGTTCGATTCCGACACACCGCCCCGCTGCAAGCCCAGTTTAAGTGAAGGCCCGAGGGGTATTCCAAACGTTAAATAAAAGCGTTTAAAATCCTGATATACAATCAAACCAATGGTCGAGGTTCAACTCTAACCCAAGACAAATATATAGTAACTAGCTTCTGCCGGCGACTTCATCCGCGTGGAATAGTTACTTTGGGGCTTCGCTCCTATTAGTCTTAGCGTAATGATATATATTCTATAGCCTTCCCCAATAAATGTGCTATCTAACACTGATATATTTTTTCTAATCAGACCAGTAGTTCCTGGCAAGGCGAGACGCTCATAGCCCAGTTGCCCTCGGTAATTAGAAACAATCACCGAGGCAAGCAACGACGGCGCGCTCAGTACCTGGGCGGGTGCCCGCTGGTAGCATGTTACCATGAGCGTCTGCGTGATTCGGAGGTCACGTTAAACAGTCGGTCCCTGTTGTTATCATACGATAACAGTCGTGAAGCTTAGTTGGAGGCCTTCGGGCGGCTTAAAAATATACAACGGTAAGATTACGTAGCCACAACGTATTCTTGCCAGTCCCCAACCCGCACTTGGCCAGCGTGGGGACGTATGGGCTTAACGCGCTCCTGAGAGGAGACCCGAACCCAGCAGTGGGACATTATGGGTTGTTTACAATAGTTCCTGACATTAGCACTTTCAATCAAACAAACTCTTCAGCTTTATATATTACTAGCAGCCCGCTCCGGCTTCGTACGGGTAAACATTGTTATTTACCAAAAATTTAAATATTATATATTTTTACACGCACTTAGGAAACTTTCCAAGCTTACGTGACCAAGTTTCGAAGTTTTCATACGGATCCATAACTTTTTTGCAAATGTTATATAGCCGAAGTTCCTCGGGGATGATTTAGCTTTCCAATGGTGAAAGAATATTTCAAATCTGTTCAGTAAATAAGAGCCTATTGAATGCAAACAAACAAATCTCTTTGTAATATTAGTATAGAAATATGAATAGATATAGATGAGCAAAATATTATATATATAATGCACTTCGGAGAGCACAGATAACTAGTTCAATCTCCGAATTCAGTTCGCCCTCAGGGTTGCGGAGGTACGATGCCAGTCATTCCATGTAATTCAAGTCAAACCAGTTGAACTAGTAGCCCTAATTACGTTAACTGCAGNATGTAACACCCTCCAAAAATAATCTTAAGAATAATAAAGGGTAGGAAGAAGAAGAATAAGGTAATTTCACTGGTTGGTAATCGAACTCACAACCCCCGGCATCCCAGTTAGGGTAACTAATTACTAGATACAGCCTAGTCGACTAGTTATTATGTGATTTTTTTTCAAAACTCTATGGATTTTTAACCGACTTCAAAAAAGGAGGAGATTATCACTGGTTCGACTTAAATTTGTTACCTCATAACTTTCGTTTGGGTGAACTGATCTTTTTTCATTTGAAAGCTGTTGCTTCCCATGTCATTTCAATTGTCAATAAATAGTCCAGC
This sequence comes from Hyphantria cunea, assembly GCA_003709505.1. Taxonomy (NCBI): domain Eukaryota; kingdom Metazoa; phylum Arthropoda; class Insecta; order Lepidoptera; family Erebidae; genus Hyphantria; species Hyphantria cunea. The sequence continues at coordinate 9,747 of PKRV01000926.1, forward strand.
TGTCAAAATGTCAAAATCATTTTTTTATTTTTATTTTACTAGTAATTGTTTGAATGCGTATTAGAATTGCAGGATTGTCTATTGGCTGGTATATACTGTTTCTTTCGTACTCTATAGAGGGGGGGGGGCTGTATTACGAGAGCTATAAATTGTTGTCTGTTTTAGATAGGGGGCGCACTTGGATGATCGGATTAATTATTAACTAATACAATTTATTTTACTATTTACTATGCTCATTCAATGTATTTAGTTAAGTTGATAATTATTATTTACATTTTAATAAAATTATATTACTATTTAAATTAATTTAAAAATGTTGAATTTTAAAAGTTCTTCTACGATTGGGTTTCAAACATGACGCGATAATAAGATAAGGTTTAGAAATTATAACTAGAATGCGTATAATCTTTTGATAAAATTACCCGTATCGTAATTACGAATCTATTGACGCTTCAATTATTATAATCAGTTCAGTTCATTTTAAAAAATAAAGGTATATTACAACAAATAGTCACGAGAGAAAAACCATGAGAAAAATTGTATGTATAACGTCTGAAATTCATACGTAATTATTTATAATCTACACAATAAAAACATAGTAATTATCAAATAGCTTATATATCAAGTAACGTTTTTAAATTTCCTTTGAAACTTTATGTCCATGGCTCTAGTTGCTAGGCGCCTAAATATCATTCCTATGGAAAAGAACCAGTAAGGAACCTTTGTTATTCTATAAAAAAATGATCAGATTTACAATTTTCTATTTACCTTATTATTTAAGTATGCAACGAAAACGTAAAATAGCAAAACAAGTTCCTAATTAAATAAATAAAAATTATCCTGAAAGCATGGACAAAAAATTAAGTAATTAAAGAAACCTGACCATTTACTTAGATTTACGCTAGTTAAAAACAAGAGTATAAACATAATAATCGTTAATAATAAGTTTTTAATTAAACATTTGTCAGTAAGTCGTTTCCGATAAAGCACAGAAAACCCCATAATTATGAACTATTAACTAAATAGTCAACTCACTATACGCGATTTGAACTACAACAAAGTCCGTCCCTGCCCGCCTGGTATGTCGAGTATTTAAATTAATAGCATTTGAAGCGGGGGCCGGATTGTAACTGTCTTAAAATATCCCTGGCTGCGCGACGAATCCACTTTTATTATGTTTTTGATGTTTATTTCTTTAGATACGTACCTTATTGTGAAAATAATGATAGATACTGCTTAAGTACGGGCTTTGGGATAGTTATTTACTTAATTATTAATGAATGAGCCTGCTAAAGAGATAACTTTGCTTCACGAAAAGCATGACCAGAATCCAAGAGTAATGATAGACTCATTGTGAAAGCAAGACAATACAACAATGCAGCGTAGTGACCCACACTGCAACGGTCTATTGAAAAGCCCTATTGAAATCGTCAAATGTATATGTAAATGTGGAAAATGGCGTTTTATTGATTTTGCCGTTTCGGTGTCGTAGGCCAAATTTTTCCAGACCAGGGAAATAAGAACAATCATAAGGGTTAGAAGTAAACTAGTAAAAATAGAATTGGATGCATTAAAATAAATAAGAAAAGAAAATTTTAAAATAACTATTACTTCACAGTGAAACAATGCTTGCAGTGAAACAATGCTTGCATTAGTACAGGTGTCGGCGACACATAAACTTGATCACGTTATCTAAGATGTCAAATTATAAATGTTTGTAAACAATTTTTAGGTCAACAAATGTTATTATAATTATAATGTAAATAGCTTGAAGAATATCTTGTACTTAATACGAACAATTCTTGTAAATGCCAGCGGCAATCTGAATAATTCAGGTATTTTATACAATACATAAGCAATGTATATTATGATGCGTCCAGGCAATGTGTGAAACATTATGAATGAATCAATCAATCAACAACCCATAATGTCCCACTGCTGGGCTCGGGTCTCCTCTCAGGAGAGGATTAAGGCCATACGTCCGTTACGGCCATTATGAATATAGTTGCCCATTATATAAAATACTTTACCTAGGCATTTTATGTAATTCTCATGGATTGTACACACAGGCAACACGTAAAATAAATAGATTTTGGTCTGTATTTATTAATTTTATGTGGCTTCCTATGTAGATACATACAAAATTATGAGCAAAGGAAACGTGATCTGTTTGCTTAAAATCAACTTTATTCAGAGTCAGGTTTAGGTTTTTTTTTATGTTATAGGGGGCAAAAACGAGCAGACGTATCGCCTGATGGTAAACAATTACCGCCGCCCATGGGAGATGGGAAGGGGGATTAGGGGAAAGGTTGGATTATGGGCCTCCAGTATCCTCACTCACTCAGTGAAACACAACGCAGGCGCCGTTTCACACCGGTTTTCTGTGAGGCCGTGGTATCACTCCGGTCGAGCCGACCCACGCATGCTGAAGCGTGGCTCTCCCACGGTCTATTAGGTCAGGTTAGAACAGCGATCATCAAATATCCATTTTGTTGTTGTTGAATCATTTGGATTAGATGAGTTTGAGAAGATTGCTTTGGACCTGTTCCCGTAGATAGCTGGATGGCCGCTCAGAATTTTTGCTCAGAAAGAAAGTGCCGAATCGTTTAGTTCGAGAGCGTATGTTCAATCTGAAGTGGTGATTTCGAAGACCAGCATGTGTTGTCGTGTAGAGGATGTGAGAAGGTAAGAACAGTTGGAAGAGCTAGTAAGAACACACTCAAACGAAGAAATTTTCCAAGTATTCACAAACATTATTCACCAATCTTCGGCTTCTATTGGCAGTAGCATGATTTGATATCGACTTTGAACATAGCTCGATAAATGAGCTACCAATACTAACTTTTCAATTGGTACCAGCACTTACTGAGATTAGCATGGTCAAGCAAACAAACTCTTGAACTTAACATCAACAGCCTTTTACAGTCCACTACTGTATATAGGCATCTTCTTAGAAAGGAGGTTCCGGTCTACTATACCTCGCTGGCCAGACGAATTGATATAGTTTTGTGGCGACTTCCACATACGCGGCAACATAAATATATGACAACGCCATCTACCGAAGATACACTGAACTACGGAGTAACGTAGTATACGAAGAAGTTACCAATCCTGTATCTCACAATAGAAGTTCTCGCGCCGATTGCCATACATATATACAACTTCTCAACATCAACCATTGGGCAGTAGCCCGCCAGGCATGATCACCCCGCTAGGTCGAAGGATCCTTTGTGTTAGAGGGACATGATACCCGTTCCTCCAGTTTTTTTAGGTTTTCCATCAATTTTGCAGTGATGTTGTCCTAGTTTGCTCATTAAATAGCCTGTTATGACACCCTCGGGACAATTATGGGTGGTGACACTTGGTATCATTAATCCGTCACCACACAAACATAAGGTCCCACTGCTGGGCTCGGGTCTCCTCTCAGGAGAGGGTTAAGGCCATGCGTCCCCACGCTGGCCAAGTGCGAGTTGGAGACTGGCAAGAATACGTTGTGGCTACGTATCATATCGTTGGAGGTTTTTAAGCCGCCCGAAGGCCTCCAACTAAACTTCACGGCTGTTATCGTATGATAAAAACCGGGACCGACTGCTTAACGTGACCTCTGAATCACGGAGACGCTCAAGGTAACATGCCACCAGCGGTCACCCATCCAGGCTGGCCGCGCCATCGCATATAGGCTATAAAGACAATGTAATACAGTAATATTTGTTATAAAAAATACAGATTTGGTGGTAAAAGGGATGCACAATATATTTTTATAGTATAAAATGAAGCCGCTTATATCTTTTAAGCTACTCAACGGATTTTAATGCAGGTTTAGCGATTCTAAAGAAAGGTTGGCCAGGTAGCAAGTCAATAATAAAACTACAATTAAATCAATAAATAATACTTTTATTTGTTATAAGTACATTGATATAATCCCTATATACAAACAATGAAGCGTGTTAGATTTTATTATACACTGTACAAAATATCTCCAAAATCAATTTTAATTTCGGCAAAACATCTTCAAATACACAATTTTTTTACGGAACCCTCGGTGCGAAAATCAGACTCAAACTTGACTGGTTTATTATCTTTTGCAAATACTTTGTACAGCATTACATGTGCGAAACATAATTAGCTGCTCAAATGATTTTAATTAATATAATATTATGATAATTATTTAGTTAAGTGTTTTTAAATAAAAACCGTAAACTCAATTTACCGGTACATCGATATACCGATACCGAGTTGCGGTTATTCGGTTTTATTAAATTGAAATTATTTTATATTTCAATTACAACTTTTCTCTTTTACTAAACACACAAGGCTTATCGTTAGTAATGGAATACCGGTATTTACATAGTTGAGAAGAAGGAAGGCAAGATTCCCTTATAAGAAGCAAGGGAGCACAATGACTTTAATGTACCCAATTCTAAATAAGTCCGGAGTAAGGAAATTTGGTGGCGTTTCACGCCCGAGCTTTTTTTTCTTTTTTTTTCTTTTGATGAATGGCAATCAGCCGGATCAGCTATTTCTGCCAATGTCAAGTATTTCAAGTCTTCAATTCTAAGTCTTCGAGTCTTCAAGTCTTCGTCGTGATGGAATTAATGATAAAAAATATAAAAAATGTGGATGACATGAAATGGGGACCGTCTTTCGCAAAAACAAAAAAACGATCCACGCCCGAGCTTCAGAGAGCACATTAAGCCGTCGATCCCGGTTGTCATGAACACCAATGACAAACGTCATTGGAAAGTCAATGCCCTTAAATATACTGACAACTAGTTCTACCTTCGAATTCCGTTCACCCTCGGGGTCACGGAATAGGTATAGGAATGACGGATAGGCATGATAATAGGAATAATAGAGGCTAGGAAGATAAAAACCTTTATGCTGAAATATGCAGGGATTTCCTTGCTCGAGGGGATTAAAGTACCCAAAGAATCGAAGGCTTTCTTTATCCACCAAGAGTTAAGGGCATCTTTAAGGATCTACTGCCGCGTCAATGAAGACAAAAAAAAGCTTCCCTAAATTTCTAAAAATCGAGCTTAATATCCCTTAACGCGGTATTTTTTCAACTGCTTTTTCACCGCAAAGAAATCGGTGAATGATTAAGTGACATTCGTTTATAAAGAAGTATACATCTTGTGTTAAGGGGGACTTTACAAACATACATAAAACGAACACAGAGAATACCCAGACTCAGGGCGATAATTTATGGATCACACTATCCCATGAAGGTATGAACACTCAGCGCAGTGGAAAGTGGCGTGGCGACCGATTAAAACACAAGGCCAAGCAGTCAATACTACTAAGACTCGTGCGCACAAACACACTGACAAACAGGCAACATGAGAAGCTGTTGTTTTTCATTACTTTTTCTTTAATACCTTTCATTTACAGACAATAACCTCTTACAATTCTTTTTTAAATATATAAGCATGCCAAGTTAATATGACTCTACCTTTCCTGATGGAAAGCATGAACAGAGTGGTCACCATACTCTGCGCAAAAGTGGATAATGCAGCATGGTGACCCACACGATAGAAGCCTTTTGAGTTGCATCAGCGTCATTGGGCCTCCAGTATATGATGATGTTCTCCTAACCGATTACGGCCACGGCGACCGGTCTCAACGTAGACTAGCCAACTACGCAGGAGATATTATAGTGCACAAGTGTGTGCGTAAACACAGGTGCACTCTCTGTTCCCTCACTCTCATAATCCGATGGGACGGTAAACCGACACGATCAGGGAGAGATCAGGCGCAGGACCGAGAGTTTTACGTGCGCTCCGAGGCACGGGGGTTCAGACACCAACATACAAACTCCGAGCTGTTATCAAGTTATTATATAATCAGAAAAACTCAATAACACTTTTGGCCCGACCCGGGATTTGAACCCGAGACTTTTTGATTGGCAGTGGCATACTTTAACCGCTAGACCAACAAGGCAGTATATACTGCCACCTTAATCCACTTTTTAAAGTTATCACCTAACAAAAATGAGTTCTCACACATTGTAATAAGACACAAAATAGACTGCAAAAATTTTCTTTAGGCAAATTTTATGCCTTGACTTATTTTTGTATAAGTAATTTTGTACCTTATGACCAGGATGCGAAAGGGTTGTTTTTTTAGTGTATGTATGTGTATTTCTTTGGAACGCCCTAGAGCTTAAACGGCTTATCGTATTTTTATGTGAGCGGTGTCAATAGATTCGTCTTAGTCGTGAGAGTGACACTGACATCGAAATAAAAAAAAACAATATTAAAGATTTTTGGAGCCAAAAGGCAATACATCAACTGTGGTATCAAAATAAAGAATTTTTAACGCTGATTACGAATATATAAGTTATATGTTTTATTTAAAAAATAGAATTTACCAAAGATAACACATATTGACACAGTTGGATATTTTTTTAATAATTTAACTTTTTGCTTCTGTATATGGTATTTTTTGACCCTACTGCGGCGGTGTCAAATGAAGAGTAATAGTTTTTGCAATGCATGTATGTTTCATAACTACTGAACCCATTTCAAGGAATGAAGTGTCAATAGATTCGAAAAGTACGTGTGACACAGGCTGTATAAATTTTATCAGAAGTTTTCACGTAGTCGTTTTTTTTTTCATTTTTCTTATTAATTGACACCGTAGTTAAAAGTGATTATACTCTGTGGTGTATGCGTCTATTCAGTCACTCACTCATTCGCTCATTCATTCACTCACTAACTCATTGTACTGTTTGAAAGAGAAGAAAGTAGTATGTCATATCTAGCGCAAATGCGGTTGCGTGAGATAACCCCCTTTTGATAATATCAATTTATTTATCAATTAAATGATTATGGCGAACTCTCTCTCTAGAATATTTGGAGAGTAAGAAGATAAATTGATATGAAAAAGAGAGTGGCATCACACGTGTGTGTGGTGTCATGACAACATAACAAGGAGGGGTTACCTGTAAGCAGTAGATAAATATAAATAAATAAATATTCCCGACATCTAACACAACGCCATCTAGTCCCAAACTAAGCAGAGCTTGTTTATATGATTATGGGTACTAGACAACTGATATAATATTTTTTTTGTAAATACATACATATCATATATAGAAAACATCCAAACTGCGAAACAAATATTTGCAGATCATACAAACATTTGATCCGACCCTGAAATCGAACCCGAGACTTCAGGAACAGCAGTCGCATACGCTACCGTTGCGCTACCGAGTCAGATGTTCCAGGGATTTCCTTGCTAAGGTATACCTGGTTCCCCAGCTACTAGCCCGACATAACCACCAATAGGTGGTTATATCGGACCATGTCCACCGAGGCGGTACTACCCTCACAGAGAAGACCAACCGGAGGTGACAGCATTCATGCTGTTCTATATCGTTAGTGAGTGCGAAACCGTAGATGCAGAAACAAACAAAATCTCAAAAGGCCGCTATAATGTCGGTCTCCATTCCGCATTGTCAGCATTCGCAATAAGAATGGGACCACCACTCTTGGATTCTGCTCATGTTTTAAGTCAGGCAAAATAATGTCACTTTGGAAGGTTCATAATATTTAGGAAAAAAAGAGGATTGAATCTACTCATCGCATTTTTTAACTATCCTGACAGGCATTGCCCCCAAAGGAAAATCCTTTGGAGGGGGTTTCGTCTCTCTGAGCAACCCTCAGTTATCGAGGTCTTGAAATAGAAAACTTTCCTATTGAAGGCTGTCGCTTTTATATATGGAAAAGGAGGCAAACTAGCAGACGTATCGCCTGATGGTAAACGATTACCGCCGTCTATGGACACCCACCCGCAACAGCAAAACCGTCATAAGTGCGTGCTTTTGGTGGAAGGTGGGAGGTGGAGGTGGGTTAAGGGTCTTCGGCTTCCTCACTAACTCAGTGAAACACAGCGCAAGCTCTGTTTCACACCGGTTATTGGTGAGGCCGTGGTATTACTCCAGTAGAGCAGACCCATTCGCCTGGAGACCTGGAGGTCTGTAACACAGGGGTGACCCTAGTATAGACTCCAGTATGTCACAAGGGGACGTGTTTCTGTGATGAATTGTATATATTGTATCTGCTTTCCTTTGTGATGAGAGAAATAAATGCATTGTTATTATTATTATTATTCGCGCTGAAGCGTGGCTATCACACGGTAATGTCGTGAACGAACTTTGGTATATATATATATGTATGATACAGTACCCCAAACCTCCTAACTATTTCAAAATAGACCCATGTCCACCGTTGCGCCACCGAGTCAGATGTTCCAGGGTTTTCCTTGCTAAGGTATACCTGGTTTCCCAGCTACTAGTCCGACATAACCACCAATAGGTAGTATTCGGGGGGATTTCAGCATAAAGAGTATTTGGCTCCACCGAGGCAGTACTACCCTCTCAGAGAAGACCAACCGGAGGTGACAGCATTCATGCTGTTCTATATCGTTGGTGAGTGCGAAACCGGAGATGCAGAAACATCTCAAATAGCCGCTATAATGTCGGTCTCCATTCCGACTGTCCACGTCACGACATCTTTTCAACTTTTTTATCGTCTGTCTGAATTTATCTTAAAAGAGTATTTATTTTACAAAAAAGACAAAAAAATTATTCCGTATATCAATGGTGGTGGGAGAGCCACGCTTACCGTAAGAGAGCCACGCTTCGGCATGAATGGGCCGGCTCGACCGGAGTGATACCACGGCCTCACAGAAAACCGGTGTGAAACAGCGCTTACGCTGTGTTTCATCGAGTGAGTGAGGATACCGGAGGCCCATACCCCGATCCAACGCTCCCTATCCCCCTCACCATCCCCCTTCCCCCCAGGCCGCCATAGTGTGGGTCACCATGCTGCATTGTTCTTTTTCGCATTGAGGATGGTGACCACCACTCTTGGATTCTGCTGATGCTTTCCATCAGGCAGGGCAGAGTCATTTTGGCAGCTTAAAAATAAAAAAAAAAAAAAAAAAATTAAAGAATTAAATAAACCATAATTAAAAAACAAATCGAGACTAAGCTTTAACTAGAGACATATTATTGAACAAATTGAGAGACTGGATAAACCATGTATTTTAATAGAATTGTTTGGTAAGTAAATTCTTTCAATCTTTGATATATAAACGGTTATATCACTATGTGTATTACAAGTGTAGAATGGTGTAGATACATTGTGAACACGCTTAGACTGGTCTCGTAAAATATATCAGTTCGTTAACATTTTATATTGGTCAATAAACTATATTTTATTTATTTATTTATTTATTTAATACATCATGCACTTTAGGTGCATTGGCGGACTTACCATTCAACCATCGGGTGATGCAGAGAAGACAAGATGTAGGTGCGTTTTGTAAGAAAAAATGTATCAAAATATACAGATCTGGCAATATATCAAAAACATTTAATACCCGGGCTTAATCTTGACCGGATAATGTAGAGACCGATGGTGCCCGCTTACCGTTAGAAAGCCTTGTGTTATATTCGACTTCAGTAGTTCAAAAAGATTCAAGTACATTATGTGTCAATTATTCTTGAACTACCCTCGATTAATTTTAACAATTATAGGTTTGAATATATCTTATAATACAAGTTATGCTGCGCATACTGTGGAATCCAAAGATTTCAGCTCAAGTTTGATATCGTCTGAATGTAACTCAGTCACCAGCTCACGTAACCTGAAAAAAAAACATATTTGATAATATTTCGGGCATCTAACACCCAGCGCCATCTAGTCCCAAACTAAGTTGAGCTTGTGTTATGGGTACTAGACAACTGATATAATAACATATATACTTTTTTAGTAAATACATACATATTATACATAGAAAACTACCAAACTCCGAAACAAATCTTTGCAGATCATACTAACATTTGGTCGGACCCGGTAATCGAACCCGAAACCTCCAGCACAGCAGTCGCATAAGCCGCCATTGGACCATCGAGCCGGTTATTAACTATTGACACTTTACGGTTGGTCTAGTTGTTGATATGGTCGCCACGCCGCTTTCTACTGCACTAATAGTTGTGGGTTCAAACCTCACATGGGTCTGGGTGTTCTCTGTGTTCGTTTCGTGTATGTTTATTTAAGTTTCTCGCGACACGGGATTTATATTCCTAATGCGAGAGTTGTAAAAAAAAACTAGTTTTTACCCGCGGTTTCGACCGCGTGAGTGTCGGTTATAACGACAAAAAGTATAGCCTGTGACCTTTTTTGAGGACCAGTCAAACTCCATACCGAAATTCATTCAAATCAGTTAAGTTTACCGTGGGAGAGCCACGTTTCGGAATGCAAGGGCCGGCTCGACCGGAGTGATATCACGGCCTCACAGAAAACCGGAGTGAAACAGTGCCTGCGCTGTGTTTCACCGAGTGAGTGAGGAAACCGGAGGCCTATAATCCAACTCTTCCTCTCATCCCCCTCCCATCTCCAAAGGCCAGCAACGCACTTGTGACGTCTTTAGTGTTGCGGGTGTCTATGGGCGGTGGTAATCGCTTTCCATCAGGCGATACGTCTGCTCGTTTGCCTCATATTCCATAAAATAAGATTAGCCATGAAAGCATAACAGACAGACAGATTTCGAATTTATAACATTACTATGTTAAAACCTTATGATTTATTGAAGTTGAATGTGTTTATCGTATACTAAATATCACTGGCTTTCTAGTAAGGTGTAAATTTGACCTGTTTAGTATACATTACCTGGCTAACTGAGAAGGCGTCACAAATATGGTTTCGTCTGCTTGAGCTTGCGCAGGCGCTGGGTATGTGATAGTGCCAATATCCACTGACTTTGAAGACAGCACCTATAATAAACATTCGAAATAAGTTCACTGAATAAGTGTGCGTAAACTCAGGTGCACTCTCTGTTCCCTCACTCTCATAACCCGATGGGACGGTTATCCGACACGACCGGAGAGATTAATCGCAGGACCAATGGGATTTACATGCTCTCCGAGGTATGGTGTTTAAGACCTCAACTTACAAACTCCGAACTGTGATTGGGTATTTCTATAATAAGAAAAGTTAATAACACTTTTAGTCCCGATCCGTGATTCGAACCCGAGAACTCATGATCAGCAGATGCATACGCCAACCGATAGACCAACGAGGCCTTCAGTGACCTAGTGAACACATTATCAGTGTTTTGAATGTATATTTTGACTTCATTTCGTCTTCGCTGAAGAGGGAAGTGGACTTATTATTTTTCCAAATCCTCCAGTTTTCTTCTGATCAATATCGTTACAGGTTCCAAGACAGGTTAATTTTTCCTGGGACTTCCCGAGTGTCTTAACTCGCTGTGTTCGTGGGTCACTGCCGTTGATTCTGCTATACAGGAGTTACAGTAGAGGGCGTGTCTCTGAATGTGAGTATTAATTCTGCATCGCGCAATTAAAGTGCTCACACAATATGAAATTATAGTATCATCATTATCAGTCCTTAGTAGTGGATCGTCATCAGCCCTTGATGGTGGACTCAGGCCTGTTCTTAGAAAGAAGATTTTGGTCTACTCTACCATTCACCGTGGGAGAGCCACGCTTCGACATGAATGGGCCGGCTCGACCGGAGTGATACCACGGCCTCACAGAAAACCGGTGTGAAACAGCGCTTACGCTGTGTTTCATCGAGTGAGTGAGGATACCGGAGGCCCATACCCCAATCCAACGCCCCCTATCCCCCTCACCATCCCCCTTCCCACCAGGCCGCCATAGTGTGGGTCACCATGCTGCATTGTTTTTTTTCGCAATGAGGATGGTGACCACCACTCTTGGATTCTGCTCATGCTTTCCATCAGGTAGGGCAGTCATTTTGGCAGCATAAATATAAAAAAATAAAGGCATGCTGACCAGATAGGTCAAGGTCAATGGTTGAGTCCCTCCATCCGCTTCACAGGACAGCCGCGAGGGGGCGACGTTACGCGTGTGCCGTACGTCACCTAAATTGATAGTTATTAACATCAGACGGTGCGGCTTAAGTGCGGGCAGGCGCTGGGAGGGGTCCGGATGGCGTAAGAAAGCGGTTCCCGGATCTCTCCCGTGTCAGGCGCAGAGTGACACACCGTGTGGTTTTAGTCGGTTCGATTCCGACACACCGCCCCGCCGCAAGCCCCGGTGGGATGAAGGCCCGAGGGGGTTTCCACACGTAAAAAAAAAGACCTGCACAGTTTTCTCCCTTACTAGGCTCTAACGATACGCACGGGGTGAATAGGGGTGGTGAAACTCCGTAAACTCAATCTGTCACAAATACTTACAGCTGCTAACTCCGGTGCAGGGAACTCCGCGAAGTCTGCCTCAACACATCGCCACGGGCGATGTACCAAGAGCTGTTCTTTCACCTCAGCTTGTAACGCTGCTAGGCGATTCTGGAAGTTAAAAAATGTCAGTGTATCCAAGGTGTTGCAAGATTGTAGAGTTGTATACCCATGGGCAATGGTCATCGTTTTCTATCATTCTTTTGCTGAGTACATCAAAACGTTAATAAAAATCACAAAGCTGTGGCGACAAAAAGTTCGTATTTAATAAAAAAGAATTTCGATTTTCCATTTTCAAAGCATAATGCGTGAACGGCTGGACCGATTTCGATGAAATTTGGTATACAGATAGTTTGAGTTCCAGGAAAGGACATAAGCTTGTTCTTATTCCAAAAGTCCTCGTTTAAGAACGTGAAAAGGAGAGTGGAAGTTTGGATATGGAATCGACACCTGCTGAGTCCATTTAAATGAAATATACAATATAATTCATGAACAGGAAGAGATGTAAGTATACCTCCAGCTGTCTTCTTATTTCTCTCTGCTTCTCTCTATGCAGTTGTAAGGCGTGGGCATACTGTCCCGGCTCCGAGGGGAACTTCACCAGCCCTGATCGAGCCACGAATAGAGTCCATTCCTGAAACAGATAGAAATAATTACACCTGAGATACAGTAATGCTTTGATTCTATTATCAAATAGCTGAGCCCTGCAGTGCTACCCGCGGTACAACAGCTGCGTCAAGTCAGGCAAAGTCAGTCTTAAAAAAGTAGCCCAAGTTACTCCTTATATCATCAGCTATCTGGCAGCGAAAATCCCATCAATCGATCCATCCGTTCCGGAGTTTAGCCGGAAAAAACAGACAGACCGACCGACAGTCAGACAAAAATGGTAAAAAGCGTTACTTTGATATATGTACCGTGTATACATACATATGCATTTAGTAAAAAGCGGTTATTTCAATATTACAAACAGACATTCAAAGTTTATTTATTATACATATATATGCAGTATACCTTAGCGATCGGATGTCTTTGAAATTCTCTAATTTTCTCTATCAAATTATGCAAAATCTTTTTCTTGAATCATTCTATCTATTGATGAAAACTGCAATGAAATCCGTTGTGTAGTTTAAAAGATCTAACTAAGCGAATAGACAGTGGAAACAACATCACTTTATATTGTGTAAAGATATGTATGTATTTAGAAGTGTATGTTTATCAGCGATCTGGTTATGTGTAGAAACTAAAAAGTTGGGTTCAGACAGCCGAGTGTGAGTGTGATCTTTGTGGAGGAACGGGTCACATATTCCCCCAAAACAAAGGGAGGATCCTCCGACCAGGCGAGGTGATCATGCCTGGCGGGCCACTACCCAATGGTTGATGTTGGGAAGTTGTATATATGTTAAACGGCGCGATAACTTCTATTGCGCGATTTAGGATTGGTAGTTTCTTAGTTTTCTTTGTTGCTCCGTAGTTCGATGTTTCTTCGGTAGATGGCGCTGTCATATATTTTTATGTTGACGCTGTATGTGGAAGTCGCCACAATGTTGACTTAATTCATAATAATATTATAAATTCGATAATACAAGAAGGAAAATACAACACAACTGTCTGTCACTTTCAGGACTGGACCCCTACACCGAATTCAATGCAAATTACACAACACACAAAGATCCTTTAATTCTTGAGGAAGGACTATTTTCATTACGATAATCGATATACATGCGGTCGGAGCCGCGGACCAAAGCTAATTTTATCTATAATATACTTAATTATATACATTTTATTTCAAACTTTATACCCGTAAAGTGAAGTTGTCATAATCGTCCTAAGTGATGATTATTTCCCGCACGGAAAAATATGTATGTGAAAAATTAATGTCAATATAGATGTGAAAATATATAATAATATATGTCGTATATATTTAAGCATTTTTTTGCGTAAAATTATAAGTGTACATATATATATTGAGATACATGTCTGTATATATATTTAAATATATGTCTAAATATATTTTGATATATTATATTAACCCGCCCGCATGTGAGTAATAAAGGTACAAATATGATTTAAATGAATAAAATTTCATAATGTCCCTGATATACTTTTTTAATTTGACCTTCTAATACATCTAAGATAATTTTTCTGTTTTTTAAATTTGAAATTGTAATAATTGTAAAAGAAACAGTGCAAAAAAAATCGTAATGCTCATAAATGTGCGCACATAAATGTCAATATATATATATATCATATAGACTTCGGCATGTATATTAGTATATATCTACGTATATATGTTAACATACATACAGAAATATATGTAACCTTTATATTTCGATATTTTAGAAATATATATTGGCATCTATATGAAAATGTTTGATAACATATATCTGAAAATATACATGTACATGTCATATTTATCTGCAATCTATTTTTCACATACATATTTCTTCGTGCGGGTTTTCTAACTGGATCATAAGCTTTGCTCAACTTCGTTTGATATTTAGATTCCGTAAAACAATCGGTGGTACTCACCGACTGTAACTTGGCCAGGTCCTTCTCCAGAGCGGCGGCGGCCTGTCGTCTCGCCTTGGCGGCGGGTGCTCCAGGGTTCTCTAGGGGGCGCAACGCTCGAAGGGCGAGCCTCTCCGCTTTGCGGCAGGCAGAGATACGGGCAGAACGCTCGCGGTCCACGGTCCTAGTTACAAACATTTGGTGTTATCATAGTGCAATGGCAAAACCACAGAATCGCGATGGATCCACGCTTCTATTTATTTATTTATTCAACAGACAACAAGCAGTATTATATGAAATTTACATATGTACATAGGGTTGTAATTAAAAACTAAACTGAAGAAATATAAGGTTGGATAGGTGAAGGTTGCCTGGAAGAAATAGCTTTTTAGCGATAAGGCCGCCATTAGTACATGGTCGTTTATATGTTATGCTCCTGAATGTAAACTGTTTTAACTGGTGTACAATAAAATTTATTCTATTCTATACAACCCACTACATTTTCGAAAGATTACTTGTGGGGTTCGAGTTTAGAAGCAAAATTGATCGACCGGAATGACACCACGGCCACACAGAAAACCGGTGTGAAACAGAGCTCGCGCTGTGTTTCACCAAGCCAGTGAGGATACCCCACATACAACCCTTTGCCCCCCATCCCCCCAGCCAACCACAAAAGTCAGTTCCAACCCCCACGATCTGTCGCCCCCCCGGGGTTTGCGGGGGGGGGGGGGCGGTGTGTCGAAATTGGACCGACTAAAACCTTAGTATAGAGTTTTTTGACTGCCTCAGTGGCGCAGCGGTAGCGTATGCGACTGCTGTTCTTGAGGTCACGGGTTCGATTCCCGGGTCGGATCAAATGTTTGTGTGATCTGCAAATGTTTGTTTCGGAGTTTGGGTGTTTTCTATGTATGATATGTATGTATTTACAAAAAAAAAGTATACATGTATTTATATCACTTGTCTAGTACCCATACCCATTTGGGACTAGATGGCGTTATGTTAGACGCCCGAAATATTTATTTATTTATATTTATTATTTATTTTGAAGTCCTCCTGAAATTGCTTCTTACCACAAATACAGGGTAAACAGTCGTGGAGACACTTCATATTCTTATTTCTTAAATTACTTACCAACTAAGCATCTTGATTTGATGCTGAAGAGCTTCATTGACCTCTCCCGAAGAAATTCCAGGTGTCACCTTGACTGGGGTTTCCTCTGTATTATAAAACAGAAAATCAAACACCACACAATAAAACGGAGGAATCGTTTATGAAATGAAAGTAAAAGACCAAATCAATTGCTATCAAAATATAAAATTAAATAAATATACGTCGATTTGTGTACGTTTCAAAACTGTCTGCATCTTTTGACCCAAAATTTTAACGCTTTATTGAACTGCCCCGTAAATAGGACAGTACGTTAAGCTGTCGGTCCCGGTTGTCATGAACACATATGTTAGTTGTTATTGGGAAGTCAGTGCTCTCAAATATACTGACAACTATACAACCAACTTCGAATTTAGTTCGCTCTCTGGGTTGCGGAGGTTTCATGACTATCGACAATCGTAGAAATATTGATATTCAACAAAAACCGGTTGAACTACAAGCCAACCCTAAATAATATTAGGAATAATAAAGGCTAGGAAGAATAAGATAAACTACTCCTGTACCTAGTCACGATGCCTTTGAATTTGTTATCGACAAATTTGAATCATGACCCATAATAAGCATACTTTCTTACAGACATTCAAATATAATTAAGATGACATTTGCGTAAATATGCTTACATAACTTACCTACTTTGTTATACGTCATTTACTTACAAACAGTATTATCTGTTGCAGTGTTCAAAAAAGCATTACAATTTAGAGGTACTCATAGCCTAGTTGCACTCGGTGATTAGAAACAATCACCGAGAATAA
Organism: Hyphantria cunea; assembly: GCA_003709505.1. Lineage (NCBI taxonomy): Eukaryota > Metazoa > Arthropoda > Insecta > Lepidoptera > Erebidae > Hyphantria > Hyphantria cunea. The sequence goes on from PKRV01000926.1 coordinate 26,405, forward strand.
GCAACGACAGCGCGGTCGGTACCTGGATGGGTGACATGTTACCATGAGCGTCTCCGTGATTCGGAGGTCACGTTTAGCAGTTGGTCCCGGTTGTTATCATACGACAACAGTTGTGAAGCTCAGTTAGAGACCTTCGGGATGCTTAAAAACATCCAACGGCAAGATGGTAGCCACAACGTATTCTTGCCAGTCCCCAATCCGCACTTGGCCAGCGTGGGGACGTATGGCCTTAACTCTCTCCTGAGAGGAGACCCGAGCCCAGCAGTGGGACATTATGGGTTGTTGATGATGATTATAATATTGTCTGTGTGGTGACGGATAAATGATACGAAGTGTCACCCCCCATAATTATCCCGGGGGTGTCATAACATCATCATCATGATAATTTAGAACAAATGTTTTTTTTTATTAGATTATTAATGTTTTATCTAATAAATTATCTACTGCAGTAATGATACAGGTAAAAATTAACCTCCGATTAGTATTGACATAGTTTGCTTAATATTTAAACCGACCTAATTGCGGCATGCACTGTAAAGGATGGAAATATTTTTTATTTTAACGGTTTCAAACGATTTATCGACAAAGTGGGTCATGATTCAAGTTTGTCGATAGTACTTTGAGGTGGTATTGATTATAAGTTAAGACAAGAACTAAGGCGAAAACTTGAGCAAAATATTAGCTCAAACGATACAGAAATTTTCTAGTTTCCAAACCGTACACAGACCAATTTAACATTAAATTATATGAATCAAGACTTGTGAAGATTTCTTCATTAATTTGATCTTTTACCAGCAACGATAAATATTTAGGCACAGCATTCATGACATTTAACACTGAAAAGCACGATATTTGTTATATGAGGATATCGCCTAACATAGCCGCATTAGTTAAAACTCTCAAAAAGAACCGACTCCAACGAAAAATGTTCGAACGAACTTACTTAAAAACTATAAAATAGTTATTATGAAAAAAGTCTTACTATTCTGCGCTAGCAAGTTGAATTTCTACAAACATTATTATATTACTAACTAATTTATGGAAATGGATCTCAACGCTAAGTCACGTTGTCGAAACAGTATATATTAGCCAATTATAGAAGAGCGACGTTAGCGGTCGTAGAAAGATGTTCGACACGAAACACTTTCATTTTGGCTAATGTTGCTGAAATTTTAGACGTTATGTAGCTAAATTATTGTATTACGAAGCCGAGCAAATTGAGTGGCGTCTTAACATAGAGGTCTGTCTATAAAAAATTGTTGATTATAAATAATATAGATATCAAATAGATTTGAATACACGGTTGGCCTAGTGGTTTCAGTGGTCGCCACACCGCTTCCTACTGCGCCAAGTGTTGTGGGTTCAAATCCTACATGGCACAACACTTTGTGTGATCCATAAATTGTTGTTCTAAGTCTGAGTGTACTTTGTGCCCCTTTCATGTATGTTTGTAAAGATCCCCGCGACACAGGAATGTATATTCATAACGCGGGAGCTGTCTTTTTTAAAAGAAAAAAAAAGATAGACAATTTTTCAAATAATATTATCAATGTGTAATATATACTCTACTATACCATATCTAAACTCTATGAGAAAATGACGTAACAAAAATTACGTCATCAACTATGATGACGTCATCACATATGCGGCTACGTAAGGGTCCACCTTAAGGCCCGTTTTAATAAACCATACCCGTATTTCAATCTAAAAAATGACAAAATAAAATTTCTAGAAAGTTCTCATAAATTCGATTCGGGTTTGATTTATTAAAAAAGGCGACATATAATAGTACCATTGTTTTAACATAATTGAAATGAAATTAGATATAAATTAAACATGTTGTGTTACATACAAACATGCGCATCCAAGACATTAAAATTTAAATTAATAATAATTAAATTAAAATATTAGTTACGTCAATTGAATCGTACGTATGCTCGAGTTTTATTTTAAATTTAAATAAATTTAATAAATTCGGAGTTGATATATCAAAATTTTTGTATGAATAGCTTAAAACACAAGATTACATCGTAACATATCAAAAAAAGGAATTTGACATTTAAAAAAAAACTACAACTGTCAAAAACAATCTTATTTTCAAAATTAGAATATCACACTTTGAAACAACAATAATAACATTAAAAAAAAAAGAACTTTATATTTTTACAATGACATTTTAAACGTCAAGATATTATTTTAAATTGTTAATTCAATAATACGTGTAAGTCCTTCCTTTAAAGTAAATTATGTTAAGTCAAAATTTTCGTATTATTGTTTGCATAGAGCAACGCGGGTCACCGAACGGAGGGAAATAGGCATGACATCTTTTTCCTATACAAAACAGTCCGCCATTTTTTCCGGAGGGAAATCTTTATACATACACGTTTTAGACTCACATACACAAATCTGTCACTACGAACTTACATACAACAATTAAAACAAAATATTCAGAATTTCACACACACTTAAATACATTCTATATCATAACAGGGTGCTGTGTAGACCTATTTGGGCTTATGTGTATGGCTCCCAACCGTTTTGCACAATGTAATGTTTGTGGTGATTAAAATATATATAATCTCAATTTAAATAGTATTTAGATCAAAAACTCGAGCTAACTACGATCTCTTAAATTAAATATACTTGCATTGGAACGCATTCCCTTTATTTTATAAAGTCAAAATAAAATATGTAAAAATATTTTTTGAGCCTGAACTGCTTATTAATGTTAGTTACTAGTGATTAATAAATTTAATTATTATATTATTAACCATTATTAATGTTATCTTAACATAGGAATACAATATTGATGTAACAATTATATACAAAATACCAGCTGACTCGCGCCATTTTTGCGACTTATTTCATTGATACTCGGGTCCTATTGATGGTAGCGTGGTGTTATATAGTCTACGAACTTCTTTGATTAATTGGCCATCTTATACTATAATAATTCTTTTTATATTCAAACTAGCAATTTTCAAGATATTGAACTGGTCACCACGAGGGCGAAAATTAAACTGTCATTGAGATAAGTTTCGTTTTAATATATAATAAAATTGTCGTGTCTGTTTATAAAATTAAAATAACCACTTTTTACTAAATGCATATACATATATGTACACACATAAACTAAATATGTATTTTTAATTTTTGTCTTTCTGTACGTCTGTCTTTCCGTCTGTTTGTTGCGGCTAATTTCTAGAACGGCTGGGCCGATGTTGACGGGACTTTCACTAGCAGATAGCTGATAATATGAGTAACTTAGGCTACAATTTTTTAGTTTTTTAGTTGTTGTACCGCGGGTAATACCGCTTGGCTCAGCTCGTACATGAATAAAATTAAATTTGAATTATAATTAGATGGATTTCTAAAGGAAAAGCATAAGACCCTACATTTTATTTAATACAGTCGAAATTGTATTTTATTTTTGCGGAACGAGAAACAGTTTAAAAACAATAACGTAAAAACCTTTAGTAGAAATTTGTAAGTTGTTAACTAATAATATTGCGGTGAGAATATAATATATAGTAATTTATTGATGACCAAAATAATTTGTCATGTAAAGGAGTGAGGGAGCACACGCGACCACCGTTGATAGCTAACGTGTACTCACTTATTTTATGATTTATAACAAGTAGCAGAGTAGCTTAAAATGCTTGCTCGGCTTAGTGTACGGTAGCATTGTACACCTTTGATTAAACACAGTAAACTCACATCACACACCACACTAAACACTTTTATCACATATCATTGCAAGAATTTGCTTAAGATTTAAGTGTTTCTTATAGTGAGAGAACTCAGCTCAGGAGTGAGAGACTTTAAATATTAACATGATTTTTATGTAAATATACTAAATAAATAAATTAGGCGAAACCATCGTCTACTAATAAATACTTATCAAATGAAAAATAATGTTAATTTTACAATTCAGGCTCAAAAATTAACCTAAAAAAATAAAGACTCCATTAAAAAAGTTTGAACTCCATTTATAAAAAAAGGCAACTAAAGGGCACAATACACGGAACGATAAATCTATATATTTTCTTACGGATAGCTTCTTTAGGCGGGGCCACAGTTGTAGCGACAGCTAAAATATATTCATATTTCAGTATAAACATTGATGCATAATATCGCCAATGAGTTTTACATATATTTAGATAAACATGTTCATATTTATTTGTGTTAAAGGTTTTGAGAAAAGTTAAACACAATTTTGAAAAAGAATCAACCGACTTCAACGCGAGAGTGATTTTATATTTCAATTTTCTTCCCTTTTTTGTATAGAGAGTATACCCTCCCAAATAAAAAGAGAGATAGATTAGGTAACGAAATTAGATGCTGTATTTTTTGTTTGAAGTCGGTTAACAAGTTGTGAAGGTTTAAGTAACGGACACATCAATTGTTAAGTGTAACACATGAGGGTTGTAAAGGGAAAGCATGCGAGTTTGTAGCTCTTACTATTGTAGGCTCGGACCGCCGGCGGGACCACGGCTGCACGCACACACAAACTCTTATGAAATACACTTTTAGAGGCATTGGTATCACTGTGAGCGAGGTAGCGTTTAGCGATTTACTAGTTTCCTTCTTTATATATTGAGTCGAATAGAATAAAGTATATTGTATGTTACTATAGGTAATACATGGGAACATTTTAATTTAATGACCACGTGCTAATAGCAATATTGTCGTAACAGCAATCTTTATCTTGAAGAAATGTACGGTACTATAACGATGTCGTACTTCCCACCAAGTGGTTCAGTGGTTCGAACATCTTGTAAACTACCAATGTGAATCCCTTATAATATTAACTGGAGGAAAGGGAAGAAACCACATTGCAGGTGTTTTCTTTATAAAAACTGTATAGAATATAAATAAAACTGTTCTAACTAATAGTTTAGAAGGCTTTAAGTAAACTCACTAAATCGCTACTCGCTGTCAGTGAGACGCTTTCCTATTTTAGGATAGGTCTTCCAATATTCAACATTTGAATATAAAAGATTCGATTTACTTTAAGTTACAGGTATTGGAAGAACTCCCTTTATTAAAACACCTTATAATTTAGAAAAAAAACGTTTTAAAACTCTTGAAAGATCATTGATGTTACCTCAACCATATATTTTTTAAATAATCCCTGACAAGACCACAGTTAGACAACCATAGAAGCAACATGGGTTATGTAGTTCTTATTACTACATCATTGTGTTAATCACAAGAGAAATGATGAAAGATGAGAAATGAGAGAAGTGTGAGGTTCCTGAGACTCAGAATAAGAAAGGTAAGACATTGTATTGTCAGACCTAGTGGTTAAAGATCCTGGGTAAGCCAAAAGTCGTGGGTTCGAAGCCCATGTAGTATAAATTTTTGTGTGACGAACACGAGCGTTTGTCTTGTCTGGTTGTAATTTATCTATGAGATGTATTTAGAAATACATTGAAACCTGATTAATTGGGATCTCAAGAGGCCAAGAAATTAGTAACATTAAAGAGGTTTCCATTTGTCCAGTTTTCCAATTAGACAAGTGTAAAATTATAGTATAATTTATAGTGTTGTCTGATTTATAGAGTCCCCCCCCCCTCCACCCGCTTAAAGATGTTGAAATGTACTATTATTCCACTTATAGAGGTGGATATATCAATAAAAATGTGTATTTTTTGTGTTGTGACTTAAGTCCTAAGTATTTATTATAAAAACAAATAACTTACGAAACGTTATAAGCAAACGTGTCGAAACCTGCCCCAAACTGATAAATATCTCACTTGTACAGGGCATTGAGCTGCAGAGTCCAGATTACAGTAATCAAATCTCATTTAACCAGGTTGAAAAGTCCCATTAACAGAGGTGATTCGATGAAAAAGCGCCGGGACCTCACAAGAATCCTAAATAGATAATTCTCAATAATCCGGGTCCCATTTAACCAGGTTTAACTGCATTTAAATTTGTTTATTTCTTTTTTATTTTTTTTTATATTTAAGCTGCCAAAATGACTCTGCCCTGCCTGATGGAAAGCATGAGCAGAATCCAAGAGTGGTGGTCACCATCCTCAATGCGAAAAAGAACAATGCAGTATGATGACCCACACTATGGCGGTCTGGGGGAAAGGGGATGGTGAGGGGGATAGGGGGCGTTGGATTTGGGTATGGGCCTCCGGTATCCTCACTCACTCGATGAAACACAGCGTAAGCGCTGTTTCACACCGGTTTTCTGTGAGGCCGCGGTATCACTCCGGTCGAGCCGGCCCATTCATGCCGAAGCGTGGCTCTCCCACGGTATAAATCATATCACATACTGGGGTTACCTTATTCAACGCTAATCAACTGACCCGGGAAAGTTATCTGAGGTTCTGAAGCTCTGGATAAAGGACCCAGTGACAGTACCCTCTATCATTTTAGTGGGTTAAAGTACTGCTTTGTATTCTGAGACTGGCAAAGTAATTCTTCGGGGATTTCCATACAAAGAAAAGATATGTAGACTGTTTTACGAGAGCCACGCTTCGGCATGAATAGGCCGGCTCGACCGAAGTAACACCACGGCCTCATAGAAAACTGATGTGAAACAGCGCTTGCACTGTGTTTCGCCGAGTCAATGAGGGTGCCGGAAACCCATACCCCAACTCCTCCTCCATCTCCCTCCCAATCCCCCAAAAGTCGATAACACACTTGTGAATCATCTGGTATTGTGTCCATGGGCGGCGGTAATGCTTACAATCAGGCGATACGTCAGCTCGTTTGCCCCTTACTCCATAAAAAAAGGATTATTATTATAAAAACAAAAGAAAATGAGTCAAGTTAAGAAGAGAATTCTAGAAGAGATTATTGTTAATTTCTTCTCTAAAAGAAAAATGATGTGTTTGTTAAAATGGAAGTCTGATAAGACCCGTATACATTCTCTGTTAGAAATAGAACATTGAACATGAGACCGTACGATTGGAATCCAGTCATTATGATAGATTTATACACAAAAAACCACCAGCACCAGCCTTCAAATAAAAAATCATCAAAATCGATTCATCGAATCGAAAGTTATGAAGTAACAAATATACAAAAAATACAATCGGTTTGAGAAACTCTTCCTTTTATGAATTCGATTAAAAACTGCTAATGTTAGTTACATGATAATCTGACAAACCTTCAAGTCTAGTGCTTAACAAACTCTACTACTGTCAAGCTAGAGTTTCGATTCGGGTTCGATTTCGAATCCAGGACAAATAATTGTTGTCGAGGATGATTAATATTCTGTGTCTGGGTGTAGTTATCTGTAATATGTATATATTTATAAATATATAAATACTAGCTGAAGGGGCAAACGTTGTTTTGCCATAAAAATAAAAAAAAAATTAGGGTTTGATCGTAGAGGGTTGAAAATTTAGGTTTGTATGTATTTTTAATGCTGTATCATAAAAATAATAATAATTAAGAGTGGATTACCCTTAACATTTAGAAAAATAGATGTTGTCCGATATGCACACAAAATTTCATGAGAATCGGTCAAACCGTTTCCGAGGAGTTTAACTACAAACACCGCGACACGAGAATTGTATATATTAGATGTCTATCAACAGTCCGGTTATTAAAGTACAGGCTCTATCTAGTTTGGTATCAAGCGGCCCTGCATGAGTTCTATGAAGGTATTGTCAATTGTAAAATGAGATAGGCTTTCCCCTTAGATGATCACCTTCCAATAATATAACGAAAATATGGTATTTGTAATGAATTAACTGTTAGACAAGGTAAAATGAAACCTATTCCCATAATGACAGGATTCCTTTTCGCTTTAGATGTAATGTGTTAATAGTTTTTAGTTCAATTTCCATTTGTAACATGCAAACAAACTCAACTTACTTAAGAACTCCAAATCTAGAAGAGAAAAGTACAATTTTGATAAAAAAACTTTCAAAAAAATATAAATATGTGGGTAATTTATACTCTCCAATCTCGGCACTTGATTGAACTTGTTAAAACACGTTCTAGAATAACCTCATTTGTTCTTATTCCACTATTTTATATAATCAGTAACATTTGATATTGCCATGAGCGAAACCCGTCAGCAACAAAATAAATAAATAATAAATAAAAATTTCGGAAATATAAACACACAACGCCATCTAGTCCCAAACCAAGCAGAGCCTTGTATTATGGGTACTAGACAACTGATATGAATACATAAATACTTATTTTTTGTTAATACATACACACTATGAAAACACCCAACTCCGAAACAAACATTTGTAGGATCATACAAACATTTGTTCTGACCCAGGACTCGAACCCGAGACCTCATGGACAGCAGTAGCGTACGCTACCACTGCGCCACCGAGGCAGTCAAATATACAAACAATAACAAAAACAGTGGAATAAGTACAAGTGAGTTTATTATAGAAACATTGGCCTTTACAGAAAAATCTAAGGGTGGTGAAAATACTTGCTGTTTACCATAACCAAATATATTAATATCGTTTGCCATCAAAAAGCTAATCCACCAGACAATTCTCTACAAACGACAGCAGTATCATACATTGGTGGATTTCTTCCTATTGGTAATTTTACCAACAGACGTTCATCACAGATTCAAACTTGATAATTCAGGGTATGGAATCTGTGTTCAGTGATTAGGCTTTTTATATGAGCCTGCCCAATATGACTCTAGTCTTTCTTATGAGCAGAATCTTAAGAGTGATGGTCGCCATACTCACTGCGAATGCAAACAATACAACTATCCACTATGACCCACTAAGATTATTTATTGAGATGCGTTTGCGCATCATTGGGCCTCCGGCACAAAGTCGAATATGTGTTTCATTATGCTTCGCTACCAATATTTTTAACGGGTTTGAACATCTTTTAATACCAAAATGAAATACTCAGAATATACTTCAAGAGAATGTCTGGCAGGGGATGTTAGTGGATTTTCCAAGACCGGTATAGTTGGCACTCTTTGGGGGTTGCCTTTGTCTTGGTTTTTCACCAACCTAAAGTAAGTTATTTATAAAGACCTTGTGACTGTATAAAACATACCATGATGGGTTCCACCCCTCTTGGCTTGGAAGAGTTTCAGTTTCTCTCTCAAAGCACCACGTTCTGTCTCCAAGGAGTCGATGTCTTGTTGCAGATGATCCATCGTCTCTTCGAACTCTTTCTCTTTTCTGTAAGTAGAATTGATTATCTATAACTGTGTTTACTTTTTTTTTTACTGGTCTATTAGTTCAGTGGTTAGTGATTCTTACTGCTAAGTTGCGGATTCAATTCCCACCCAGGACGTATATTGTATGATGAACAATCAGTTGTAGTGTTTAAGTAAAACTTATATATATAGTATTTAACTACAAAAATAAATAAAATTTAAGTTTCTGTGCACTAAGTGCATATGAAAGTGTATACGGTACTCACATCAAAAAGGCTACTTTTTCAAATTTAATGTATTTATTTGTCCCGACTAATCTCCAGAACGGCTGAACCGATTTTGATCGAACTTTCACTAGTAGATAACTGATGATATAAGAAGGATTAACTTAGGCTATTTTTATTTTTGACTGCCATCTCCCTACGTTGTTCCACAATGGTTGATGTTGTACAACAACTTTGGGTAACGCCGGTGGGCGGAGCTAGTCAGATAATTAAGGGCTAACCTCTTGAGTTGATTATGTGCATCGTCCAATCGTCTCTGGAGCTGTTCCGCGCGGAGTTCCGCATCCCGCGCTGTGGTGGATAACTTCTTCTCGCCTAGCTCCCGACGGATCTGCATTTCTGATAACTCTTCTTGTTTAGCCTGCAATAAATAAATAATAATTATTTCAGACATCTAACACACAACGCCATCTAGTCCCAAACTAAGCAGAGCTTATATTATGGGTGCTAGACAACTGATATTAATACATAAATACGTTTTTTTTTATAAAGACATACATATAATATCATATATAGAAAACACCTAAACTCCGAAACAAATATTTGAAGATCACACAAACATTTCATCCGACCCGGGAATCGAACCCGAGACCTCAAGAACAGCAGCCGCATACGCTACCACTTTGCCACCGAGGCAGTCAATAGATTAATAACTATATATTGTACAGTAACACAAAAACAAATTAACACTTCGTAAAATTAATTATAAGAGAAAAATAAAACAAAAATAGTCGGTGTGTGTTGATATAAAAGGTTATTCATAGGAAATCATCCCCCTAGCCTTTATTATTCCTAAGATTAATTGGAGTTGGCTACTAGTTTAACCGGTTTCTCCTGAATATCAGCTTTTCCACGGAGCGACTGGCATCGGACCTAAACTGAATTCGAAGGTTGAACTACTTAGTTATCAGTGTATTTAAGGGCACTGGCTTTTTTTTTGGAATAGGGGGCAAACGAGTAGACGTATCGCCTGATGGTAAGCGATTACCGCCGCCCATGGACACCCGTAACACCAGAGATGTCACAAGTGCGTTGCCGGCCTTGGGGGATGGGGAGGGGGACGGAGATGAGGGTTGGAATATGGGCCTCCGGTATCCTCAGTCACACGGTGAAACACAGCGCAGGCACTGTTTCACACCGGTTTTCTGTGAGACCGTGGTATCACTCCGGTCGAGCCGACCCATGCATGCCGAAGCGTGGCTCTCCCACGGTAGAGCTTCCCAATAACAATTGTCATAGGTGTTCATGACAACCGGGACCAACGGCTTAACGCGCTTTACGAGGCAAGGGCGGGTAACACCGCCATATTTCATGCTCCGGGTTGCTGTTAAGAATTTCTTGTAAGAAAAACCCAACAGCAGTCCGACCCGGGAATCGAACCTGAGACCTCTTGATCCGCAGTCGCTTACATTAACCACTAGACCAACGAGGCAGTCTAGACAAAATATTAGCAAAAAATCACAGTAAGAACTGATCGAGAAACGTAAATGCTGATGGTATACCTTAAGAGTTTTCTTCAACTCCCTGATGTCAGCTTCTTTGTTCTCCAACTTGATGGTAAGGCTTTTGGTTTCTTCCAATTGTTTCTTCACCAGTTGTGCACGAATCACTACAGGTGGAGTGGGCTGTGAAGAACGAAAACTACATTAATACTTATCTATGTGGTGAGGGTTTAAGAATATGGAGAGCCACTACCCCTTTTCAACCCTTATATAGCATTTACATATTAGAACAATAATAATAAATATTCCGGACAACTAACACACAGCGCCATCTAGTCTCAAACTAAGCAGAATTCGTGTTATGGGTACTATACAACTGATATCAATACACATAGATTTTTTTTGTATATACATACATATTATGCATAGAAATCACACAAACCCCGAAACAAATATTTGCAAATTATATAGAGACCGGCACGTAACTTGGCCAGTTAGAAGGGCAGAATTCGTTTTTTAGGGCCCTATGGTTGATAGAGGGAAGCGGGCAGTAGCACCGTTCCGAGCAAGGCAAGCGAGGAAACTGAGAACTTCATGTCATCAAAAAGTCTGTTATAATTTCATAGATTTTTTTTTTTTTTTTATATTTAAGCTGCCAAAATGACTCTGCCCTGCCTGATGGAAAGCATGAGCAGAATCCAAGAGTGGTGGTCACCATCTTCAATGCGAAAAAGAACAATGCAGCATGGTGACCCACACTATGGCGGCCTGGGGGGAAGGGGGATGGTGAGGGAGATAGGGAGCGTTGGATCGGGGTATGGGCCTCCGGTATCCTCACTCACTCGATGAAACACAGCGTAAGCGCTGTTTCACACCGGTTTTCTGTGAGGCCGTGGTATCACTCCGGTCGAGCCGGCCCATTCTTGCCGAAGCGTGGCTCTCCCACGGTAAGACACACACACACACAAACACACTCCCACACATGCACACGTTCACACAAGCAAACACAACAGTTAATGTAATCTAGTATTTAAATTTTAATAACAATTTGCAATTTTATATGTATACCTATGTATCTTTTGTTAATTTTATGGAATACAGAAACAGATTGTTCTTAATACAGGCTATTTAAGTAGCCTAGCTAGAACATCTGTGACTATTATGTAAAGGATATGTTTTTAAGAAATAAATTATAAGAAATATAAGAAATAAAAAAAAAATGGCCAATTGACGTGCGCCTATACAAACGTTTGGTGCGACCCGAGAATCGAACCCGAAACCTCAAATACAGCAGTCGCGTTAGGTGCCACTGCGCCAACGCCTCGTTGGCGTTGTCATCATAATCATATTATTTTATACATCGCCTGGTTGCTCAAGGTGTTGTATAGGATACCTGAATTATACGGATTGCCGAAAGGATATATACGTTTTAATTAAAGATTATTGTCGACTTGTGGTCAAAACTCGACCGTATTTCATTCTTTTACCACTGTACAAGGTTTCATAGTCCCTCGTCCGCATAATTTAAGTAACAAGTATCGAATTATTTAAAAAAAAAACGTCTGCGTCATTATCTGTCATCTTTATTAAATTCATTGAAGAATTGAAAACATAGAAAGAACTGAAAAGAAAATATTCTTTTAAATATTTTTATTTTGATATACCCATTGTCACTTTCGCGACTAATACCAAACTATTGACACCACTCACATAAATAAATAAATAAATAAATATGTTCAGACATTTTAACACACAACGCCATCTAGTCCCAAACTAAGCATAGCTTGTACTATGGGTATGACAACTGATATTAATACTTATATACTTTTTTTTGTAAATACATACATATTATACATAGAAAACACCCAAACTCCGAAACAAATATTTGCAGATCATACAAACATTTGGCCCGACTCAGGAATCGAACCCGAGACTTCTTGCACAACAGTCGCATTCGCTATCACTGCGCCACAGAGGCAGTAAAAACACAACAAGCCGTTTAGGCTCTAGGGCGTGCCAAATAAATATACACACATACATACATACACACTCGAAAAACATAACACTCCTTCCTTCGCAATCAGATAAAAAAGCAATTCAAAGTTCACGTAAAAATATATAGATCACCTTTTCAGATTGTACGTTGGTGAGCGACATCATATCGTACTCCTTGTCTTGCGCGAATGTTGCCAGCTTAGTGACATCGTTCGATACTTGAGAAAGCGAATGCTTGATGGTGCGCACTGGACCGTGATCATCCTAAAATAATAATAAAACATTAAAGAGTTAAAAGACAGTTAAATGGCGCTCATAGCCCAGTTGCACTCGGTGATTAGAAACAATCATCGAGGGTAAGCAACGATGGCGCGGTCAGTACCTGGATGGGTGACCGCTAGTGGCATTTTACCATGAGCGTCTCCGTGATTCGGAGGTCACGTTAAGCAGTCGGTCCCGGTTGTTATCATACGATAACAGTCGTGAAGCTTAGTAGGAGGCCTTCGGGCGGCTTAAAAACATCCAACGGCAAGATTTACGTAGCCACAACGTATTCTTGCCAGTCCCCAACCCGCACTTGGCCAGCGTGGGGACGAATGGCCTTAACCCTCTCCTGAGAGGCAGGCAGCAGTGGGACATTATGGGTTGTTGTTAAGTGGTAGTACATTGTAAATTTAAACAATTTCATCTAGGTTCGAATACAGATGGGTGACCATTATCAACACTATATTAACATATTGAGCACGTTAAACAAGGGTACAAGGATTCCACTGTGTCTTAGATATGCAAAATGTAACTACGTAAACCCTATGAATCAACCGTGGGAGAGCCACGCTTCGGCATGCATGGGCCGGCTCGACCGGAGTGATACCACGGCCTCACAGAAAACCGGTGTGAAACAGCGCTTACGCTGTGTTTCATCGAGTGAGTGAGGATACCGGAGGTCCATACCCCAATCCAACGCCCCTATCTCCCTCACCATCCCCCTTCCCCCCAGGCCGCCATAGTGTGGGTCACCATGCTGCATTGTTCTTTATCGCATTGAGGATGGTGACCACCACTCTTGGATTCTGCTCATGCTTTCCATCAGGCAGGGCAGTCATTTTAGCAGCTTAAATATAAAAAAAAAAGGAAAGAGACCAAAATTATGTGCGCTCGCACCTTTCACTTGTTCCTACAGTAATATACGAAACGTAACTCTCTCTTTATATCTTCATTAACTTATATCTCCCTCTCAACTTCCGTTTTCCTCTCCCGATCACACTTTTGATAACAGAGCATTACGTACCATCACCATCACGCATTCATCAGTTTACTCCCCTAGTCAAGCGTGCGTAAAGAAGTTTTTTACATCAAAAATATGTAGTGACGAGAGATACTGACCTGTTGGTAAACCTTATCCACGGCGGCAGACCAGAGCTGAAGCAAGGTGGCGTGAGGCAGGGGAGCTCCGTCTCCTCGCTCTCCAGCCGTGGCTGCGCACGCGCATGCCGCTCGAGCAGCAAGGGATGTTGCTCGAGCGCAACGCCATAGAGACGAAGCGCAATCACCACGAACTCGCTCCACTAACTATTGGAAGATAGAAACAAGTCATGTTTCGATCTGAGTGTAGCTTTTGATACAGTTGACATCAATATATACATTAGAAACTGGATTATCCGGCCCTCGGTTATACGGATTCGCGATTATCCGTACTACCAACCGCGACCAATTAAAGTAATTAAGCTATATTGAGCCAATTTATGTTTGTATGTACTACAAGTCGAATTCTTGCAAGCATGTTACATAGGGAACCGCAAAGGGTATCACCGATGCAGCATATTAACAATCAATAGGGCAGTCTCCGAACCGACAGCAGAAAGCTTCGACGAGTTCAACGATGGCACGAGGAGCCGACGCAGTACTATTCGATTTAATTAATTAAAATACTTTTTAGAGCATTCCTTGTTCATACTTCGAATAGGATTCACTTAATTGTAAATTAGTTGTAATTCCATTGTATTAAATTAATTTTTTTTTTCGACTGCCTCGGTGGCGCAGTGGTAGCGTACGCGACTGCTGTCCATGAGGTCTCGGGTTCGAATCCTGGGTCGGACCAAATGTTTGTATGATCTGCAAATATTTGTTTCAGAGTTTGGGTGTTTTCTATGTATAATATGTATGTATTTACAAAAAAAAAGTATTTATGTATTAATATCAGTTATCTGGTACCCATAATACAAGCTCTGCTTAGTTTGGGACTAGATGGCGCTGTGTGTTAGATGTCAGAAATATTTATTATTATATTTATTATTATAATTATTAAGTAACTTTGGAACCTTGGGCTGCAGAGTACGTAATTAGCATGAACGTGTCGGAACTTGTTGACATTAAAAAACAGAACCGACCGTAAGATAGCTGAAAAGCGTGGTGTAGGTACATTGTATATTTTTTTCAATTAAAAAGACAAATCCCGCGTTAGGAATATACACACTGCATCGCGGAGGAATTTATAAACATAATAAAACGGACACAAAGTGTTTGTTATTTAGTCCACGACTATACTACCAGTGAGAAGCTGAGAAGGGCGTATAAATGATAAAATTAAGTTTTCATAAAAATAAGTAAGTATTTCGGACATCTAATAAACAACGCCATCTAGTCCTAAACTAAGCAGAGCTTGTGACAACTGATATCAATACATTTATACTTCTTTTTGTAAATACACTTAATTATTTATATATAGAAGATACCCAAACTCTGAAATAAAATATTTGTAGATCATAGAAATATTTGGTATGACCCGGGATTCGAAACCGAGACCTCAAGCATAGCAGTCACATACGCTACCACTGCGCCACCGAGGCAGATAAAATTAAATATACTCCCCGCTGCTCTTCTCGATCACCACCGATATTAGCCCCCTTTTAGTATTATTTATTTATTTATTTAATACGTCATGCACTTTAGGTGCATTGGCGGACTTAATGCCAAAGGCATTCTCTACCAGTCAACCATCGGGTGATGCAGAGAAGACAAGATGTAGGTGCATTTTGTAAGAAAAAAATGTATCAAAATATACAGATCTGGCAATAAATCAAAAACAAGTAATATATAAAAGCTAATCTACATACATACAACAACTAATACATACTATACATACAACTAGATATTTATTCTATATATCTATTTATTTATTTCAACTAAACAAACCAATAATATATCTTATATTATCGAGTATACCTGAGGATCCAATACGGTCTGCAGCATCACTCCAGGCGGTAATCTCCTTCTCAGGCTCTTGATCTGCTGCTGGAGCGTTGAAGCGGCAGTGCAGATTGTTTCGTGGAGTTGGCCCAGGTCTTGTGTACGTTCTGATTGCTAATTAATAAGAGAAATTTGATTTGGAATAACTAACAACGTTACAAATTACATTACAACTTGAAATTTTTATTAAAATGAAAGTTTTCTTCTATACTAACTCATAATTCTATCACATTAATTACCTAAGAGAATAATATATCTTTGAAAGCAGTAAAGCAAACAAATAAAAAGCTAGATTTAGCTCAGATTTTTTTTATTGGCGCCTCCGAGGAATCGGGATTTCTTTAAACTGGTAAATATATAAATAATAAATATTCCGGATATCTAAGACGCAACGCCATCTAGTCCCAAGCTAAGCAGAGCTTGTGTTATAGGTACTAGACAGCTGTTATAAATACATATATACTTTTTTTGTAAATACATACATATTATACATAGAAAACGCCAAAACTCCGGAAAAAATATTTGCAGATCATACAAACATTTGGTTCGACCCGGGAATTGAACCCGAGACCTCAAGCACAGCAGTCGCATACGCTACCACTATGCCACCGAGGCAACCAAAACCGTTATCCATATAATACACGAAACTTTGCCCAAAGTAGTGGTTAACAACGGAAGAATACTTTGAAATTATTTGGATGTATGCTTTAGTCGTTATACCCCTTAAGTGTTCCGAAAAGAAAAAGATTATTCCAGTAAAACTTACAAAAACATGAGTCATTCCATACCAGTAATATATGCGTGAGTGCGGACGCGTCCGCGTGCAGTGCACGTGCGAGCGCGTCCAGCGCCCCGCACGCGTGCAGGAGAGGAGCGCGGGCCACTCCACCGCCAGACCCTGGCGCAGTCCCCAGGCTCAGGGCAGACCACATCGCGCATAGGTACGTCCACACGCGCTCAATACCTGTATACAACAACAAACAACAAGATTAAGAGTCTAACAATTCACTGCTGGAAATAAGTTAGAATTCAAATTCAAATTCAAATTTATTTATTGTAACATAGTATGGGTACAATTCAAGTGCAAGCCCTGATTCCCAAACTAGCGTGAGCTGTGTGTCGGGAATCAGTAACTTCCCAAAAAAAAAAAAAAATAAGGATACAATAAAGGTTTACAATTGGAATATACATGAAACATACTTACATAATTGATCTGTTAATTTTGCGTATATGTGTGTGTGTGTGTGTGTGTGTGTGCGTGNAAAAATAAGGATACAATAAAGGTTTACAATTGGAATATACATGAAACATACTTACATAATTGATCTGTTAATTTTGCGTATATGTGTGTGTGTGTGTGTGTGTGTGTGCGTGTGTATGTGTGTGCGTGTGTGTGTGTGTGTGTGTGTGTGTGTGCGCGTTAGATACGCGAATTGATCTCATAGGCATTGTTCCACCCACTGCAATTGCTACCACAACCAGGCACAGAGCAGAATACATTGCGTGTATATACGACCTTAACATGCCCATGGACACTCGCCACACCAGAGGCATCACAAGTGCGTTACCGGCCTTTGGGGATAGGGTGAAGGGTTGGGTATGGGCTCCGACCAACTTGGCTTCGCCTCGTGTGATAATCCCACATTCGTGTTTTAATAGCCAGTCGTATAACTGTTTCATAAATAACTATTATTATCAAGATATTCTGGTATCAAACACTAATATTTGATATTAAAACGTTTGTTGAATGTGTCATGTCCCTTCAACACAAAAGAGGATTCTCCAGACACCAGACGTGGTGATAATTCCTGGTGGCTACGAACAAACGGTGGATTTTTTTTATTAGATTCTGACTTCAAGATGTGAATAGGTGATAGTTAATCTATCGAATACATCTATTTTCGATTGAATATGTCTGATTTTGCCTTCAATGCCTGCCATCTTCTCGTTCATGGTTTTTGAAGGATTTTGAAACAATCACATTAATTTGTTTAACCTAGCTATTCATATTTTTTATCAATTTTGTAACATATTGTAATGAGAATCCATCATGGATTTAGTTGATGTATTTATTAAGAATGAACAAAAATTTTAATGTCGTGATTCAGGCCGCTGCTTACAACTCCGTAGGATTACTCCGTAGTTCGTTGAATCTTCATTAGATGGCGCTATAAGTACAGTAGTGGTGGTACTGACCGTCGAGCGAGCAGTTCTCGTCGAGCTCGTTGCCCTTGAGCAGGTGTGCGAGCGCGTCGAGGGCTCGCTCCTGCTGCACCGCGTCTGGCAGAGCGCTGGCACAACGCAGCAGCAGCTCCGGGGTGCAGGAGTCCAGGGCCGCGCTCCACATGCTCACGAAACACTGCACACAACACAATACATTATTATTTTCAAAAATTTGGTTGTCTGTGAAGTCGATTTAAGGGCGATAATTTTATGTGATAACACCATTTAAAAACATTGATGAAAGTATACGTCACAAGCTGAACGCTTGGCCGATTGTGCCTCTCTATCGCTTGTTCCGCGCTCTCGCTTGCACGCTCTACTCAAACGGAACGTGACAATGAGTCATGCTTTTTCGTGCGTGCAGCCGGCGTTCATGGATTTATAAAAACGGTTAATGTGGGTAAAAACTGCGATATGGGTTTATTTGTACTTGCATAGTCAAAGCTGCAACTTTCTTGCATCAATCCAGGATATATTTTACTTGCTTTTTGCTAAACTATTTTTTCGAAACTATTTTTGTTTAAGTCTTGACAAGAATTCTTAATTAACACTGTTATATAATTATACAATAACAAAATAAGATAATTCCCGCTTTAGAAATATACACGGACTCACTGCGCGGGGGACTTAACAAATATGCACGAGAGCCACGCTTCGTCATGTATGGGCCGGTTCGGCCGGAGTGATACCACGGCCTCACAGAACAGTGTTTCACCGAGTGAGTGAGGATACCGGAGGCCCATAATCCAACCATTCCCCTCATTCCCCTCCCCAACCCCCAAGGCCGGCAATGCACTTGTGACGCCTCTGGTGTTACGGGTGTCTATGGGCGGCGGTAATCGCTTACCATCAGGCGATACGTCTCCTCGTTTGCCCCCTATATATAAAACTAACCTGTATCATCTGTAGTTGGTATTCCAGTTGGCAACGGAAGCTGTACTGTACCGCTGTGTGGGTCTTAGTCACCACTTCTCTATCCCACACGTTCACTGGTGGGAATCTGATGAGAAAAAACACCACTATAAGGTACAATCACATACAAATTCAAAGATTAAGAGATTCAAAAAACTTTTAACAACAAGATGATTATTTCATAGAAAAAAAACATTTTAAATTTTTATTTTAACCACCACCCACCCTTATTCATCCCGTAACTGTAAGAACCATCTAAGGGAGCAACCTACAGTGAACAACATATCTACAAAGAGAATGAAAGCTCGACACAGAACCATTTTTTTTATGTGTGCATACTCCCTCGGGCCTTCGCCCCACCGGGGTTTGCGGCGGGGCGGTGAGTCGGAATCGAACCGACTAAAACCACACGGAGTGCCAGTCTGCGTCTGAGACGAGAGGGATCCGGGAACTGCTGTTATTAACACGTCTGGACCCCTCCCAGGGACCCTAAACCAACCCGTTTGGCCAGCGTGTTATATTAGAACACAAGAAACAAAACTGCTTCGCTGATCTAGCGGTTGAAGTATGCGACAGCCAAACAAGTGGTCTCGGGTTCCAATCCCGGGTCGGGCCAAAAGTGTTATTGAGTTGGTGGGGTGAAGGCGCAAGGAGGTTTCCACACGTAAAAAATGGGAAATAGACAACTAATATAAATACATATATACTTATTTTTTTATGTAAATACATACATATTATACATAGAAAACAAAACTCCAAAACAAATATTTGCCAGACAAACATTGGCCCGACTCGGGAATCGAACCCGAGACCTCATGATCAGCAGTCGCATACGCCAATCGCTAAACCAACGGGGCAGTCAATAGTTCAATTAACTAGTAAGTAATTAAAAATATAGCCACACCTTTCTCTAATTTGTCCCAGTATGATTTCTGCCTTGGTGTTCAAACGCTGTAGTAACAAAATCAGCAGGATTGCATCGTGATCGCCTGAAACATTAAATAATAAGGTTATTATAGTACATATAAGTAGTATATATAAGGCGCTCATAGCCCAGTTGCACTCGGTGTTTAGAAACAATCACCGATGGTAAGCAACGACGGCGCGGTCAGTACCTGAATGGGTGACCGCTAGTGGCATGTTATCATGAGCGTCTCCGTGATTCGGAGGTCACGTTAAGCAGTCGGTCCCGGTTGTTATCATACGATAACAGTCGTGAAGCTTAGTTGGAGGCCTTCGGGCGGCTTGAAAACATCCGATGGTAAGATTACGTAGCCACAACGTTGTCTTGCCAGTCCCCAACCCGCACTTGGCCAGCGTGGGGACGTATGGCCTTAACCCTCTCCTGAGATGAGACCCGAGCCCAGCAGTGGGACAGTATGCGCTGTTGATATTATCTATTTTATATACATTTATGTATGTCTATCAGCATTTATATATATATATATATATATATATATAAATGTCCTTTCTGAAGAATCAAAGTGTCTGGCTGTCAAATTGTATTAAAATCAGACAGAATTTTATAATATATGAAATACACTGTGAACTGTACCTGCACTTGTCATGAAATGATCAGGTAAGCAGGCAGCCAGCATATCAGCTCGTGCCCTAGCCTGGGTCAGCTCTAATGCCCGTAGCTGAAGGTCAATAGATCTGGTGGAAGCCCTGGACGCATGCACCAGTGAGCCAAGCTCCATGGGTGGGGATGAACGAGCCTGGACCGGTTCTGGAGTCGATTCCTGTTCTGAAGTCGGAGCTGGCGAATCTGGAATAGAATTTGATCATCATTAATACTCTAATCACTACTGGTGTCTCCTTAGTAATAAAATCTAAACAGCGGACGAGTGACTTACGTATCTGGAATACTTAGGAAAACTTTGGCACTGAACTATTATTGAGTGCAACACAAAAATTATATTGAAAACACGTTTGATATTAATTATTTTATTAGCAATATATTATTTATTTTATTTTGCCTCTGTAGCGCAGTGGTAGCGAATGGGGCTGCTGTGCAAGAGGTCTCGGGTTCGATTCCTGAGTCGGACTAAATGTTTGTATGATCTGCAAATATTTGTTTCGGAGTCTGGGTGTTTTCTGTGTATGTATTTACAAAAAAAAAGTATATGAGTATTAATATCAGTTGTCTAGTACCCATAGTACAAGTTCTGCTTAGTTTGGGGCTAGATGGCGTTGGGTATTAAAATGTCTGAACATATTTATTTATAATACGCGACCGTGATTTTTATAGTTTTTGACACAAGAGTAAACAAAAAACAGAAGTAATTATATTAAAAGCATAAAGAAGTTCAAATGTCCAAGGAGTATATATTGATATCACACTACACACATACAGAACTCTTTGATGAACTTCTAGCACTTAGAAAGGTGGTTTTAGCCTAGTATACCAAGATGTCGGTCTGGTGGAGAACAGTGTCATCCCTATACATCCCGTGGGCGTCGTAAGAGACGACCAAGGTAGCAAACAACGTAGGCCAACATCACTGCTTTGACTACAAGGCTGGCCTAGTGGTTTCAGTGGTGGGTCCGGATGGCGTAAGAAAGCGGTTCCCGGTTCCCTCCCGTCTCAGGCGCAGAGTGGCACACCGTGTGGTTTTAGTCGGTTCGATTCCGACACACCGCCCCGCCGCTAACCCCGGTGGAGTGAAGGCCCGAGGCCCTTTTTTACGATCCACACGTAAAAAAAAAGTAGTTTCAGTGGTCGCCACACCGCTTCCTACTGCACCAAGTGTTGTGGATTCAAATCCTACATGGGACAACACTTTGTGTGATCTATAAATTGTTGTTCTAAGTCTGGGTGTACTTTGTGTCCGTTTCATGTATGTTTGTAAAGATCCCCGTGACACAAGAATGTATATTCCAAATGCGGGATTTGGCTTTAAAAAAAAACTGATAGAGAAGGAAAACTTGAAACAAATGCTATACTGATCAGGTCAGGTTAGGTTTAGTAGACCAAAACCTCCTTTGTGAGGAGACACCTACCTTTAGCAATTGGCTAGTTAAAATATTTGGCTGATAATGACGATAATGAACACGATAGCCATACATTATCAACTCAACCGTAAAGCCGTCGTTCTTAACCGAGTACAAAAAGGGAGGAGGTTATCAATTCGACTGGGTGAACCAATTTTGATGGTTTTTTTTTATTTATTTGAAAGCTGATACTTTTTTTAAATTGAGTCTAGGTCTTGAAGTCGTTTCGTTTTTAACCGACTTGAAAAAAGGAGGAGGTTATCAATTCGACTGGGTGAACCGATTTTGATGGGTTTTTTTTATTTATTTGAAACCTGATACTTTTTTGAAATTGAGTCCAGGTCTTAAAGGCGGTTCTTTTTTGTTAATTTCAAAGAAATATGTTCGCAAATATACATCATTATTGCTTGATGTCGATTCGCTGCGATAGTGCGACAGTTGCGCGGAACCGTGTCTTACCAACCACTGAACCATAGCGGGTTCACATGTTATTTAAACAGTAATAATGTATCGCTGCGTGTCGATGTCAGCATAAATCTAAAACTATTGCTTTATACACAAAACTTGCCTTGTTTCGACTCGAGCTGGGTTCGAATCTCATTGTATTGTTCAGTCATCTTTTGCACTAGCTCTCTGAACTTCAGTATAGTTGAATCTCTGTCCATTATAGTTTCTAGGGCTGCCTCTCTTTCTCTTATTGACTGGAAAAAAGTTGAAAAGTAATGAACACTAAGACAGATGTCATACTAGGTCTTTGCCGTATGCCACAAATATTACTTAGATTGATAATGGTATTAAGAAGTTAGCAGAAGAGAAAAGAAGAATTATATGTATTTGTCTTGGAGAACTTTGACACTACGAAGACTTAAGAACATTATGTTGAGTTAATATTATCTGTGGTAATGAAACAATCTATTCATTGAATGATTGATTGATTGATTGTCATTTTTACTCTTTCTTGTATCGGCTCTCTCCCTGTAATGCCAGTATTGTTTTAGAAATACATATTAATCGTAATACTCCAGTCTTTATTTATTACAATCATACCCATTTTGCTACACATTATTACTATAACTGCCCCAGTAGCAAAGCGGTAGCGTATACGACTGCTGTGCTTGGGGTGTCGGGTTCGATTCCCGGGTCAAACATGTTTGGAGTTTGCTTGTTCTCTTTGTATATTAATTAAGCATTACATGACAAAAAGAATTTAAGTATTTAAATCAGTTGTCTGGTGCCCACAATACAAGCCTTGCTTGGTTGGAGACTAGATAGCCTTGTGTGTTAGATGTCCATTATATAATTTATTTTATTATTACTGATAATTATTATTAATAATTACTTCTCTTGTATTAGCATGTGCCATCTCCAGTTCCTCACGCAAATCCATCTCCAACTCCCGATTGGACTCGACCAACTGTTCATGGACCTCTTGAAGAGCCTCCAACTCTGATACGTCTTGCTTCAGCTGTTCCACCTGAAGATCAAAAACCAATAGTGATAAGCAATATGGATGCACAATTATTTATATATTTTGTTTATTTATTTAGATCTTATTGCATATGTTGTACTGTATGTATGGCCTTAACCCTCTCCTGAGAGGAGACCCGAGCCCAGCAGTGGGACATTATGGGTTGTTGTTGTTGTTGTTGTTGCATATGTTGTACTAAGGCGGACTTAATGCCAAGAGCAATCCTCTCACAATCGACCTTCGGTGATGTAAAAATATGATGCGATAGGTATGTAGGTTTATAAAATATTTTAGCTTATATAATACAGTAGTGGTGTGACAAAACCCCAAGCTAGAAAATGGAGAGATGATCTAAAGATGATTGGAGGGACAATTTAGTCCAGAAAGGTACCAATAGAGAAGAATGGAAACAGCTGGAAGAGGCCTATATGTCACAGGACACGCTGATCATTGAACCGGGAAACCCGATGTATTAAATTTAAGTTAAAATAATATGCTATTGTATGTAAAATCATTGTTTAGTATCAGCAAGAAAGGCTAATAACATAAATATGGTAGTGAATTCAAATTATTCTAACCCAAATTATGTTTTAACTGTGTGTAGTAGAAACAGCTACCTGACGGAGCAAGGAAATAGAACAATGCGATTTCATCGTCATGTATAGGAATAGGCTTGATGACAGTCGCCAAGAACCGCTAAAATTATGTATTTATCTGATGAAATGGTGAAATGGTGATCCTATCGCGGTGTACGATCTCTTCCAGGCAACTACTGAATGGAATAAGGGATTAAATATATATTTTTTTTTTTATATTTAAGCTGCCAAAATGACTCTGCCCTGCCTGATGGAAAGCATGAGCAGAATCCAAGAGTGGTGGTCACCATCCTCAATGCGAAAAAGAACAATGCAGCATGGTGACCCACACTATGGCGGCCTGGGGGTAAAGGGGATGGTGAGGGGGATAGGGGGCGATGGATTGGGGTATGGGCCTCCGGTATCCACACTCACTCGATGAAACACAGCGTAGGCGCTGTTTCACACCGGTTTTCTGTGAGGCCGTGGTATCACTCCGGTCGAGCCGGCCCATTCATGCCGAAGCGTGGCTCTCCCACGGTATGTATAAGAAAGGAGGGATTTGCGAATTACAGTAAGGGTCATGCACAGTACTTTATGCTAATGACAAACTTCATCATTCAAGGTCATCGTCAATTTCTTGGCGTACAGCCAATTATACCTGGTCCTCCAATGCCATCTTCTTCTCGGCCAGCTGCTCAACCATTTCCTCAGCTCCTAACGCAGCGTCCACCTGTTCCCGAAGGTCGGCTACCTGAGCTTCGAGCTCTTCCACCCTGGATGATAGCTTCTCTTTGGTGCGAGAAAGTTCTGCTATCTCAGATCTATATTGTTCTAAGTCCTGTAATATAAAGGTAAATAATGTTAGTTTTGTGCACTTTTCATATTGCCAAAGGATCGTTCGATGCGTTCATGTTACATACAGTTCTACAGCTTACAATAATCCCTTTCCATCATATAGACTTCATACTTTGCCGAATCCGAAATCCTAGACTTCATAAAGAAATAGAAATCAAATATGATATAATCCTAAAAATAATACACTTGGCAACCTCAACATCAAATCAACAAAAATATTTCAGAGCCATCTAGCGACGATTGGCTGAACTACTTCGAAACTAATGACGCTGCACCGCGCAATAAAAGTTCTACGTTAAAACATATTCAAAGTAGGAACTTCAAACGAACACGGTCCGTTAAAAAGGATTGTCTTTATTCTGTAGGGTTTTTTAATATGCTTAAGTTTGTAACAGATTATGTGTAAGCTTGTTCTTTTTTAGTTTTTTTTTACTCTATTTATTTTAATTTAGTGCCAATGATAAGTACTAATGTTTAAAGGTTATGTATTTCAAGCTAATGGCCACATTTTCACACACATCGTATATTTACAGAGCAGTAAAAAACCATTCTTCGACTGCCTCGGTGGCGCAGTGGTAGCGTACGCGACTGCTGTCCATGAGGTCTCGGGTTCGAATCCTGGGTCGGACCAAATGTTTGTATGATCTGCAAATATTTGTTTCGGAGTTTGGGTGTTTTCTATGTATAATATGTATGTATTTACAAAAAAATAGTATATATGTATTCATATCAGTTGTCTAGTACCCATAATACAAGCTCTGCTTAGTTTGGGACTAGATGGCGTTGTGTGTTAGATGTCCGAAATATTTATTTATATTTATTTATTTAAATATTTATTTATTTAAATATTTATTCTTAACATTAAAACTTTTTGCTAAAGACGAGCAATTATCAAACCTAAAACTATAGACATAGAGACTAAATTCCAGCATACCTTGTGCATCTTTTGCATCTCATGCTTATCGTGAGCTGAGAGGTCCCTCAGACGGACGAGGGTGTCTCTCAGACGGGCGTTCTGCTGCTGCAGCTGTCTCATCTCGTAGCCGGTGGCTCCGGACTCTACGTACGGGTGCTCTGTCAGTGCACCGCACACACATACCATGTTAAACAAAAGTGGGTGGATACCCTCAGTGTGTCAGTCATTGTCTTGGGGGGAGGAGACGGAGAAGGAGGGAGTGAAAGAGGGAAGGAGTCTAAATGATAATTATACTATTTTTACTCTACCAGTGAAAATTATCTTTGGAATTTTTTTTATCGATTGGTTCTTAAGGTGAATAAAAACTTTATCGTTACTAATATGATCAATACTTATAACTCAATTAAGAGTCAGGTGTATTAGGATTTTGACCTACAAATTGGAAGGGATAGAGAAACAGTCCAAAGTAATTGTCATCGAGGGGTTAATAACAACACAAAACATAAAACTTAAATTTAAATAAAAACAACATGCTGTATACGTTTAAAATACAAAGACTTAACACATTCACGGTTTAAATATCTCTACGATATTGTGTATACAGAGTGATTAAAATTCACAGCTGGTTGACAAGTTATTAGTTTTCTATACGAGTAAATGTATACTTATAAAATTCGTACAACTTGCGGTCCATTTTTTAATGTTTTTTTAGATCTAAAATTTCTTAGATAAATAGTTACAGATATACAAATGTCCTTAGAAACTGAGACTAGTTATTGTTACAATAAATTCTAATTGGAATTAGCTGTCAATTGTTACGTTAAACACATTTGTATATATAGATAATCATTTTTATACCTGTACACAGCCCATTGATGACCCTGAGGTTTACGAAAATGAGGGGGGAGGGGGGATTGTGAACTTTATTGCAAATATTCACTTTTAATACAAAACTCTAATCTTAAAATTATTGTATACTTATATAGCATAAATGCAGTGTTTAGTAAGAATTCTCGCCACAACTTAAAGAAAGAAGGTTTCGAAAAAAATGTCTAGCAAAAAGCAAGTAAAATATATCTTGGATTGATGCAAGAAAGTTGCAGCTTTGACTATGCAAGTACAAATAAACCCATATTGCAGTTTTTACCCACATTAACCGTTTTCATAAATTCATGAACGCCGGCTGCACGCACGGAAATGCAAGACTCATTGTCACGTTCCGTTTGAGTAGAGCGTGCAAGCGAGAGCGCGGAACAAGCGATAGAGAGGCACTATCGGCCTAAGCGTTCGGCTTGTTACACATATTTTTCATTAAAATTTTCTTATGACGTTATCTCGTAGAATTATCGCCCGTAAACCGACTTTACAGACAACCAATTTTTTTTTCATTATATACGCTTAAGCAGTGAATGTGCTAAGTTCATGCTCAGTAAAAAAAAATGAAACCTAAGACGTGGTTTATAATATACATAAATATGATATTCTATATGAGATAAAATCGAAAAAAGCATATTATAAAAATACGTACACACTTTAGCTGTGTATGTAGCTCTAAAAATATAGAAATAAATAATAATACATAAAAATAATAATGTAAAACAGTTTTAATAATAATAAAAAATAGTTGATTGTGTGTGCTCGTGCTCTGTTCGAATGTTACGGCTTTGCATTAATTGCATTGACCGGTCAATGTACGAAGTAGGTAAAGTTATTCAAACAATATTTGTTTCATTATATTTATTTTAATTTACGCAGTTTGTAGATTTATAAGTTATTTATCACTTTTGTAAACATGGCGTATTAAGGCTACACACATTGACCAGTCAATACACAAATTAATTGTAGTTATAAAACATACTCATAACCAATTTTAATTAGATTGAATACGATTTCGAAAAATGCATTTAAGATATTATGCATAATATTATATTTTTGTTTTTTTTTTTCAGGAATTTTTATTTAAACGAACAAATGATTCCACTGGATGTCTGCAGCTCGAGAATCACAAGTGTGTGTCACAAATGGAACCAATTTCATCCCCACACCAAGTATCTATAGGATTATTTAGCCTCTTCACCGAGGCTCTTCACTTTAGATCATGGTATTTGGCGGCATCCATTAATTACAAAAGATGTTTTTATCGATTTTACAACCCCTGGTGTGGTTGTGAGTTTTAGTTGGCCAAACTTTATCTTGGCAACATTCATTTAGTATAACCAATACCACAAAAGTCTTTCTCAGCCTATCGATATATCACACGAGCTCTTAACATATCTGAACCACTGAAAACACACGGTCCCGCCTATTTCAGGCAGATCACTAATTTGAAATATTGACTTTATTTAAAAATGACTTCAATCATTGTAAGGTGATAGAACATATAATAAATACTTAGTTCTATACGTATAAGTATTTAAGAATTTATATTTTGTTTATTTTAAGTTTACTCTTAACAAAAACTCAAACGTTGTACATTGGGTTTGATTTTTTTTTTATATCAAACATAAAAAAAACTCACGGATATTCCCTCCAGCTTCCATCTCCGCCTTCATAAGCTGCAGATCCAATGTAGCCTCTTCTAGCTTCTCCCTACACTGTTCAAGCTCAATCTGTAAAGCTTCTGCTCTTTCTTCCGCCATCTCTTTATCAAGGGCTGCCATTTCTGCCGCCTCTTGGAGTTCTGCCGTCTCCTCGTTGTGCGTTTCTAAAGCCTCTTGGGCTTCGCGAACCTGTGTCAATAATTATATTAAAGGGCATCATCCATAGACTTCAATTTACCACTGTTAAATATATAAGTTAAGATAGTATCGTTAATAAAAATCAGCCAAGTGCGAGTCGGACTTGCGGAAGGGTTCTGTACCATTATCTATACATTTCAACAGTTTATCTGTTGCCGTATTCAATGTCAAGCAAAAACTAACAAAATATAATAAACAAGCATTTTGCTCGTTTTTGTATTCCTTGTTATAGTGGCAACAGAAATACATAATCTCTAAAAATTTCAAATGTCTAACTGTTATGGTTCATGAGATACAGCCTGGTGACAGACACACGGACGACGAACTCTTAGTAATAGGGTCCCGTTTTCCCTTTGGGTACGGAAACTTAAAAGCTGGTGAATGTAGTTGTGCATCTTTGCATTTGGATGGAAAAATATTTTAATTTTAGATTTCGATGAAGGCTAATGTAGTTGTACCTCTTTGCATTTGGATGGAAAAAATATTTTAATTTTAGATTTCGATGAAGGCTAATGTAGTTGTACCTCTTTGCATTTGGATGGAAAAAATATTTTAATTTTAGATTTCGATGAAGGCTAATGTAGTTGTGCATCTTTGCATTTGGATGGAAAAAATATTTTAATTTTAGATTTCGATGAAGGCTATGTCCCATACGGCACGGACAATAAGAGCAGAGGATCAATGAAAAAAAAACGATTAAAAACCATAGTTCATTTTTCGAGGAAGTTCATTACGCCATAACCAATAAGGGCACCCCATCAATTAAATTTATTTAATGTAATTCACGTACAACTGTCCCAATAAAGAGGCTAAATGCGGAAATGGCCTGGTAAAACAAACGAACCATCTTTAAAAAATGGTACAAAACGGAAGAAAAAAACGCTCAACGCTCCTAAAGCAGTTTTCAAATCAAAAAAATTTTTATTGAGAAATAAAGGCGAAGTTTTTAGTCCAAATTGTTACTTTTTACTGGTATATCTTCTCTACATGCAATCTTCTTAATCTATATTAACGCAGATAATGTTGTTACCTTGTGAGAGAGTCCTGGTACCAAGAATTTTATTATAGGGGGCAAACGAGCAGACGTATTGCCTGATGGTAAACGATTACCGCCGCCCATGGACACCCGCAACACCAGGGGCGTTACAAGTGCGTTGTTGCCCTTGGGGATGGGAAGGGGGATTAGGGGAAGGGGTTGGTTATGGGCCTCCGGTATCCTCACTCACTCAGTGAAACGCAGCGCAGGCGCTGTTTCACATCGGTTTTCTGTGAGGCCGTGGTATCACTCCGGTCGAGCCGGCCCACGCATGCCGAAGCGTGGCTCTCCCACGGTCAAATAATTTTAATCTTATTATGGGTGCCAGAGTTCAACTACACCTGAGCCCTGAATATTTGTCGTTTTATTTTTGTGTGTAAAATAAATTATTATTATAGTTTTTTTTTTATATATATATTTATGCTGCCAAAACGACTCTGCCCTGCCTGATGGAAAGCATGAGCAGAATCCAAGAGTGGTGGTCACCATCCTCAATGCGAAAAAGAACAATGCAGCATGGTGACCCACACTATGGCGGCCTGGGGAGAAGGGGATGGTGAGGGGGATAGGGGGCGTTGGATTGGGGTATGGGCCTCCGGTATCCTCACTCACTCGATGAAACACAGCGTAAGCGCTGTTTCACACCGGTTTTCTGTGAGGCCGTGGTATCAGTCATCATATATCAGTTGCGCTAGCTTACATGTGGATTGGGACGAACAAATACCTAATGATATAGCGAGTACGTAGTGTAAATTCGTAAACAATCCTTCATATATTCAAAAACTAACTATCCCACGTTATATTTATTGTAATAACGCGATACACAAAGAATTGCAAATATTTACAGACATATATCATATCGCATAGTATATCTTATTTACACAAAAAAAGACTGACCTCTTGTTTCGCCCTCTGCAAGTCACGCTGCAACTGCGCTTGAGACTCCATTATCTTGGCCTTAAACTCGTTAGCCTGGTCCAACTGGAGTCTGACCCTCTCGAACTCCCGCAGTTTCTCCCTATCCTCAGCCCTTCGAACCTTTATAGTCTCCAGTTTCTCTTTCAAATCTTCCACTTCGGCTTTCAAATTGGTTATCTGAAACACAAATATGTCACAAAAATCATCACTTTTGCTTTTGACTTGTAAGCTGTGTGGTTGGAGGATTAAGAATACAGACAACCAATAATAATATAATACAGACTGTCACTTTTATCCCGTGAGTATCTTTAGGGCCTACATAGGGAGCAAAGTACCAGGACAACAGCACTGCAAAGTGGAGGAAATCTTAGCACAAAATCTATACTGACCCTGGCCAGCATGGAATAGTAGGCTAAAACCTCCTTCCTACTTAGAGGCCTTTGTTTTATAAAGAATGCCCAGCAGTGGACTATTAAAGGTTGATTGTAAGTTAAAAAAAACAAAACAGTCAATTTAAAAAGCTATTAAAGTAATATTTTATGTGCATGATGCGTGAAGGCGAACATGACTCAAGGTAAGTAAATAAATATTAGTATTCATATGGCGCAATGGTTTTCTAAATCAACTTGGCAATACTTATAGGGTTGAGGTCGATCTCCTAGTCTAAAAATTATGAAGGCGACTCATCGCCTTCATAATTTTTGGCTATGGGAGAGCCACGCTTCAGCACGAATGGGCCGGCTCGACCGGATTGATACCACGGCCTCACCGAAAATCGACGTGAAACAGCTCTTGCGCTGTATATCACTAAGTGTATAAAGACACCGGAAGCCCAAACTCCAACCTCTCTACTTATCCCCTTCCCCAACTCCCCAAAGGCCGGCAACATACTTGTGAAGCCTCTGGTGATGCAGGTGCCCACGGGCGGTGGTAATCGCTTACCGTCAGGCGGTACGTCTACTAGTATGCCCACTATTCAATTTAAAAAAAAAAAGAAGTATAAAACCAGCTTTAATTGGTTCATGATCTCTCCAGAACCTTTCAGCTACTAAGACCAATCGTGAGTATTTTCCAAGAGAACTGCCATTTTTAGTTGCAGCTCCATTAAAAACAATAAAAGAACACAGGTGTTAAAGAAAAAAAAACATATTTTTTTCTTTTTTAAACTTGAATCACATAGTAACCACAATATATAACAGCACACCATTAATTCGGAAAATTGGGACTATATCAAAGATACGAACAAAGCTATTGCTTATATCATTGTAGTATTACTTTATGTAGGTGTACGGAAATAAATAGTCCACAGTACAGGAACAGAACAGTACAGAGAACGAACGGAAGTTTTACGGCAATTACGCATACATAAATAAGTGACACTAGAATATAGAAGGAGTATAGTATTATAACATTGCCGTTGTATGTGGAAGTCGCCACAACATCATGCACAATATCAGCTTCCAGGCAAAAGCTTCTTAGAAATGCGATTAGTTTGTGTCAAGTTGTCCTTCTCTATGCAGTGTTATTGTCTGCTTAGTTTGTTCAATCGGCTCTTATCACACACACAAAAGTGATGAAAGGTAATGCTACTTCGTTACCACACCAATACATGCTTTAATCATCATCATAATCATCAATAACCTATAATTTCCAACTGCTGGGCTCGGGTCTCCTCTCAGAAGAGGGTTAAGTCCATATATACATGGCCATACATGCTTTAATGTAGTGCTTTGAAACATACCTCTTGCTGAGCTTGGATGTTGGCTATCTTGTCTTCCATGCTAGAAGTAGCTGGTTGTGGCGATGTGATGCTTTGTCCAGGCGTATATTGAGGTGTCAGGGTTTCTACGAACCCAGTCTGTAAGCAGAAACAAGTGGGTGAAACTCCCAGAAACTTTATTTTTTAGCTTCCAAAATAAAATCTTGTTCGCCCTACAAGTCCCTAGACACATTTAGGCAATTGTAGAAACATAACTTTAACGTAAAACTGAAAGAATGTCTAAAAGTTTGTTGCAGTAAGAGTGTGTATTTCCTGGCATATACTTCTGAAGCTGAGGTCAAGAAATGAAGGTCAAATTATGACGTCATTTGAAGGATTTTCTAACTGGCCGATTGTCGCTCATCTCAAGTACAGAAACAGCTGATAATGATGTTATCCCTAAAACCATGACCTACCTGAACCAACGGCGATCTTTTGGGCATACCAAGTGAAGTAGATTCTGCCGGGTGACGCTTAAAACAGATAACCAAAGTGGCAAAATCCTAACTTTATCCAAAGGATTTCGCTAGCTGGCCGATTACCACTCTTCTCAAGAACAGAAACAGCTGAGATATGATCCGTATAACTATAATCTACCACAATAAAAGCCTATACCCAGGACATATTCGAAGAAGCAGCCTGTTCGGAGGTGAGTGAGACCGGTGACACGCATGAGACGTCATCAAAGTGGCAAAATTCAAACGTTATCTGACGGATTCTGTAGTATCCCATTACTCGGCATACAGCCATCCTAATGTCCTCAGCCCAAACTTCTAGACAGCTATTTTGACATTATTCCTGTAACCGTCACCTTTATTTTATGTATGGAAACCCCCTCGGGCCTTCACCCCACCGGGGTTTGCGGCGAGGCGGTGTGTCACTCTGTGTCTGAGACGGGAGGGGTCCGGGAACCGCTTTATTATGACATTCAGCCCGTAACAATGACCTACCTCAACAAAAGCTGATCTCTTGGGCATGTCCGGCGATGCAGCCTGTTCAGTAGTGGGCGACGCGTATGAAGTTAGCGACTGGCGACTACTCGCCAGTGATGTGCGTGAGCTGGAATATTTGGGCCTTCATCAGGTTGGTCAACGTATCTAGTCTGGGTTGTGATGGGTGCCTTGGTTACAAGATAGATGATGGTGAGATGTGTAATTTTGATCGTCGTTTTCGTTTTTTGTTTCAAAAAATGTATTTGAATAGATATTATGTTTAATATAGATATTTAAATAATATAGTAGGCGAAATTAGAATGAATAAAAAACACTTATTTATAATTAAAGTAATGTTTTGATTAGAAAATTTTGTGTATTCAGATTTGTGTCTTTAAATAACAATAATTTAATAAACAATATATTAACCTTTTAAATAATCTTGTTACTCTCAGCACATATCAACAACCCAGTGACGAATAATATATATCGAACTTACCACCGTATGACAATAAAAAACACAATTCATTTATTTATTTATTAAATCCATGTCGGTATGACAAGCTTTAATGACCTTACCTGATTACGTACGTATACCCGTACTCGAAAGTACGTTAGCCCGTACTCGTACGAATGTACGTCCGTCCTCTCATGTGCTTGCAACCATACATGACATGCAACATTCAATTTACGCACATCTAAAGGTTCGAACTTAAATAATAGTTGTAATGAGAAGTATGATCGCTAATGAAAATTAAACGTCACTTATTGCATACGACAAACTTACTACAGCGCCATCTGTCAAATAAAATTATGATTATTTGAAAATTTTTCGTTACTATATTTTTTTTAATAATCTAACTCAAAATACGATTGAATAGTTTTTTGCCGTTACTCCTAAATTAATCCTAAAAATCTTAATCCAAGTCATCTGTATACAATATACTGTTGGGTCTTGCTGTTTACAAATATTTCTAATAAAAATTTAAAGATTAAATTTAGAAAATAATAAAAAAAAAGTCTTTAAAACCTATTTGCCTAAATAAATAAAAAATGGTACTAATTTCAAAAACTACTACACATATTTATCGATCTAACAACCTTTGTCAGTGTTCCAATTAGAACAAATTATTTGAAATTGAAAATATTGTACCGAAGTCGGGGTTGAGCTTCACAATTCCCATTTCAACCAGTATTTAATGCAAAAAAAAAAACAACACAAACACTAACACTCACTACAAACAAATCATGTTTTTTTTTTATCTTCTGGCAGTAAGTTTTAATTTTAAATACACTGACCAGAAGAATCAAAAAAAAATGTGCTCGAAATTCTGACATGGCAACATTGGCAAACATATTCATGAAATCATCTAATAAACTACAGTTCTAGTATCACTATCACAAAAAAAAAGGTTTTCTAAAAATTACAAATGATGACAATACATGTCATTACTGTCAAATAGTTGACAGATAAACACCTATTACAACACTGAATTAGAAAAAAAAGTATAGTGATACTCTTGAACTATGTGTATTAGATGTTGCACATACAAAAAAGTATCTGGTCAATGTGAAAGCTAATAAGAAGCATGTCAGAGGACAAGCAGACACTTTAAAAAACAAAAGTACGCAAAACAAGATGGAAGCCGACATCTACACTGCACAATAAATTTATTAAAATCGACTTCAAACCCTTTTTACAACACTGCGAAAGGATGGTTATGTTTTTAGAATAAATGTATGTATTTATGTATATTTCTTTGGCACACCTTAGAGCCAAAGCGGCTCGTCGTATTTTTATGCGAGTGGTGTCAATAGATTCGTCTTAGTCGTTAGAGTGACACTGGGCACTTCAAAATTAAAAAAAGCAAAATTAAGGATTCTTGGTACCAAAAAGTACTTAATCTCAAGAAAAATATTAAAAAAAATATATATATCTAAGTAATATGATTAATTTGAAAAAAAAACTGAATTTAATAAATGACGCAGATATTGAAGCAGTCGGGTTTTATTTTTAATTGTGTGAAATTATAAAACCTCTTTATAAATATCAACTATCTTTTTATATTTATTTTTATTCCTTATAAGACTGCTCCATTATTATCACTGGATAGAAGTATTGCAACACAGTGTTAAAATTATATTTTAACAGCGAGTTTTAACAATAATAAATTTAAAAAACTATATATAAACTTACATAGCCTGTGCCACCCGGTCTATCATTACGAATCAATTGACAACTTATACATTAGAATCTTCTTCACAAACTTCTGCCCTTTTCGTCATAGTAGAGTAAAATGGATTTTATAATACAAATAGAGATGTCCAAACATGTTGATAGTTTTTAAATTATCTTATTAAACTTTAAAATTCAAATCGGTTGATTATTTAAGGCATTTGAAGTCGATTAAGAACTATTAAAAAGCCGTTCGCAATACTTTTATCGTCCTTGACTATATAAAACCCTATTTTCGATTAGGATTAAACTCACAATAAATAGTCTTAGAACCCACTTCCATATATAAATCAATGAAGGACGCTAAAAGTTTAGAGAATGGCATAAACATAAATACAGTCGGTACAGTTCACATATCACCAATAATTTAATAGTTCCATCTGCTGTGACTTCTAAATATGACCAACCGAAAAAATCTTTTTTTTTCTAACACAGAAAACCGGTGTGAAACAGCGCTTACGCTGTGTTTCAACGAGTGAGTGAGGATACCGGAGGCCCATACCCCAATCCAACGCCCCCTATCCCCCTCACCATCCCCTTTCCCCCCAGGCCGCCATAGTGTGGGTCACCATGCTGCATTGTTCTTTTTCGCATTGAGGATGGTGATCACCACTCTTGGATTCTGCTCATGCTTTCCATCAGGCACGGCAGAGTAATTTTGTCAGCTTAAATATAAAAAAAAAAAAACTAAGCGATCGATTTCGGTATATATTAGATATTACTTCATGAAGACTAAGCATGAAAACAATTTTATCGCATACGAAAATAAGTAACTGAAGTTATTTTCTTTTTTGTTATAGTTTATTTAGCAACTTTAATAATAACAAAATTTTTTTTTTAACTCGTTAAATATGAAATAAACCAGTAAGAAAACAAGTATAATCAAACATACTTTTTGCATCTCGAAAACAGCAATAATAGCCCAGTTAAAATAAATATCGAATGTTGGATTCATTCGCATCAAGCTGAAAATGTACAGCCACGTAAGGGATACCGCTTTAATGACATCCTGAAGTCCCCATTGACCCTGTTCTTTTTTTATTAATATTGCATTAGAGTGGTATCCCTTATATGCCTGAAAATTATCAGCTTATATAGGGAATTACCGCAAGGGTGCCACTATTTTTTGTGCTAATTCACCGGGCTCTAATCACGTGAATAAAATTTTGGATTTATCCGAGGATTTACTTAATAAAGGAATCGATAAAGGACTGCCTTTTCCAGTAAAAAAATAACCTTTTTTTTTTTTTAAAGTGGGAATCATAATTATTTATTTATAAAAACTTGAAAATAATTTCGGTTGCCCATAAGTATTTTAAATATACTATAAAAGTAAAATGATTTTTGCATTCTTGATAAAAACCATTACAACAAAGAGTATATAGACAGATATGTGGAACATAATTTTTATATTATATTTAAGTCACAGTATCGTAAACCATTTAATCACAAATATAAATACACGGCCAAACGTGCTATTATTAATTTTATACATCTGTCAAAATCATGAAAATCGTAAATAAAATCATAAAAATCGTAATCGAATGGAACCTTATTTTGTTAAATTATTTTTTAGGCAAATATGACCGTACATTAAGGAATAACATACAAGAAAACAAGATTTACAAACATCATAACATTGATTACATAAAGAGTGCTGCGAGAAATGCTGTGTAATACTTAAATCTATGGTTTGAAATATTTTTTTTTATTATGAAAAGAAAATAGTAACAAAATTTTTTGACCGTAAAAAAAAATTGCACTATTTTCTGGTCAGAAAACAATGTATAAATAGTAACGTTGATTATAACACAAATTCTACCATAAACCAATATTATTCACTACCATTCGTTAAATTACTAAATAAATGACTAAATCATGCAATTTTGTTAATATTAATACACGAATTTTAATGTGCATTTTATAGTAAATATTTGTGCAGGAATATAGTTACTAGTTACATACAAGAACACAGAATATAATAAAAAATCGCCATCGTATATTTACACATACGTTAATCATTCGCGTTAAAGGTTAACAAAAGATTCGAAATTCTCGAATATAATTTCGAAAAATTACTTTTCGAATCTCGAATATTTCGAATATCAAAAATTTTAACATTCGAAACGTTCGAGTTTGGACAGTAATCTTTTTTCAAATCGTACTGTTTTTTCTCCATTACGTCTAAGCAATATATCCCCTTATGTCTTAAAAAATGCCAAAGCTTTTATACTAGAATTATAGAACAGCAATAAAAACATTGCAAAATCTATAGGTGTTGTGTACATTTCTCTTGCTAGTGGTTGCTGAATGTACATGAAAAGCATAATAAATGCTAAATGGAAGGCATTTCGAAGTGATTGCATGTGGAATGAATAACAACATGTTAGGTTCAGTGCCTCGGCTGATCAAGAAAAAATGCTATTTTTAAGATCATATTACTAGATATTTTCGTTTCATAAACGAACTTCTATTTCTAGAATGCTTAGTTAAACGAAATAGTAACAAATGTGGTTTTAATTTACTTTTTTACTTTCGACATTAATAAATTTCGAAAAATACGTCTCGCTTCGAGCAACGCGCCTCGCCTCATATCAAGTGATACGCCTCACTTCGTTTCGATCAATATGCCTCGCCTAGAGCAACTTCAACCCAACATGTTGTTTCCAACATTACTATGTTACATGTATCGTTACCTCGACATCGAGAGAGTGCCCGCTTTGGTCTGCGCGGGAGAGGCCTTCCGACGCACCCTTCATTGCAACCACCACATTATTACAGTTAGTTCTCACGGTTTGTTAAATAATTAATCATTCTAAAATTCGTGATTAGAAAAGTGATAAATAATATATTTTTGTATTATAAAATATTTATGAAATAAAATTTAATATTTTTAAATGCTTTAAAATAGTTTTATTATATATTCACATTATATTATTTCACCACTTTTCCTAACACGACAAACAAAATAATAAGTACTAAAATAAATTTTTAATTATCACTTAGAAGATATTACATATATATGAGAAATTTACAGGATTAATGAGTAGTAGAAAGTAATTAGCTCCTTAAAATCATTGTTTTAATTTATTATAAAATTAATGATTTTAAAAACAATTACATTTTTTTTATAGATTCATGCAATAATCTACATCCATTAGTGACTCAAGTCGAGGCATCTCGTATTATGCCTCGAGGCAGATACTAAAATTATTTACAAAGGAAGATACAGGTTGTAGGTATGCATTATCGATAGCATTTCCATTCGTAACCTATATAGGAAATGGCGTATTCGACGAAAACATTTTTGGCCTTTTTGGAGATAGTCTATAGCTACACTACGTTAGTTTCTTTTTAAATATTAATAGTTATAAAAGGTGAATGATATTTAGTTACTTTTAAAAAACGTAGTGTATCAAGCGTGGTTCATGTTGCTTTGTAAACGAAATAAAAAGAAAACTGCAAAAAAGTTTACATTAAATATATATTTGAATTTCGTCCAAATCCTAGTGACTAACCACAGGACGTGGTGCTTCACTCCAATCTCTTCAAAAACTGAAGTCTAAACTCAATTCCCAGTTCCACAACTCGAGACTTAGCTTCCTCCCTATTCTCTCTTAATACAGTAATAAAACCAAAAATGAATGGTGTTTGCCTTACACCAAATCCACAGGTCACATAACTCCTTGACAAAATTTCTCGTAGCTAGTACACCTAAATTTTTTGAACACGACTTTCGATAATAAAAGTCAGAGTGCCTATTGTGAGCTTATTTCAAATCAAAACACTGAAACGCAGGAAACCACACACTTTGATAAAAAGCACCTAAAGTTTTGCAATATAACCTTTGAATCGATGAAAATTTTCTCAGAAATCCTATTGTGAGTTTATTTCATATCATTTATTAGCTCTCTCGTTAACGTTTGGGAATAGGTTCTCACAGCAACATGAACCAACCTTGGCAACATAAAATAGTGGTGCACGAAGCGTCTACTAAGCAGTGCGGGGGCTACAAGTGCTCTGTACTCACGTGGTGGGCCTAGACCTCTGCGCCACTGTTATACTAGCGGGAAGAGAAACACACTATCAGTTAGATACGCCTGCTAAGACGAGGGCGTGTTCAGATCGCAATTGACTTTCAGGGATAAAATTTGTGTGTTTAATTAATTATCGTGACTATCACGGACGATCATTTGTGTCACATGTCATGTATTTATAAATATATAAGTAAGTATTTATCAGCAGTCTGCTTACTGTAAGCAGGCAGAGCCTCTGAGATCTCACGGCTGAGACTCAAACCAATGTGACCGTTTTAAAAAAATGTGATAAACGGGCAATCGAGTAGACGGGCGATCTGATGCAAAGTGACTACCACCGCCCATGGTACTCGACAAACACGCATATGTAGATGTCGTCGAACTTATCTTTTCTACTTGACAAGGTACCAGGTACTTTACTAAAAGATTGCACTTTTTATAAAGGTTTTTCTTCTCCGTTCATTAAGATTACGGCGTGTCATCTACAGACCTAATTTTTTTAGAATCATCTGAACACGCCCTATAACTCTTTAATGTTTCATAGAACTGATAAAAAAGTACATTCAAAACAAAACCTCATTAAAGGTAAACGCTTAACGCTGCACGCGGTAGATAGGGAATTGTCACAAATGCTATACACAATTTAAAAAAAACTTCTCACTACAAAATGGGATCAAGTTATGCAGAAAACAGCTATGTCGCTAATTCGAGTTTCTCAAGAAACAGCCACGTCACTACTTCGAGTTATTTAAAAACAGACAAGTCAGTACTTCGAGTTAAGTTAAAAAAAACAGGAACAGTTAAGCGACACGACTGTAACGTCATGTCGTTTAACTGTTGTTGCTGTTTTTTGCTCAACTCGAAGTAGCACCATGGCTGTATTTTATATTTCAATTCTGGAGCGCTACCAAGTCTATTCATCATTAAAAACACTCTATTAAAGTAGCACTTCATTTTTGACACGATACAGCTGCGTGGATGGCAGTGGTTTACACACGGTTTACTGCTGTTCGGAGTGTGATGGGTTCAAACCCCACAAAGTACAACACATCGTGTGGTCCACTATCGTTATTGTAAATAACAACAACAACCCATAATGTCCCACTGCTGGGCTCGGGTCTCCTCTCAGGAGAGGGTTAAGACCATACATCCCCACGCTGGCCAAGTGCGGGTTGGGGACTGGCAAGAATACGTTGTGGCTACGTAAATCTTGCCGTTGGATGTTTTTAAGCCGCCCGAAGGCCTCCAACTAAGCTTCACGACTGTAATCGTATGATAACAACCGGGACCGACTGCTTAACGTGACCTCCGAATCACGGAGACGCTCATGGTAATATGCCACTAGCGGTCACCCATCCAGGTACTGACCGAGCCATCGTTGCTTACCCTCGATGATTGTTTCTAATCACCGAGTGCAACTGGGCTATGAGCGCCTCAATTGTAAATAAGAAAAATATCTATCTAGGGGTATAAGAGGATTGGCAGCAATTTAGTGATTACAGATACAGAAGCAAAATACTACAAGTATTTTAAATATTTTACTATTTTTATCAGTTCTATTTATTAAAATGTGTACAATTAAGAAAATGAAAAATGTGGTATTAATAATTTGTATCACAAAATATTACACTGTCACAAAAAAATTTAATGTTACCACTCTACAAAATTCACTTACTACTAATTTCTAAAGTGGACTAATTTTATTAACCCCTCGTGGCCTTTTTTATAAGTGCATACCTTTACCAAAAAAAAAAAAAAACTTAGCAACACTGTTTTTTTTCTTATAATAATTACTGCTAGCAACGTAAACGCTTCTCGGGTATGACAACCTAATATCACAGGTAATGCTATCTTAATAGTTTTTAATTACTTGCATTCTATAACGTATGTATATTTTGTAGCTGTACCCTTTAATTTGGTTGTGGGCTTGCTCAGGACTCGTACACGGTGTTGCCAGAGTGTTATGACTTAAAAATTATTGGTAGAAAAATATATTGACACTTATCAAAAATATATTCTAAAGAACGTTTATACACAAAAAATGCAACATCTAAAATCTGAAATTTGTTTATAAAAAACTTAATTAGTAAATTAATATCTAAACGAAAAATCATGCTTTTATTATTTCACACACCTTACTAATTACTAACTTACTAATATTAATACCCTCTACTTTCGGACGAAACATGAAGTCCAAAGACACTTAATCCTTTTTAGTATATCAAAAACAACAAATCATTCGAAATATGAGATATAATGGCAGTAACACTATCATATTATGCAAAAATATATATAAGCTTACGTGGGTTATGTACAACCAATATTGCTTTATGTTAATCAGTGAGGTGATGGCTTAAGAATAGTTTCGTTACCCCTATTCATCTCTTGGGTGTAGTAGGAGCAGAGTAAGAGAGGAAATCACGCGAAACGAACAGCACTGTAATGTATAGGATCACTTGAAGAAAAACCTCATACCAAACCTTTTAACTGGTGGGGTACGGTAGTCCCGAGTGTTTCTTTCTTAGGAGAGGCGAATAGGTAATCCAGCAGTTGATTACACGACTCTACAAAAAAATTTTCGTTGTTTGTCCTAAAGTTTATACTATTATTTTCCAGTTAGTTATGCACAAAAACGAAAAGAAAGTACCTTTTTTCGGTATAAAGTTTGCTTTTGTGATAGTTATAATAATAATACTCATTTTTCAATTTTTTCATAATTTTTAATTGATTTTAATATTTTTAAAAAGACCGCGCGGTGAGAGTGGCGTATTAACGTTTACACTGTGCCGCTAGATGGCACCTGAGTGATAAACAACCATCAAGTGTTATTTACAAGCCCAGAATAACTTAAAATGTCGTCACGAAAGTGCAAATACGATGCTGATGCATTTTGTTTTATATGTGGTCAATTTATTAAAGTTCGAGACGTGAAATATGAACTAAAGACATCTCACGTTCTCTGTGAAGCCTATGAAGCATATTTTGACTGTCCTGTACGGAATCAAGATAAGCCATGTGCTCCACATGTTGCTTGTAGTTATTGTAAAAGGTGTTTGGAAGGTAAGCAATTTTTATTTAACTAAGCGATTTTTCCAAAATAATAATAGACATATTAATTTTTATTTTTATATTTTTAGGTTGGTATCGAGGTGAGAAAAGGTCTATGAAATTTGCAATACCAAGGATTTGGCGAGAACCAAAAGACCATATTACTGACTGCTACTTTTGTATGGTGAATCCGAGTAAAAGACGTAGAGGTAAAAATGCAAAACCTATTGAATATCCTGACCTCGAATCTTCTTCTGCTCCAATTGCTCACGACCTGACACGACCAGTACCTGAGCCACCAAAACAATTATCGCAGAAAAGTAGCTCATCTTTTAGTTCTTATAAAAGTAATTCCGATAAGGAGTTTTTGCCTACACCTGAACAACCAAAACACTATCTCATTACTTCAGAAGATTTTAACGATCTAATTAGAGATTTAAATTTGCCAAAAAATAAAGCAGAGCTTCTAGGCTCTCGGTTAAAACAGTGGAATTTGCTTGATGATGTTAAGATCACGGATCAGCGGACTAGGCATGAAATGTTTGCAACGTTTTTCACGAAGGAAGATGGACTTTGTTTTTGTAATGACATTAAAGGTATGTTTGAAGCAATTGGCATACCCTGTTTCCCTAGCGAATGGCGTTTATTCATTGACAGCTCTACAAAAAGTTTAAAAGCAGTTCTATTGCACAACGGAAATAAATTTCCGTCTCTTCCAATTGCTCACTCAGTACATCTTAAAGAAAATTATGAAAGTGTCAAAATTTTGCTTGAATCTGTAAAGTATCGTGAGTATAACTGGGAGCTGATTGGAGATTTTAAAATGGTGGGATTTTTAATGGGGCTACAGGGTGGATATACAAAGTATCCGTGTTATTTGTGCTTGTGGGACAGCAGAGCGGATTCTAAACACTATATTCAACGGTCATGGCCTGTAAGAACAGAATTGTGTGTCGGAAAA
This sequence comes from Hyphantria cunea, assembly GCA_003709505.1. Lineage (NCBI taxonomy): Eukaryota > Metazoa > Arthropoda > Insecta > Lepidoptera > Erebidae > Hyphantria > Hyphantria cunea. The sequence goes on from PKRV01000926.1 coordinate 70,103, forward strand.
CAGAACGTCAAATTTGAGCCGATTGTTGAAGCGGAAAAAGTGTTAATGCCGCCTTTGCACATTAAGTTAGGGTTGATGAAACAATTTGTTAAAAAACTGGATGAAACTTCAGAAGCTTTTGGATACTTAAAAAAATTTTTTCCGAAGTTATCGGAAGCAAAGGTTAAAGCTGGGGTTTTTGTTGGTCCGCAAATAAGACAGATTTTCGCCGATGAAAAATTTCCAACGTTGCTGAATCGTATTCAAAAAGCAAGTTGGAACAGTTTTAAAGCAGTAGTTTCTGGATTTTTAGGAAATAATAAAGCTGAAAACTACGAAAAGTTGGTTGAGGATATGCTTACAAATTTTAAGGCCATGGGCTGCAGGATGTCATTAAAAGTACATATGCTGCATGCTCATTTGGATAAATTTAAAAACAATATGGGAGCCTATTCCGAAGAGCAAGGAGAACGTTTCCATCAGGACATCATGAATTTTGAACAACGCTATCAAGGCCAATACAATGAAAACATGATGGGCGACTATATTTGGGGTTTATTGAGAGAAAGTAGCTATGAACATAAAAGAAAAAGTAAAAGTGTGCACTTTTAAGTTATTTTCCACTTTTCTGTAAGCTAATTTGATAGTAAAACTTAATAAAAATAATAAACATTTTTATTTCAATAGTTTTATTTTCAATCAAAAATTAAAATCCGAGATTTTTAAAAATTTCGTTCAATCAGTCTTCTAAGCACAAAAGCAAAGTTTTTCATGCCATATATTTTTTTTCCGTCTTATTACGACCTAAACTACCGAAATTTAATGCTTTGCAATCAAAGTCAAATTTCATGTTGACCCGTGTTATTTAAGGTTGTTCATGAAAGTTTTAGCAAAATTCTATGTATGACTGTCTAGTTGGTCTAGAGATTGGCACAAGCGATTGCCAATTAATAGGTCCCGGATTCAATTGCCGGGCATAGGGGCTGTTGGGATTTTCTTTCTGGACAGCAGGCTGAAATGAAAGATGGCGATATTTCCCATCCGTTAAACCGTTGGTCCCGGTTGTCATGAACACATATGACAATCCTTATAGGGAAATCAGTAGGTATATAAACAACAACCTTCGATTCAGGTCACCCTCAGGGTTGCGGAGGTCCGATGTCAGTCGCTGTGGTAAACTGATATTCAGGTAAAACTGGTTGAACTAGTAGATAACCCCAATTAATCTTGGGAATAATAAAGGCTAGGAAAATGATGATGACCTTCCTAGCATAGCCTAGCACTTCACTGCGTGGTTGGCCTAGTGATATAAGCGGTCCAGACGGCGTAAGAAAGCGGTTCCCGGATCTCTCCCGTTTCAGGCGCAGAGTGGCACACCGTGGTGGTTTAGTGGGTAGTCTGGCTGGAGTCAGTCAGGAGTCCTACACAAAGCGAACCCCCTGTCCCCGCGGGGGGGGAGCAAAGCGTAAAGGCATTCTACCACGTAAAAAAAAAAAGTGATATAAGCGGTCACCACACCACTTCCTACTGCCCCAAGTGTCATTTTGTTTGTTTCATGTATGTCTGTTACGTCCCTAGAGACACAGGATGAATATTCCTAATCTGGGAGTTGTCTTTAAAAAATAAAATAAATACTAAAACATCAGTAATATATAACCCACAGTCTTAAAACTCGCCATTATACCTCAGATTAGCACAACAGACACACACACACACTCAAACACACCACACGTACCTGCTCAATCGTCTATTAGTGGCTGTAGAACGTATTTCAGGCTCAGACTGTGTAGACATGGATGTTTCCATGGGATTGTCTTCGGAATCCAGTAACTGGATTTGAGTTTGCCGTACAAAAACTCCATAGTTTTCATCGCACTGAAAGTGGAGAATATGAAGATAATTATTTTGTAACACCAATTCAAAATCAATCAACAACTCATAATGTCCCATTGCTGGGCTCGGGTCTCCTCTGAGGAGGGGGTTAAGGCCATACGTCCCCACGCTGGCCAAGTGCGGGTTGGGAACTGGCAAGACTAAGTTGTGGCAACGTAATCTTGCCGTTGGATGTTTTTAAGCAACCCAAAGGCCTCCAATTAAGCTTCACAACTGTTATCCTATGATAACAACCGGGACCAACTGCTTAACGTGACCTCCGAATCACGGAGACGCTCTTGGTAACATTCCTCGGTGATTACTTCTTATCATAGAGTGCAACTGGACTATGAGCGCCTCTCTTGTGTAATATTATGTATAATTAGAAATAATATATTGTGTAATAAGAAATTTTGTATCGTCTGTGAGCTGACAGTTACCATCCTCCACCATCACTATTCATTGCATGAATGTTGTAATATCTGACTAAAGGAGCAAACTTCAGTACTACACTGGACAACAACTGGACTGCAAAATAAAGAAATCCTGAATAAAAATCTATAGCAATGTGTCTGGCCAGTGTGGTGTAGAATTAGGCCAAAACCTTCTTTCTGAGGCGAAGCATATGTTTTTTTTATTTCTTATGGAGAATGGAAAATTTTATGGAATATAGGGGCAAACGAGCAGACGTATCGCCTGATGGTAGGCGATTACCGCCGCCCGTAACACCAGAGGTGTCACAAGTGCGTTGCTGCCCTTGGGGGATGGGGATGAAGAGGGATGAGGAGAAGGGTTGAATTATGGGCCTCCAGTATCCTCACTCACTCGGTGAAACACAGCACAGAGCTGTTTTACACCGGTTTCCTCTGAGGCCATGGTATCACTCCGGTTGAGCCGGCCCATGCATGCCGAAGCGTGGCTCTCCCACAGTGGATGTACAGTATGTACTTAAAGAAACTTAAGATTTAAAGTGTGACATTTATACAGTGTAGGTATGACAAGCAATTGCCGTGCTTGAGATCTACGATTCAATACCCAGGTCAGATCAAACGCTTGTATAATTTACAAATATTTGTTTTAGAGTTTGGGCGTTTTCAATGTGTAATATAGAAAAAAAAAGTATATAAGTATTCTATCAGCCAATTTTGATTTAGACAGCCTTTGTGGTCCACTGGATGGGTAGCGAATGCGCCTGCTGTGCAAGAGGTCTCGGGTTCGATTCCTGAGTTGGACCAAATGTTTGTATGATCTGCAAATATTTGTATTGGAGTTTGGGAGAATTCTATGTATAATATGTATGTATTTACAGCAAAAAAAGTATGTAAGTATTAATATCATTTGTCTAGAACCCATACTACAAGCTCTGCTTAGTTTTGGACTAAATGGTGTTGTGTGTTAAAATGTCTGAACATATTTATTATTATTTATTATATGTATCATAATAATAGCTCTGCTTAGTTTGAAGTTAAGTGTGGGTGAAATGACTGAGATATTTTTATTTACTTTTCTTTATTCAACTTTAAGCTACTGCACTGTGCCATTTTCAACATTAAACTTACATGCTTAAAATCGGAAATAGCACAGAATTCCAAAAACTATTACATACACATGTTCCAATTAGATTTGCTGCCCTGTCGTTCTTCTGGTTAGAGTTTGTGACTAAGTTATGCCATAGGGTGTGGTTTCCATTCCCGGCTAGGACTAATGGTTGTGTGACTATAATCAGCATAACCAGCCTTTAATAGTCCACAGCTGTACATAGGCCTCTCGTTAATGGTTTTCTGTATGTAATTTGTCCATATATAAATTTAGATGAATCATACACAAATATGTTAATTTTTTTAATGGTTTAAAGAGCCTAATTTGGAGTCGGCCGTGCGTGAGATGTCTCAACTTATTCCTAATATTCTTTAACAGTTATTTTCATAAATAACAGTGTATATATCAAGAAAATTTTAGCAACTTACGGTAAAATAAGCGTGCCCGCGGACCGTACCATTATTCTTGCCTTTGGGTTCATCTAAAATAACACCAATCCATTTTCCGGTCGCAAACGTAGGATACCCAACGTAGGCTACGGAACCCTTCACGTCTTTTCCTACCACGATTACACGCTGCCCAAGGGTTAGAAGCTTATTATCTGACATTTTTAACGTTTTATTCTTCCTAAAAAACATTATTACAAAATAAAGAACTGACAATAAAATATAAGAGTACAGACTACTGCTCCTCAGAATGCTTTCACCTTATTAAAAAAAAGAATAACTGTTACCAACATCCAAACTAATTATTATACTAGAACATATTTATATAGCGGTAAAGTTTAAGTTTAGTTGAGTTATTGCTAGAAATTCAGGAAAATAACAATGCAGGCGTAATGCAGAATTTCCGAATTCGTGTTGTCAATTAATTGTCAAATTGGGAAATTGATCATCGACGTTTCGTTATTGCTTGTAGTATGCTGCAAGATCAAATTAATAGTTTAACGTAATGAAGTACAGTTAACTATTTTATTTATGTTTAAAATATATTATTTAAATTCATATTCATATGACGTATGTTCATGTTCAAAATGAGTAACGATTTAATAAAATATAAAATTTCGAGATAAAAATAAGTACATTTTGGTTTGTGTCTTAAATAAAAGTGTGTGTATATTGTATGTATGTGTGTTTGTGTCGTCATGACATAAAGGCTATTAATAATGATGATTATAGTCTTATTGTTGTTTTTATTTAAAATGGGTGACCCTGAAAACTTCAAACACCTGCAATTAATATGAAAGTCGCACGTAACCTCCTAGATTACCATATTTTTAAATTTTAGGCTTTTAAAAACCCTTTGGTACAACAATTTATACAGATAAAAGCTGTACATAGCTCTACCCAGCCTATTTGCTATGAGGTCATGAAACTTTGAGGTTGAATTAATAAGAAACAGAAAAATAGAATAGTAATTATGTAAAAATAATTTTAAAAAGCAAACTTTGACAAGAGTGTGTAATTTTTATTTTATTTTAAGGACAACATTAACCAACTGAACATTTTTCTAATCTTTTAAATTTATTCTTAAAAAAGGTGATGCAATGGTGACGTAAAAGTGCTGCCGATGAATGCATACATGTCTGATCTTTGGAATTTCCTCCAAACGATTTGGTTCGGATCTTAGATTATAGAAAGATAGTATATAATCTAAGGTCTAGTAATAAAGTGTGTACTCTATGATTTAAAGTTTGAATGGATAGCGTATCTACTCGTGCGCCATATTTAACTAGATACTAATAGGTACGAAGATTGAAACAGGCACAAAGTGGTTTACCGTTATGGGCGTTATATATATCATACCGGTATCTGCACCCCGCGATGTTACCCGCGACTGTTGGACCTTGCTCATCCCATGGGGAAACTACATACGTTTTTTGTAATGTAGCCTTTGAGCTATTCCATTACAAACCATAATCTATCTGCATTAAATTTCATCTACATCCGTTTAGCCATTTTTCCGTGAAAGTTTAATAAATATTTTCTAAAGCTTTCGCATTTAAAATGTTGGTAGGAACAATGATTCTGACTGAAGTATCTTCTTCTTCCTAGCCTTTATTATTCCCAAGATTTGGGGTCGGCTACTAGTTCAACTAGTTTTACCTGTATATCAGTTTTTACACGGAGCGACTGGCATCGGACCTCCGCAACTCTGAGGGTGAACTGAATTCGAAGGTTAAACTAGTTGTCAGCATTTGAGGGCAATGACTTCCCAATAACGATTGCCATAGATGTTCATGACAACAGGGACCGACGGCTTAACGTGTTCTCCGAGGTACGGCCGGGAAACACCGCCATATTTCATACTCCGGGCTGCTACTAAGAATTTCTTGTAAGAAAAACCCAACAGCAGTCCGACCCCCTCCTCCTCCTCTTGATCTACAGTCGCTTACGCTAACCACTAGACCAACGAGGCAGTCATGATTCTGACTTTGCCACAGAAAGTTCTGTATACGAAGAATAAGTTCTCGAACTCTTTTTTCTGAAGAAAATAAATTTGAGACTATAAACAAACAGTTGCTCTCTTTGAATATATAATTGTTGTTGATGTATAATTAATACGATTAGACCAAATTAAATCTTTACATTAAGTCTAATTAAGACTGCACGGTTGGCCTAGTGGTTGTCGTCACGCCACTTTCAACTGCGCCTAATGTTGTGGGTTCAAATCTCATATAGGACAACGAATCACACATTTTGTGATCGACAAATTGTTGTTCTGAGTCTGGGTGTTCTTTATGTCCGTTTCATGTATGTTTTTAAAGTTCCCCGCGATACAGTCTGTATATTCCTATTGCGGGAATTTATCATCATCATCAACAACCCATAATGTCCCACTGCTGGGCTCGGGACTCCTCTCAGGAGAGGGTTAAGGTCATACATCCCCACGCTGGCCAAGTGCGGGTCGGGGACTGGCGAGAATACGTTGTGGCTACGATCTTGCCGTTGACTGTTATCCTACGATAACAACCGGAACCGACTGCTTAATGTGACCTCCGAATCACGGAAAAGCTCATGGTAACATGCCACCAGTGGTCACCCATTTAAGTACTGACCGCGCCGTCGTTGCTTCTTCAAGAACCAACTCGCGCTCAAATTGTATTGAAATCAGACAGAATAATTTTCCAATTTATAATATTTAATATGAAATACATCGTGAACTGTACCTGCAAACACCCTTGGATGTTTTTAAGCCACCTAAAGGCCTCCAACTAAGCTTGAGCTAAGAGGGGGAGCGGGAATTCAATATTAAAAAAGAAATGTTTTATCTTAAAACAAAGTTTGTTGACCTGTGTTACGTTTACTGGCTGTACGCGAGAGTGAATATATATTTCTTCTATATAAATAAAGTGAATCACAAAAATTTATGCACGCGCATAACTTCCGATCGACAACATCAAATTGGATAATTCTTTTTTTTAGTGTTTGTTATTGTTAGGATAAGGTTTTTATAAAAAAAGAAAACCGGAGATGTTGTATTTTCTTAGTACACTTAGTCGTATATACTATGACCCTGCGGAAAGTTAACACGGGCTTACTATAATAAGTTTTTCGGTAGGTAATTCAGAAAATCTTCACGAGAATGAATATGGCGGTGCTTAGTTCGCCGGGTCAGCTAGTATTTATATATATAATATCAGCTACTATATATTTCTCAACATCATCATTCTTTTCATCATATTTTTTTGTAAACCTTGTCCTGACAACAACAAACACCTACAAAACGATTTATCCAATCTGGTGAAATCTTTTGAAAGTTATGCGGGTATATATTTAATTTGTATCTACTATACAAATTAAATACTTGAATAGAAAGAGAAGAGACGAGTCGATTCTTCACTAGACGCCTTCATAATTCTTCTTCTTTTGAGGATATGGCAATCAGCCGGATTAGCTATTTCTACCAACGTCAAGTATTTCAAGTCTTCAATTCTAAGTCTTCGAGTCTTCAAGTCTTCGTCGTGATGGAATTAATGATAAAAAATATTTAAAAATTTGAATACATGAAATGGGGACCGTCTTTCGCAAAAACAAAAAACGATCTCCCCGCCTTCATAATACATTTGAGTTTAATGTAGCCGTTGACGTTCATTCTATTGCGTCACAATAGATGCTATTGATATATTACTATGATTCATAATATATATTCTGTTTGTCTAATAAAATCGTGTTGCAACTAAACATATTCTATACATATACCTCTTTAGTAGCTACTTAATAAGCGGTAATAGGTATTAGTGTCCTGCTTGTTAGCTATTAATAGTGTGTATTCGTTAAGTGGTAGAAATAAGTCAAAGTATACATAAAAGTGTTTACGTGTCCACTCAAACTTGGTGTATTCATTGATTAATGATATAGTATTAAAACGCCAACTTTTTTTATGTTTTAGCTGCCAAAATGACTCTGCCCTGCCTGATGGAAAGCATGAGCAGAATCCAAGAGCATTGAGCATTGAGGATGATGCATTCAGCATGGTGATGGCGGACTGGTGAGATGCTTTTTCACGCCCCGCTTAAAAGACCTGGGATCATAGTGGGAAAGAAACACGTGCGCTGGTATTGAGTTCCATGTTTTGACCGCTCGGCACAGGAAGGAAGCACCGAAGCGATGAGCACGAGAACGTATGTCTTCCACTTTAAATCGGTGAGTTCCAAGTCCACTTTTGCTCACTATATTAGTGCTACACACACAAGTACCGGCGCATGCCATTACATTTACCAGAGAGATTATTTGAGGATTTAGGCACTTAAGGTACTATTTTTTTTATTATATGGCCTGATAACTAGACCTTTAAGTCTTAATTTTGATAGATAACTTCATTATATGGATCTTCACTTCACTTCAGCTATCAATAAAAAAAATCAAAAAAAAATTAGGTATTAAAAGAGAACATTGAGAGTTGCCATAGTTGACGAGAGTGGCGGGGCGGTGTGTCGGAATCGAACCGACTAAAACCATACGGTGTGCAACTCTGCGCCTGAGACGGAAGGGATTCGGGAACCGCTTTCTAACGCCTTGAGGCGCTCATAGCCCAGTTGCACTCGGTGTTTAGAAACAATCACCGAGGGTAAGCAACGTCGGCGCGGTCAGTACCTAGATGGGTGACCGCTAGTGGCATGTTATCATGAGCGTCTCCGTGATTCGGAGGTCACGTTAAGCAGTCGGTCCCGGTTGTTATCATAGGATAACAGTCGTGAAGCTTAGTTGGAGGCCTTTGGGCGGCTTGAAAACATCCGACGGTAAGATTACGTAGCCACAACGTATTCTTGCCAGTCCCCAACCCGCACTTGGCCAGCGTGGGGACGTATGGCCTTAACCCTCTCCTGAGAGGAGACCCGAGCCCAGCAGTGGGACGTTATGGGTTGTTGATTGATTGATTGATTTCTAACGCCATCCGGATCCCTCCCAGATGGCTGGCAGGTCCTGAATGAAGCCGAGGATCGAATTAAGTAGCAATTGGAGAGGCCTATGTCCAGCAGTGGATATTTTTTATAATTTTCTCTGTCTGTTTGTTCCGGGTAATTTTTGGAACGGCTTGACCGATTTCGACGGGTGTTTCAGTATTATGCAATGCTTAGGTTAGATATTAAGTAACTTTAGTGAAAGTCTTGGATAAAACTTGTTCTTTCTTGTTCTTTTAAAAAGACAACTCCCGCATTAGGAATATACATTCCTGTGTCGCGGGGATCTTTACAAACATACATGAAACGGACACAAAGTACACCCAGACTTAGAACAACAATTTATGGATCACACAAAGTGTTGTCCCATGTAGGATTTGAACCCACAACACTTGGCATAGTAGGAAGCGGTGTGGCGACCACTCCAACCACTAGGCCAATCGTGTAGTCAACTGTAAATCTATCATGACTCTTTTATTGGAATAGGGGACAAACGAGTTGACTTATCGCCTGATGATTACCGCCGCCTATAGACACCCGCAACACTAGAGCCGTCACAACTGCGTTGCCTGCCTTTGTCGGATGAGGAGGGGGATGGGCAAGGGGTTGGGGTATGGGCCTCCGGTATCCTCACTTACTTGGCGAGTAACAGCGTCGGCGCTGTTTCACACCGGTTTTCTGCGAGGCCGTGGTTTCATTATGGTTCAACCGGCCCATGCATACCGAAGCGTGTCTCTCCCACGATAACGCCATAGTTAATGTAAGCTGCTTTGTAAAGATTCGTCGCTGCGGGATGGCTCTGATGACCTGTAAGTCCTGTAAACCTATTTCAGTCATTCTGAATATATGGCATTATGTAATATTCCTAAAATACTTTTGTGAGTAAATAAAGAGGTTTATTATCATTTTAATTTAGTGTTTTAAGAATCGCCTCGGCGTTTTCTTTGCGCTGAGTGTTGTGGCTTCAAACAGTGTTGTGGCTCCACATGGGACAACACTTCGTTTTGTCCAATAATTTTGTTGTTCCGAGTATGGATTTACTTGGTGTACGTTTCATAGTCCTAGTCCAGGAATTGTGTTTTAAAATAGAAATAAGGACGCAGAATCTTTATTTTTATTTAAAAAATATTTAAAATATCACATCTTGAAAGACATTAAAAAGTAAAAATGTTTTACGAAATAAATTAATGAAATCTAATTCGTGTGAATAGTCCCTAAGTGTGTTATTTTTGTCGCCTACCTACAATATATTTTTTATAGTTGTAAACGAGCTCTGAACTATATACCTACTTTTTATAATTATGTTTATTTCTTATGTGAAGTGATTTGTAATCTTTGAGAAATGAATAATTCTAACCTTAAGATAAAATAGCCATCAAGTCGCAAACTAAGCAGAACATGTACTTTGGGTATTAGACAACTGATATAAATACATGTAAACATTTTCGTAGATACATACATATTATACAAAGAAAACACCCGCAAACTAATAAAAAAAATTGCGGATCGTACTAACATTAATTCCAAATCAGGCATCGAACTCGAGACCTCAAGCAACACAGTCGCATACAATACCACTACGCCACCGAGGCAGTCAATAAACATAATGGTATGTACAGTTTCATGCATACATCTACTGTTTCGTCGATATAAGTAGGCCATTTGGCATTCGAGGTTTAGTATTCAACTTTCAAAGCGCTACTGACATACATACAATATTTAATGGCTCAGCGCTCCTTAGCTAGAACCTATACAAATAAATAAAATGAAGGAGATCGTTTTTTGTTTTGGCGAAAGACGGTCCCCATTTCATGTCATCCACATTTTTTATATTTTTGATCATTAATTCCATCACGACGAAGACTTGAAGACTTGAAGACTTAGTATTGAAGACTTTTAATACTTGACATTGGCAGAAATAGCTGATCCGGCTGATTGCCATATCATCAAAAGAAAAAGAAGCAAAGTTGAAGTTGAAAATAAAGTGTCCATTTCTAAGGCCAAATTAACCGTTGTTCACTAAGTACATATGAAATTATATATGGTGCTTATATGTATATACACAAAAAGCAATTTAAAAAAATGTCTGTGTGTCTCCGTGATTCGGAGGTCATGTTCTCGACTGTTATCATAGGATAACAGTCGTGAAGCTTTGTTGGAGGCCTTTGGACGGCTTAAAAACATCCAACGGCACCCGCACTTGACCAGCGTGGGGACGTATGGCCTTAACCCTCTCCTGAGAGTGTCCAGCAGTGAGATATTATGGGTTGTTGATTTTTTTTTTATTATTTATTTTAAATAGAACAACAACATAAAATAACAGACATAAAACACCCATCAAACCTGTAGTGGTTTATCTTGGGTGTAAGCGTACAATCCTCATTTCATGCTTTTTTACTTTAATTACTACATGCACAATAAGAACAAAAAATCAGGTAAATATATGAATTATACAAAATTGTTGGTAGCACTACAATAATGAATAGACACAGGGTAGGTAGGCGAACAAATATATCTAGCAACCGGTACATTTGTTTACGTACGATGAAGCTAATATTTTTTACCTAATGTTACGAGGGTCTATACAGGATGATTGGTAACTATTATGAGTTTTTTTTGTACAGTAATTGATTGAGTACTGATCCTCTGGAACGACTGGACGGATTTAAACGGGACTTTCTCTGGCAAACAATAGCTGATGCTAAAAGGAGTAACTTGGCTACTTTTTATGAATTATCTTACATTTTTTACGTGGGGAATGCTTTTCGCACAATAGTTACCATACCCTCCGTGGGGAAAAGAACGCCATGTGTGTGGTACTCCCCAAGAACTGGTCAACTCACCAAACCCCGCGACGGCCTACTTCGGCGGTAATACATACGCCGTGAAGCATAGCTAGTAAACCAATATTAATCCACCAAAAAATAACTACTTATAATGCGTTTGTACTTCGTTTAACCTTTTCAAACCTATTAAATAACCTTGCTGGCCAATTTACACTGTGCATTAGCAGAACGCTAAATAACTTACAAATAACTTTGATATATTAAGACTATTTAAAACATAGACTTTAGTACCTAATAAACAACGTATAGGCATGTAACTTGACCATTTTTCGGCGAAGGGGGGGTTAGTTCGCGCATAGTACACTTAGTGCATCATCATCGTCAGCCTATCGCAGTCCACTGCTGGACATAGGCCTCTCCAATTTCACGCCACTTAGTTCGATCTATGGCTTCTCGCATCCAGCTCCTGCCAGCCGTCTTGCGCAAATCATCGCTCCACCTCGCCTGTGGACGTCCTACACTACGTTTGCCAAGACGCGGTCTCCACTCAAGAACTCGTTTACCCCAACGGTTATGGGTTCTTCGGCAAATGTGGCCAGCCCACTGCCACTTCAGCTTGCTAATCCTGTGGGCTACATCGATGACCCTGGTTCTTTGTCGGATCACCTTGTTTCTGATGCGCAACAAATCAAAACACTTAGTGCATAAAATCAAAACAAACAAAATGGAAGTGTAGTCGACTGACGCGCCAATCGTTTGCTCGGAACGGTGCTACGGCATTTCCCGTGTCCCTCTATCAGCCAAAAAGACCTAACAAACTAATTCTGCGCATTTAACGAATCTGGCCAAGTTACGTGCCGGTCTGTATAGTGGGTAGGTATATTTATTTCTTAATCTTTCACCCGACGAACTTCACACTACGCCGTACTTTATTTTCGTGATTATTTAATATATTTCCGGAAAAATTATTTTAGTATTCACGCCCCCCTAACATTCTGTGGGTAGTGCTCAGTCGCGACCTAAGAAAATATTCACTACACTTGCATTTTTATTTTATTCCAAGTTTGTCTTGACAACAAGAAACACATAAAAGAAAGAATTATCCAATTTGGTGTAGTCGATCTGGAATTATGCGCGTATAACATTTTGATGATTTATTTTTATTTAAGTAGATTAAATGAGTCCCGCGGAGTTACTCGTCATTATTGTTGTACCTTTACAAGAACAACTGCGTTTGTCTCCTGAGCTGAAGCTAGTCCTACTTATATTATAAATGCGAAAGTTTGTACCTATGGATGGATGTTTGTTACTCTTTCACGTAAAAACTACTGAATGGATTTTAGTGAAACTTTACAATAATATGAAATAGCGTATACATCAGAATAACACATAGGCTACAATTTATAAAGATACAATTCATACAATATCTCTGTACCGCGGGTAACACCGCTGGGCTCAGCTAGTCTAAAATAAAACAAGTCTAAGTTACTCCTTACATTATCAGCTATCTGCGAGTGAAAGTCCCGTTAAAATCGGTTCTGCCATTTTAGAGATTAGATGCCATTCAAAAATAGACAAACAGACAAAAATTATAAATTAATGTTTTTTGATGTAAGTACAGTTACTGAAAATTACAAACGGACATTTCAATATTATTTATTTGTATACATGTACAAATCTATTGTAAAGTTTAAATAAATCTTAATATATACAACATATTTGAATTAAAAGCTAAGAGATTACCTTGGCCTTGTAATAAGACGCCTTGGCCCTCCCGCCTCGTCTATGACAAAGACATTCATACTTTTTCTAGAGAATGGCAGCTGACAAGTAGTTACTTTTTAATGCTAATTAAATTTTTTATTTATAAATAATAACCAACAAAATATCGAAACTTCAAATGTTGAATTAACAACAGAAAAAATATTCTTTGTTACTTCAATAAATTTAGTGGGAATTTAACTTGTTATAGCCATTTAACATGACATAATTTTTAATACATACTCATGACTATATTCCTGAATGACTGAATGATAACCAGAGATACATGATACATCTTTAGCGTAATTGGCTTTTGGCTACTACTTAAAAATATGTAACTTCCTGTAAGAACAAAATAAAATAGAATAAAAATTAAAATTTTTGCTTATTACTTTACTCGAGTCCCATTTATATATATAGTATAATATATATTTATATCAGTTGTCTTAGCCTTAGTACCCATAACACCAGCTCTTTGCTGCGGTGTGCCCCGCTTGGGAGCCGCAGCGTCGGGCTCTCACTGCAGTCATCGGAGGAGATCTCTCGCTGCCGGCCGTCGTACGCTCCATGGCCGGCGGCCAGAGCAGTATTACCGCGGTCGCGACCTTCTGCGAGGAAGTCATCTCGCAGAAGGTCGCGACCGCGACCTCCAAAACGACCTCCACTCGGACCCGATCCGCCGCCGGCGAACCTGGGTATGGCCGCGGATGGGCGGGACGGGTTTTCCCCTCCATCCACTTCACAGGCCAGCCGCGAGGGGGCAACATTACGCGTGTGCCGTACATCGCCTAAATTGAAAGTTTTTACCATCAGACGGTGCCCGCTTCAGTGCGGGCAGGCGCTGGGAGGGGTCCGGATGGCGTAAGAAAGCGGTTCCCGGATCCCTCCCGTCTCAGGCGCAGAGTGGCACACCGTGTGGTTTTAGTCGGTTCGATTCCGACACACCGCCCCTTTTTTTTTGTTTTTGACGTGGTGGAATGCCTTTACGCACTTCGCTCCCCCCCCGCGGGCACAGGGGGTTCGCTTTGTGTGGGACTCCTGACTGACTCGCCA